>CAUOFW020002813.1:175049-242387 GCA_963454935.2 Ilex paraguariensis
TGTGATCTTTCAGTTGTTGCCTTGGTTATTATTACCCTTGCTTATCTCGAAGGGACCTCCAGCTCTTACTCTTCCGAGTTCTGTTCGTCTAGTCTGACCTCCTGGGCTGAGCTGACCTTCTGAGCTGGCGTTTGGGATTTATCTTGAGGTATCATTAGCATCCAATTGTTGGGGTTGAACCTGTTGGACTTGAACCAGTTGAACAACGTCAAGATTTTAGGGTTAAACTTGTTGGATTTGAACAGGTTCATTAGGTCTAGTTTGAACTATTCTTTTTGTGGCATTTTGGGCTTCCATCCAACTCTTCTAAAAACTTATCGGTGCATCAGATAGACCTCAAATAAATTATTTATGGGTTTAATTACCTACAATTATGCAAATTGAAGATTTAACTTAGAATTAAAGTGTGTTAAGTAAATAAATGAGAATCAATATTTTTAGTTGGTTAACATACACCACTTGGGAAAGAATTTGAAAATATATTAACATGGGCATGAAATGTGGTAGGAACTGAGGTGTCGACATCAAATATGAGTATGCATAAGGTCTCGTCTAGGGACTCAACTGTCATAATATTGGACTTGAGGTGAGTGTGCATTTTCATATGATTGATAATGGCTAAAATATATGCCTATGTGATATCGAGATGTGAGTGTGATGACTATTGTTATAAATGTGTTTTTGTGGTCTTTAAGCCAATTCGTTCAATTCATTATCTCTAATATCTTTGATTGAGCCATGATGAGTTTTCATTTATTTACCTCAATTAATAACCAAGTCGAACATATAAGTTTATATCTTATCTTGGTTATCCCTAGATGTGCGTTTATTTGATATGTGTTGGGAGAGTTGGTAAAGGGTTCAATTATGAACGAATGGAAAGAAGATGATGAAAGGAAACAAAAATAATGATATGAAAAACATGAAAAAAAAATTGTGAAATATGAAAGCCAAAGGCTTGTGAATGAAGAAGGAATGATATAAGTTTGAGGTGTATTAAAAGAAGAATACAATTGCTAAATATTGAATTTGTCTAGAGAATAACTTCTTTTGAACCCTTAATTCCTTTTTTTCTTAAACCTTCGCCCAAGGTTTCATTACAACCATAGAAAGCTCTATTTGATTTCCAGAGGTGGGGATAAGTGTGTAAACTTTAATGTCTACGAGATATGCCAATTGTATTACTTTGATGTCTCTTAACATTCATTCCATGGGATTATGTCAATGTCCTTTCATTTGATTTGTGTTTATATTCTAAAGACATATGTAAGTATAAATTGTCGTGAGTACATAAATTCGATCCGTACATATATTGACAAGTGGAGCAGTCACTATTGTGGATCCCTTCTCAGTGGTTTAGCCTATGCTATTTATAGAGATGACATTTGATCATTGACCCATCTTTTCTAGCCAGTACTATAATCATGGCCTTATCTTGAGATCCGTGGACGTGCGTTAAACCGTCTCCAATTAATGACTTATGATATCACGTTTCCTCATTTCTCGGGATTTTAAGAGTCCTATTTCTCTAACCACTCAATTTATCTTGGATTCTCACAAATTCTTTTATAACCATTGAATCTCTTCCATGTGTGACCCTCTGATTTTACTTCTTTTGAGCGTAAAAAGTTCCTAGAAGATGTTTCACTGAAATATATAGACCACAGGGTTTCAACCGTTCACACGTCTTAAAAACCAGCATCGAAAAAATTCAAGGCTTGCCATTTCTAAGTCTAAGTTGTTGACGAATGGAGCAAGTATTCTTATGAAACCAGTATAGTTTGGTTAGCTTTGCACGGATGCTTAATGAACGAGTCAAAAAGGCTTTAAAGCCAATGGGATCGCTATTCGTGACCAAGAATCGTATTCCATGACTTTGCAAAGGTTAAATATCTTATTAGCACCGACTTGACCAAATTAATTTGAAAATATTTTGCTTGGATGTTTAGTAATCAATCCCAAATCATATATAACCTCCATTATTGTTACAACATTATTGTATTACACTTTTGTATATGTTAGTGTTAAACGTATTTTAGATTGCGGGCATGTCAAAGTTCTGATGAACTTAATTTTCAATCACTCATGGCCTTATCTATTCGAACCAGTGTAAGATTCTGAATTTTGATTGTTCAAACTATTGAAACGATTCAAAAGGTTACTTCTAGATTTTTTTTTTTCTGCATCGGAGATCAAGGACTTCAACTATTTTCTTAAGGAGCATGTTAATACACAAGGAATTGAAAATAAACTAGAATGACATGAACAATAAAATGAAACATACTTTTAAAACCTAGCCCGAACTTCAATCCGGTAAAGGGACCGTGTCAATGAGTCTCGTGTTCAACTGTAAAACTGATCATATAATTAATATCACAAAATAATTATTTGCTTATACTTGACTAAATTTTTTTTAATTTGCTTACACAATTGATATAAGTTGATAGGGCCTAAAATAATTCACTAATAAGTATTGAATAGTTGGTATAAATAATAACAATAAAGCTAAAAAATATACTACAATATATTTTTTTAAAAAAAGAATAAAGACAACTTATACACGGCATGCTATCCCACGTCGGAAACCCGAGAAAGAGGAGAGGACTACGTGCCTTATAAATGGACAGTTCGTTTGTTTAAATTAGTAGTGTCTTGCTTGGTCGTTTTGGACAAGCCAAGGCCAGGTAGCTGAGTTTAAAATTTTAAATAACACATATAAGATGAAGATAGAAGTTGACCGGTCCGGATATGTGAAAACTGTTCTTTTTATAATGGGTTTTGTGATAATAGTGTGGATTGAACGATTTTTTCAGTTGGTCATTTGTATGAACAATCTAATTTTAAAATCAGTTTAGTTTAGGTACCGATTCGACAGTTGTCCGGAATAACTCATCGGGTCTAATCGAGTTTTAAAACACTGAAATGAATAACTAAATGGAACTATTGCATTAGCAGCTGTCCTTGGAATAAAATGAAACAGAAAAATAGCTACAGCAGTGATGACAAAAGATATTACAGAGTGGTGCAAAAATAAAATATTATAAACTAAAATAGTGGAGAGGAAGACTCTACTATGGTGCTTGTATGTGTGTTAATCGAGCGATCTCTCTTCGTTTACATGTGCCTATGTATATATAGGCAATGGTGTATAACAGTTGAATCCATTTTTTTCGGGCACTAACGTTCGTGGTCTTTCTCTTCAACGTCTAGTAATGTGCGTTGAAAATTTTTACAATTGGTGGCTTCATGATGTCATGTCTGCCACATCTCTTCGTATTACAATGTTTCTGGATATAATTACTCACAATCGCCTTATCTTACTTGGAGCTTGATGAGTGCTCGAAAATGTATTTTAAATACCCTATTATTGGATTAAAATACTAAAATGTGAGTAGAAATAATTAGATATAGTTTATATTATTGAATTTAATACCTATTCACACTGAGATATATTTGGACAAGATTTTTATAATATTTTAAATCTTAAATATTGCATTATTGGTTAGTGAGAAATAATTTATAAATGGACTTTATAATTAATATTTTTGAAACTTTATTATTCAATTTTTATATTTGTTTTTATTGCAGTTATATGGAGTAAAAATGCTGAAACTGATATATCTTTCACGTGGGTCTAGCACTCATAATTTTTATTGGGTTTTATCTTCCTTAAATTATACAAGAGTTGGGCTTTAGGGGCTGAAACAGAAAAGCTAAAATTAATAGGGACTAAAGTGAAAAGGGCTAGAATAAAGAAAAGAAAAAAATATAATTTTCAAAAAAGAGTTCGACTTTAAAACCTATTCTTGTTCTTTGATACTGGGCGGCTGTGATTTTCTTCTTTTCCGGATGCTGGGCGGCTGGCCTTTTATTTTTTGCTTTGTGTTGTGGCGGCTAGAATAAAACACAGAAGGCAGGCGGCTTTCTTGGGGGAGCAGACGCAGATCGGGGAGCAGAAATAATTCCGATGCCTGCTGGTTTATTTTATTTTTTTGAGAGATTTTTGTTGTTCATCATATTTATGGGTAACTAAATTTTTAAGTAAGGCGAGGGATAAACTTGCATAGTAGATAATATTTTATTTATTTTTAATTTATGCATTCAATTTTCAATTACTAAGACTCTTTTATTTTATCATTTTACAATTTATTGTTGATGTTTTCTTCTTCGAATAATCATAGAATTTATTCTGTTTATGAATTCAGTTATGCTTTTTTCTATTGAATGGTTTAGCTCTTGATTATGTTTGGACTAATTATTTATCTATATTGACTTAATTCTTTGCTGCAATATTACTTCTTCAGTATATTATTGTCGTTGCATTTTCTCAATAGTGATAATAATTTACGTATTTTAAAAGTGGTAAATGATTTTTCAAAGGGTTACATTGAGTTTAATCTTGGTTTATAAATCTATATCTTTTGGTTGAGAATTTTGGGAATTAAATTCTCAACTGAGTTATTCAATGAATTAAGAATAATTAAAATACCAGATTTGTGCAATAGATTCCCGACACTTTACTATTTGTCAAATTTGATACTTTTCTCGTTAGTCACTTTGCTTTACTTTAATTTGCATTTAAAATTAATCTTTGTTCTCTAGTAACCATTTAATATTTTTATTTAGTTTTTTTTTGTTCCTTCTACTATTCTTTTAATTTGTCTCTGTATGGAATCGACACTCCAAAACTGTGCTACGACTGCCGCGTTATTCGTTGGGCGTAATCAGAGCTTCTCTGACTAAAATCCATCCATTAGATCTTGACAGGTGTCATTCTCAGATTTCTTAATATTTAGGCGTAAACAATTTGACATTTGCACACACTTTTCATCTTTTCGTATCCTAACATTAAGTTTTTTGCTATATTACAAAATTATCCCTCTAACATTTTTTGAGATCTCTGTATGAACCAAGGGTATTGATGAGTCCGAAATTAATTGGGCCAAGCCCGATAAAAATGAGTCAAGAGAGCCTAGAAAAGAGCCTAAGTCATCGAAGTTCAATCGGAGCTGGGTCAACCCATTATGAGGGACTCCAAAAAGAAGTCAAGAAGCCAACGCCCAAAGCACCATGGAGCCAGCGCCCAACGCCCGCCTATCTGGCGCCCGCCCTGCTTGGCGCCCTTGCCCAAGACAGCTAGGGCTCTTGCCCATTCTTCCATCTCGCCTAAGGGCACCGCCCATGGCTAGGCCCTCCTGGTTCTTCCCCCTTTGTCCTTCTAACTTCAAAGCAAGTCCAAGGTCAAGACCAAGCCTAGTCCATCTCAGGATCTTCCTCCAATGGAATAGGAGCACGTGGGAAGGAATATCGGGATACGGAGATTTAATCCTACTAAAATTGTACTTACCAAAATGGTAGAAACTCCCTTCCTCACATCACCGCCTCACCGCCTTAGTAAGCCTATATAATGTAAGCCCTCTCCACATAGAGGGCATCTCTTTATGACCTTGAGTCTCTCGTATCCCTATATACACTACACCTTCCTACACACACTGCTCTCTCTCCAAAGCATTGTAATACACCGGAGTGACTCTCTCGATGACACTGTTCATTAATAAAATGCCCCAGGCCACCGTCGCCGTTCTCGAGAGTGGGCATAGGTCACCCGGACTGAACCACTATAAATCTTTGTGTTGATTGCTTATTTACTGTTTTTGTCCATTGATTGCCGTTGATTGCTCATTAATTGCTCATTAATCACACCCGTTAATATCTTTGACTACTGATCTTGCACAAGTCAATTTTGTGTATCATCAGTTTAGCGCCGTTTGTGGGAATCAATAAACTTTCATACTCATTCAATCCATGGCAATCATTACCCGATCTATGAGCCAACAATCGGGAGACAACAACCCAGCTCACCGGGAGGAGGCTCTACCTCCGATTGCACCTGTGGAACCTTTCGTTACTACCACTCCCGTCTTTGGACAACAGCAACAACTCCTCTAGACCATGCAGCTGCTAGTGAGCCAAAACTAGCAAATCATCCAACTCATGCTCTCCCAAGGAGGCGTCGCCCCTCCCTTCGCAGGAGGAGTCCCACTCCCTCCATTGGGAGAAGAACAACTGCCTATCCTTCCGGGGCGCCAGACGACCCCCCACCACGGGGCCCTTCGCCAGACCACTCCAAGACCACACCAGGGCGCCCCTCGCCCATCATTCCCTCCTCAGCGTGCAAGGAGCTCATGTGTTCCTCCTCTACACGTACCTGCGTAGGAGAATGAAGATGGAGAAAGCCAATACAATGACCACGAATGCCACAACCACCACCCGACCAAGGATGTCCCCAATCAGTGGGACGAGAAGATTAGAGAGGTGCAAAACCAACTCAGGGATGCCCTCAACGCCATCAAGGCATAGGCGTCTAAAACTGTAGACTACTTGGTAAGATGCACTGATATGCCTTTTGTTGCTAATATTGTCAATTATCCCCTACCTTCGAAGTTTAAGATGCCTGTCATCGAGATCTTTGACGGTACCCAAGACCCCCTCGACCACTTGGACACCTACAAATCCCTTATGCAACTACACAACATGCCTGGAGAGATTATGTGTAGAGCCTTCCCTACCACCCTCAAGGGGTCCGCACACCAATGGTTTGCAAAGATCAAGCCCTTCTCCATCCAGTCCTTCGTAGAACTCAGCAGGTCCTTCGTTTCCCACTTCATTGGGGGACGTCGACATTAGAGACCAGTAACCCACCTACTCACCATCAAGCAGGACAGGGATGAAAGCCTGAGAGACTACCTCGCCCACTTCAACGAGGAGGCTCTCCAGATTGAGGAGCCATATGATAAGGTATCTCTTGTCACCTTTATCGCCGGCCTCTGCACCTCNGACAGGGATGAAAGCCTGAGAGACTACCTCGCCCACTTCAACGAGGAGGCTCTCCAGATTGAGGAGCCATATGATAAGGTATCTCTTGTCGCCTTTATCGCCGGCCTCTGCACCTCCAGTTTCATATTCTCTGTCCTCAAGAAGTCGCCCTCAAGTATGCCCAAGCTGCTATCAAGGGCATAGAAGTACATGGATGCTAAAGACGTCACCAAGGCCCATCGAGGTGAATCCTTCCAAGGAGAGGAGAAGAGGAAAGACACCCGTGAAGACAAGTGGGAGGCGGAGAACAAGAGAAAGAGAACCGACAAAGTTTCTGTGAAGGACCGTCTCAGTCTGTACCCTTCGAGAGACCAACAACCTTTCACGCCACTCAACGCCTTGGTGGAGCACATCATATTCCAGATACAGGATGACCCCACGCTCCGATGGCCTAAAAAAATGAAGTCCACCCCAAATCGTAGAAATCACAGCAGGTACTATCGCTTCCACCGCGATCATGGCCACGACACAGATGACTGCTATGAGCTCAAGAGGCAGATAGAGGAGCTCATACAACGTGGTCAGTTGAGGCAATACGTTGCTGGCAGAGGACAAGCCCCGCAACTTGGTCGGGACCAGGATGACATAAAACGCCAGCAACCCCTCGGAGAAATTCAGACAATTTTTTGAGGGCTACAACTCTGCCAAGGAAACATCGGCCCACCTATGGGACATACCTGAAGATTTTATTTATCTTTTACAATTTCAGTTGATTTATTTTGTTATTCATTATTTTATGAAATAAAATTTTGCAATATTAAGGTTTTCGTAATTGTCTTGTTTTCATCTCAAACAGCCTACGACCTATCAACAACAAGGTAGATAAAAAGTCAAAAGGCGTCCAGATGAGAGGTCTCGTCCTCTCCACCTTGGATGCCTCCCATAACGTTGCCTAGAGGTGGGGGCTCGCCCTCTCCACCTTAGGTGCCCCCATGATGGTCTCGCCCTCTCCACCTTAGCACCTCCTTCGATGTCACCCAGAAAATGGGTGTCACCCCCTCTCACCAGGCGGCCTAGACGATGGGTCTTACCCACTCTCACTAGGCGGGCCCAAATGATGGGTCTTACCCCCTCTCACTAGATGGTCCTAGAGGATGGGTCTCACCCCCTCTCACTAGGCGCCCAGATGAGGGGTCTTGCTCTCTCCACCTTAGGCGCCCCCATGATGGGTCTCACCCCCTCTAACCAGGTGCCCAGCTCATCAGCACCCTCCTCACCTCTATCTCAATGGAATGAGCCTATCTCGTCAGCACCCCCCTCATTTCCATCTCAATGGAATGAGCCTCAGGCGCCCAGCCCACTTCATCTCCATCTCAATGGAATGAGAGAGCCCTCCTCATCTCCATCTCAATGGAATAAGTCTCTGTCACGACAACCCTCTTTTGAGCTATACGTAGTTCTACCTCTATTCCCGAGCAGCCTTAATCACTGGCTTAGCGCCTAATTCATGAGCCAACCGCAAATTACTTTGCGGCATTCTCTCGTGTCTGTCGCCTGAGCCCTACTGCTCCATGACATCTTCCCGTGCCTGTCACCCGAGCCCTACCTGCTAATTAGCAGCCTCACGTGTCTGCCTCTCCACTGTCTGGCCATCGATTGCCTCCCTGATCTTCAGTGTACTGGTAAACAATCAAGGCAAAGCAGCAGCCACCTGCAGGCACTCAAAAGTAAAGTATAAAGAAAGAAAGCCAGGTACAAAGCTAAAGAGGAGTGCGGGACATACCAAAGCCAAGGATCTGCTACGACAGCCATCTCCCGAGACTATACGTAGCTCAACCTATGACGCTGCTCTCGGGCAAGTCACCTAGTAAGCCTCTGCTACGGCAGCCATTTCCCGATACTATACGTAGCTCGGTCTATGACTCTACTCTCTCGCAAGTCAACTAGTAAGCCTCTGCTATGGCAGCCATCTTCGAGACTATATGTAGCTCGACCTCTATGACTGCTCTCATACAAGTAGTCACTTCTACCATGGTAGATCTCCAGCCATCTCTGAGACTGTACGTAGCTTGGCCTCAGTTCATGCGACCCTTTNACTCTACTCTCTCGCAAGTCAACTAGTAAGCCTCTGCTATGGCAGCCATCTTCGAGACTATATGTAGCTCGACCTCTATGACTGCTCTCACACAAGTAGTCACTTCTACCATGGTAGATCTCCAGCCATCTCTGAGACTGTACGTAGCTTGGCCTCAGTTCATGCGACCTTCTCACGGGACGTCCACATCTCTGACTTTGTTCCCATGCAAACAGTCTGCCTCTCTCTCCAGGTAATCATGTTGGATATTTTAATGTTGGGATAATATTATTTTTGCTAGGCACACAAGAGTCATAGTTTGGGAATGAGTGGGGGCACCACCTAACCTTACTCCCGAAAAGCAACCTGGCCATCANATCTCTGACTTTGTTCCCATGCAAACAGTCTGCCTCTCTCTCCAGGTAATCATGTTGGATATTTTAATGTTGGGATAATATTATTTTTGCTAGGCACACAAGAGTCATAGTTTGGGAAGGAGTGGGGGCACCACCTAACCTTACTCCCGAAAAGCAACCTGGCCATTAGACGTTAGTCAAAAAACACTAGGGGCATCAAATCTCGCCCTCTTGAGAGGAGGGAAAGACACCACCCTAAAAGTAGAGAAAGTGCCCAGATCAATAGGGCCTTTATAATTAGAGACAATCTCAGTCAGTGACCAAGCACTAGAGAGGCGCTGCCCATAGCGAGACTCAAGGCATTGCCCAAACATAGCAGTGCCCAAGGCCTCCTAGAGTCACGGAAGGTGCCTAACCAGCCTCCTGGTGTCGCCCAAAGTGCCTGTCTAACCTCCTGGCATTGTTCAAGGCGTTGTTCAGCCNAATCTCAGTCAGTGACCAAGCACTAGAGAGGCGCTGCCCATAGCGAGACTCAAGGCGTTGCCCAAACATAGCAGTGCCCAAGGCCTCCTAGAGTCACGGAAGGTGCCTAACCAGCCTCTTGGTGTCGCCCAAAGTGCCTGTCTAACCTCCTAGCATTGTTCAAGGCGCTGTTCAGCCTCCTGATGTCACTCAAAGCACCATACCCGTCTCCAGTGGCCCCCACATTAGCCTCCATTGTAGCCCAGGCCCAAAAAAAACAAAGAGTGAGAAGGAGGCGGCGCCCAAGAAGAAGAAAAAAAGAAAAAGAAAGCCAAGAGGCGGCGCCCAAGCCAAGGAAGAAAGAAAAAGAAAAAAAAAGCAAAAAAAGGGAAAGGGAGGCCCACGCCAAGGAAGCCAAAGAAGAAAGACAANGCCCAAAAAAAACAAAGAGTGAGAAGGAGGCGGCGCCCAAGAAGAAGAAAAAAAGAAAAAGAAAGCCAAGAGGCGGCGCCCAAGCCAAGGAAGAAAGAAAAAGAAAAAAAAAAGAAAAAAAAGGGAAAGGGAGGCCCACGCCAAGGAAGCCAAAGAAGAAAGACAAAAAAAAAAAAGAGAAGGCCAAGGGGCCAGCGCCAAAGGAAAAAGCCAAGAAGAAGAAAAAAAATTCGATATCAAAAAGTTCAGCAAGTCCTGATGATAAAAAAGCATCGTGGGAAGCAAGAAAATTCATACTCACTCAAGCGAAGACGAAACACATGCCCTTAACCCCTTCCTCCTACAAAAAGTCAGAGGCTTGGGGTATGGGGGGCAAATGATGAGCCCGAAATTAATTGGGCCAAGCCCGATAAAAATGAGTTGAGAGAGCCTAGAAAGAGCCCAAGTCATCGAAGCTCAATCGGAGCTGGGTCAAACCATCATGAAGGAATCCAAAAAGAAGTTGAGAAGCCAACGCCCAAAGCACCATGGAGCCAGTGCCCAACGCCCGCCTGTCTGGCGCCCACCTGCCTGGTGTCCTTGCCCAGGACAGCTAGGGCTCTCGCCCATTCTTCCATCTCGCCTAAGGGCACTGCCCATGGCTAGGCCCTCCTAGTTCTCCCCCCTTTGTCCTCCTAACTTCAAAGCAAGTCCAAGGTCAAGACCAAGCCTAGTCTATCTCAGGATCTTTCTCCGACGGAATAGGAGCACGTGGGAAGGAATATTGGGATACGGAGATTTAATCCTACTAAAATTAAACTTACCAAAATGGTAGAAACTCCCTTCCTCACGTCACCGCTTCACCGCCTTACTAAGCCTATATAATGTAAGCCCTCTCCACATAGATGGCATCTCCTTATGACCTTGAGATCTCCTTATGACCTTGAGACTCTTATATCCCTACACACACTACACCTTCCTACACACATCGCTTTCTCTCTCTCTCTCTCTCTCCAAAGCACTGTAATACACTGGAGTGACTCTCTTGGTGACTCTATTCATTAATAAAATGCCCCAGGCCATCATCGCCATTCTCGAGAGTGGACGTAGGTCACTCGGACTAAACCACTATAAATCTCTGTGTTGATTGCTTATTTACTATTTTTGTCNCTTATGACCTTGAGACTCTTATATCCCTACACACACTACACCTTCCTACACACATCTCTTTTTTTTTTTCTCTCTCTCTCTCCAAAGCACTGTAATACACTGGAGTGACTCTCTTGGTGACACTATTCATTAATAAAATGCCCCAGGCCATCGTCGTCATTCTCGAGAGTGGACGTAGGTCACCCGGACCAAACCACTATAAATCTCTGTGTTGATTGCTTATTTACTATTTTTGCCCATTGATTACCGTTGAATGCTCATTAATTGCTCATTAATCACACTCGTTAATATCCTTGACTGTTGATCTTACACAAGTCATTTTTGTGCATCATCAGGTATGACTATTACTTTTTTACACTAGAAAATGATAAAATTATCTTTGTAAACTACTAATCAAACATAAGCGAGATCAATGGTTGGAATCATAGTTTTAAAATCAACTCAAACATTAACTTGACCAAGAGATCAGGTTCATAGGTAATTGATTCGACCATGTCAATCGGTCAAATCAATCATATCATTAAAAATAAAAGAATAATTATTAACATCAATATTAATAAATACGATAAAAGATTAAAATAGTTAAATGAAATAAAAAGGCAAAAAATATCACTAAATCACTAATTTGCTTACATAACTGATATACATTGATAGAGCATAAAACAATTCACTAATAAGAATTGAATATTTGGTATAAAATTATAAAAGTAACAATGTGTCAAAAAAAATATATNAAATCAATCATATCATTAAAAATAAAAGAATAATTATTAACATCAATATTAATAAATACGATAAAAGATTAAAATAGTTAAATGAAATAAAAAGGCAAAAAATATCACTAATTCACTAATTTGCTTACATAACTGATATACATTGATAGAGCATCAAACAATTCACTAATAAGAATTGAATATTTGGTATAAAATTATAAAAGTAACAATGTGTCCAAAAAAATATGTTAGAAAGAAAAAAAAGGTTATTAGAAAAATAGGAACAACCAAGCAATTTAGAGTTGTAGACACAATACATAATCTCATAATGGATATCGAGATTAATTGATGAGGGCTATGTGCCTATAAGGGAGCAGTTCTGTTATTTTGACTGAAGGGTGGGCAATGCTTGATGGCCTTATAGCTTGAGCTGAGGCGAGCCAAGTGGGCCAGCTTATAGCTTGAGCTGAGTTTTGAATTTTCGATAACCTAGTAATTCTCACCAGTTTGGTTAGTTATTTTGGCTCTCTAGGATCCCTTCCCATAGTTTCTCTAACTTTCACCAACCAATCTTGAAGCAGAATATACAACATTTATCCATTATATATGATGGTGATCAAAATAGTCTCGTGCAAGATCAACAGTCGAGTGTGTGATAAAGTGTAATTAATGGATAAGTAATAGAGTAATCAATGGCAATAATATAAATATTGGGTCAACACAGATATATAGTGGTTCGGTCCAGGTGACCTACTCCACTTCGAAAATGGCAATCGTGGCCGAGGGACCTTTATTGATAAAGTAAGGTAAACAGGAGAGAGAGAGAGAGCAATTGTTAGCTCCGGGAGAGGTACAATAGTTAGGAGAGAGAAAAACTGTGTGTGTAGAGTGGTATAGAGGTAGAGCTCAATGTGTCCTCGCATGTAGAAAGGACATACAATTTATAGGCACATGACCTTGGTTAAGGCGATGACTTGAGGGCAAAGGTACTAATTCTCGGAGTAGCTACAAAAGGTAATTGCCATAAAAGGTTTTCTTGATCTTCGAAAACGAGTATCCCAATAATTGCTCACCACATGTTCTAATTCTTCTTGGACTCCTTCAAACTTGGGTTGGGTCCAATTCTCGAACTGGGATTGACTTGTCATTTAGCTGATTTGGGCTTACTTGATTTATTGGGTCCAGCCCAGTTAGATTTGGGCTCGTCATTTACCCTCCATGTCCTAAGCCCCAGTGGTGGTAAAAAAGGATTGCGGGCACGAGTGAGCTTCTTCGTCTAGAAAGCTAAAAGATTTCTTCTTCCCCATAGTACTTCTCCAACCTTTGATTTCTTCATTCCTGAGAACTCATTTTCCCTATATTTCTTGCTTTGCTGAGTAGAGATTCAACCTTCAAAACCCCATTCCCTTATTTTAGGGTACTTCTAAAGAATTTAGGAGGCCAATCTGAGCATGGAAACCAAGCTTTGAAAGAATCTAGCAAAGAAGGGGTATCGACATTTCCTCAATTGATCTCTTGCCTTGAGAGAGACAACCCACCAGTAGACGGTTTCAGAGACGCCAAAGGCGACGTTCGACGACGTGATTCCCAGCAAAATTCCATGGCAGCTGGTAGTGGAGAGGGCATGTGCGGCACCCGCATTGGAGAAGGCATGGGCGACACCCATTTTGTTCTAGGTTACGACTAAGGTGGAGAACACGACGCCCATGGCACTGGCGATGCCATGGGAGTCGAAGACAGGGATGCCAACGGTGCTGAAGCCATCACCTCAATGGGCGAGATGAGGGGTGGCTTAGGCGATGTCATAGGAGATCTGGTGGCCAGTGCATTTGGTACGGGTTCCTGAGTGGATGGTGGTGTTAGCTCCTTTGCTGATGGCGCTAGGGGCATAGGTAGCAACACCCTTTGTGGGTTGGTCGACGCCAAAGGGCATCCTTAGGAAGACGCCGAAGAGGCTAGGTGGGGCGATGCCCATCATGTACTGGGTGGCGCCAGTGTCATGGCAAGCTACGCTTGTCAAAGTGGTGGCACGGGGAAGGGCTCTAGTGGAAGCATAGGCGCAGAGGACGACGCCGGTGGAGGCTTGGGAGTGATGGGCGACGCCAATAAAGGCTTGGGCATGCTTGTTCTCCAAATAGGTAAGATGTTCTTCAAAACAAATTTCCTAGGACTAAGCTTCTACTCCATGGACTAAGCCTCACTAGATACTGGTATTCTCTTGACAATGGCATTGATTCTGTCTTAATTTTGTTTCTTGGCAAGCACCCACTCTGACAAGGTCATTGTGGGGGAAACTTCTCGAGACATCGAGCGAAACAAGGGGACTACTGGAGATAATGACTCAAAGGTGACTTCCATATTCAACTCCATTGATTGCACTGATTATATCGATTGTATCATATCCCTCCTACTATCATGTGTTTTTGGGCAGAGGAGGATGAGCTAGCATGTAGTGACTCCTCGGGTGAGATTGTTCTTTATGAGGATGCCTTAGAGGCGAGTTTGAGGTTCCCAATACCTAGGCCCATATGTTGGGTCCTAGGACATCTGTTACTGGCTCTCGGGACGTTGGCTCCCAACGGGTGGAGGGTGATATTGGCATTTTTCTCACTATGGTGGCTAGTTCACAGTGCTGACATACCTCTCCCATTCGAAGAGTTTTTGACCACTTATGTGCTTCTAAATAACCCTTTTCCTCATCAAGGGTGGTGTCGTTTCACCCCGTGGGTCGAACAAGTTCATCACTAGGCTTTCTTCGAACTGTCATTGCTAGAAGTCTAAGTTCTTTGTTGGAGGTGAGTGGGCCACTAAGGGAGATTGTGACCTGGTGCCTTCAAGGTAGGACACCATCCTGAGGACCAAGTTAGGTAAGAATTCCACTTTCATTTTTAGTTCTATTCGTCACACATCTGCTCTCATTGTATAATTGGCTTCTATGTAGTTTCACCCACATTATCTGTAGAGCAGGATAGTAGGCTCTAGATAATTCGTGACCATCCTTTCAAGGAGTTCTCAGAGATTATGTGACTTCCATGGAGATCGAGGAGGTTGGTTCTCGAGGTCTAGAGGGCGTCATCGACACAACGATGGAGGGCTTTACTTTGGTATGCCTTTTACTCATCTTTGATCTTGTACCTGGCTTCCTTCTTTTCACGTTCTATCTTTTGAATGTCTATAGGTAGTTCCTGCTTTTTACTGCTTGTTTTCAAGCACGATAAAGCTTAGAGAGGCGCTTAATGGTCAAGCAGCAGAGTGGTAGTTGTAGAGGACTGCTAAGGAGCATCTAGGGATCGAGAGGTAGGCGTGAGAGGCTGCCGAGGAGCATTCAAGACTAGCACAGGAGAGAGCTACCACACTTGAGACTGAGCTTCAGGCGTCCCGCGAGAGGGCCCCCAGTTGGAGGCTGACAGAGAGGCTGCCTGCATGAAGGTAGAGACAGAGCAGCAAGCGTCCCATTAGAGGGTTGCTGTAGCAGAGGCTAACCTTCAAGTATGTCTTGAGAGAGCTACTAGGATAGAGGCTTACTCCATAGAGATGGAGAAGAAGAGGGACGCTGCTAAGAGGGCTGTGGCAGATGCCTTTATTGATGGCTATAAGGAGCTCAAGAGGAAGATCTCAACAACTTTTTTCGCTTTTGATTTTTCTGGCTTCGTCCCTTATGTGGCTCCAAGGACAGATGATGAGGAGGCGAGCGATGAAGGGAGCGGATCGAAGGGCAGTAAGTGACTTCAAGAGCATGGTATCTTTGTATTTATATTTTTGTTACTAGGCCTTTTTCTATCTGTTGTAAATGTATTATGAGTTTTTATGAGATAAAAATTTTTTGAAAAAATATTTGCGAAATTTTATTTCATAATTCGAAGTAAATATCAAAGGAAATTGACCAAAACAACAATAGATAATCTAAATGATGACTACTAACTTATACACTCACTACCTTGCCCCCAGCTACTGGTAATATTTCTTTAGGTACTCTGCGNAAAGCTAAAAGATTTCTTCTTCCCCATAGTACTTCTCCAACCTTTGATTTCTTCATTCTTGAGAACTCATTTTCCCTATATTTCTTGCTTTGCTGAGTAGAGATTCAACCTTAAAAACCCCATTCCCTTATTTTAGGGTACTTCTAAAGAATTTAGGAGGCCAATCTAAGCATGGAAACCAATGGNAGCTAAAAGATTTCTTCTTCCCCATAGTACTTCTCCAACCTTTGATTTCTTCATTCCTGAGAACTCATTTTCCCTATATTTCTTGCTTTGCTGAGTAGAGATTCAACCTTCAAAACCCCATTCCCTTATTTTAGGGTACTTCTAAAGAATTTAGGAGGCCAATCTGAGCATGGAAACCAAGNCGTTCCATGGATTGGCCAAAACATTTCCCTCGGAACTTTGAATTTTGTAGGTGCCTAGTCTTATAACTTTTGTGACTGTGTAGGGTCCTTCCCAGTTGGGTCCTCTTGTCCCTTCCTGANGAGATTCAACCTTCAAAACCCCATTCCCTTATTTTAGGGTACTTCTAAAGAATTTAGGAGGCCAATCTGAGCATGGAAACCAAGCTTTGAAAGAATCTAGCAAAGAAGGGGTATCGACATTTCCTCAATTGATCTCTTGCCTTGAGAGAGACAACCCACCAGTAGACGGTTTCAGAGACGCCAAAGGCGACGTTCGACGGCGTGATTCCCAGCAAAATTCCATGGCAGCTGGTAGTGGAGAGAGCANAAGAGAATTTGGTAGACAAGGTGACCTTTTGGAGGACTAGGTCTCCGGGCAAGAAGGAGCGAGGCTNCGACATTTCCTCAATTGATCTCTTGCCTTGAGAGAGACAACCCACCAGTAGACGGTTTCAGAGACGCCAAAGGCGACGTTCGACGGCGTGATTCCCAGCAAAATTCCATGGCAGCTGGTAGTGGAGAGAGCATGTGCGGCACCCGCATTGGAGAAGGCATGGGCGACACCCATTTTGTTCTAGGTTGCGACTAAGGTGGAGAACACGACGCCCATGGCACTGGCGATGCCATGGGAGTCGAAGATAGGGATGCCAATGGTGCTGAAGGCATCACCTCAATGGGCGAGATGAGGGGTGGCTTAGGCGATGCCGTAGGAGATCTGGTGGCCAGCGCATTTAGTACGGGTTCCTGAGTGGATGGTGGTGTTAGCTCCTTTGCTGATGGCGCTAGGGGCATAGGTAGCAACGCCCTTTGTGGGTTGGTCGACGCCAAAAGGGATCCTTAGGAAGACGCCGAAGAGGCTAGGTGGGGCGATGCCCATCACGTACTGGGTGGCGCCAGCGTCATGGCAAGCTACGCTTGTCAAAGTGGTGGCACGGGGAAGGGCTCTAGTGGAAGCATAGGTGCAGAGGACGACGTCGGTGGAGGCTTGGGAGTGATGGGCGACGCCAATAAAGGCTTGGGCATGCTTGTTCTCCGAATAGGTAAGATGTTCTTCAAAACAAATTTCCTAGGACTAAGCTTCTACTCCATGGACTAAGCCTCACTAGATACTGGTATTCTCTTGACAATGGCATTGATTCTGTCTTAATTTTGTTTCTTGGCAAGCACCCACTCTGACAAGGTCATTGTGGGGGAAACTTCTCGAGACATCAGCGAAACAAGGGGACTACTGGAGATAATGACTCAAAGGTGACTTCCATATTCAACTCCATTGATTGCACTGATTATATCGATTGTATCATATCCCTCCTACTATCATGTGTTTTTGGGCAGAGGAGGATGAGCTAGCATGTAGTGACTCCTCGGGTGAGATTGTTCTTTATGAGGATGCCTTAGAGGCGAGTTTGAGGTTCCCAATACCTGGGCCCATATGTTGGGTCCTAGGACATCTGTTACTGGCTCTCGGGACATTGGCTCCCAACGGGTGGAGGGTGATATTGGCATTTTTCTCACTATGGTGGCTAGTTCACAGTGCTGACATACCTCTCCCATTCGAAGAGTTTTTGACCACTTATGTGCTTCTAAATAACCCTTTTCCTCATCAAGGGTGGTGTCGTTTCACCCCGTGGGTCGAACAAGTTCATCACTAGGCTTTCTTCGAACTGTCATTGCTAGAAGTCTAAGTTCTTTGTTGGAGGTGAGTGGGCCACTAAGGGAGATTGTGACCTGGTGCCTTTAAGGTAGGACACCATCCTGAGGACCAAGTTAGGTAAGAATTCCACTTTCATTTTTAGTTCTATTCGTCACACATCTGCTCTCATTGTATAATTGGCTTCTATGTAGTTTCACCCACATTATCTGTAGAGCAGGATAGTAGGCTCTAGATAATTCGTGACCATCCTTTCAAGGAGTTCTCAGAGATTATGTGACTTCCATGGAGATCGAGGAGGTTGGTTCTCGAGGTCTAGAGGGCGTCATCGACACAACGATGGAGGGCTTTACTTTGGTATGCCTTTTACTCATCTTTGATCTTGTACCTGGCTTCCTTCTTTTCATGTTCTATCTTTTGAATGTCTATAGGTAGTTGCTGCTTTTTACTGCTTTTTTTCAAGCACGATAAAGCTTAGAGAGGCGCTTAATGGTCAAGCAGTAGAGTGGTAGTTGTAGAGGACTGCTAAGGAGCAACTAGGGATCGAGAGGTAGGCGTGAGAGGCTGCCGAGGAGCATTCAAGACTAGCACAGGAGAGAGCTACCACACTTGAGACTGAGCTTCAGGCGTCCCGCGAGAGGGCCCCCAGTTGGAGGCTGACAGAGAGGCTGCCTGCATGAAGGTAGAGACAGAGCAGCAAGCGTCCCATGAGAGGGTTGCTGTAGCAGAGGCTAACCTTCAAGTATGTCTTGAGAGAGCTACTAGGATAGAGGCTTACTCCATAGAGATGGAGAAGAAGAGGGACGCTGCTAAGAGGGCTGTGGCAGATGCCTTTATTGATGGCTATAAGGAGCTCAAGAGGAAGATCTCAACAACTTTTTTCGCTTTTGATTTTTCTGGCTTCGTCCCTTATGTGGCTCCAAGGACAGATGATGAGGAGGCGAGCGATGAAGGGAGCGGATCGAAGGGCAGTAAGTGACTTCAAGAGCATGGTATCTTTGTATTTATATTTTTGTTACTAGGCCTTTTTCTATCTGTTGTAAATGTATTATGAGTTTTTATGAGATAAAAATTTTTTGAAAAAATATTTGCGAAATTTTATTTCATAATTCGAAGTAAATATCAAAGGAAATTGACCAAAACAACAATAGATAATCTAAATGATGACTACTAACTTATACACTCACTACCTTGCCCCCAGCTACTGGTAATATTTCTTTAGGTACTCTGCGTTCCATGGATTGGCCAAAACATTTCCCTCGGAACTTTGAATTTTGTAGGTGCCTAGTCTTATAACTTTTGTGACTGTGTAGGGTCCTTCCCAGTTGGGTCCTCTTGTCCCTTCCTAAGAGAATTTGGTAGACAAGGTGACCTTTTGGAGGACTAGGTCTCCGGGCAAGAAGGAGCGAGGCTTCACCCTCGATTTGTAGTACTTGATCATGCGATGCTTGTACTCTGCATTCCTGAGGATAACTATCTCCCTCTCCTCCTCTACCAGGTCAAGGTTGATGCGAAGGNGAGAGAATTTGGTAGACAAGGTGACCTTTTGGAGGACTAGGTCTCCGGGCAAGAAGGAGCGAGGCTTCACCCTCGATTTGTAGTACTTGATCATGCGATGCTTGTACTCTGCATTCCTGATGATAACTATCTCTCTCTCCTCCTCTACCAAGTCAAGGTTGATGCGAATGNTTTGCTGATGGCGCTAGGGGCATAGGTAGCAACACCCTTTGTGGGTTGGTCGACGCCAAAGGGCATCCTTAGGAAGACGCCGAAGAGGCTAGGTGGGGCGATGCCCATCATGTACTGGGTGGCGCCAGTGTCATGGCAAGCTACGCTTGTCAAAGTGGTGGCACGGGGAAGGGCTCTAGTGGAAGCATAGGCGCAGAGGACGACGCCGGTGGAGGCTTGGGAGTGATGGGCGACGCCAATAAAGGCTTGGGCATGCTTGTTCTCCAANAGTACGGGTTCCTGAGTGGATGGTGGTGTTAGCTCCTTTGCTGATGGCGCTAGGGGCATAGGTAGCAACGCCCTTTGTGGGTTGGTCGACGCCAAAAGGGATCCTTAGGAAGACGCCGAAGAGGCTAGGTGGGGCGATGCCCATCACGTACTGGGTGGCGCCAGCGTCATGGCAAGCTACGCTTGTCAAAGTGGTGGCACGGGGAAGGGCTCTAGTGGAAGCATAGGTGCAGAGGACGACGTCGGTGGAGGCTTGGGAGTGATGGGCGACGCCAATAAAGGCTTGGGCATGCTTGTTCTCCAAATAGGTAAGATGTTCTTCAAAACAAATTTCCTAGGACTAAGCTTCTACTCCATGGACTAAGCCTCACTAGATACTGGTATTCTCTTGACAATGGCATTGATTCTGTCTTAATTTTGTTTCTTGGCAAGCACCCACTCTGACAAGGTCATTGTGGGGGAAACTTCTCGAGACATCGAGCGAAACAAGGGGACTACTGGAGATAATGACTCAAAGGTGACTTCCATATTCAACTCCATTGATTGCACTGATTATATCGATTGTATCATATCCCTCCTACTATCATGTGTTTTTGGGCAGAGGAGGATGAGCTAGCATGTAGTGACTCCTCGGGTGAGATTGTTCTTTATGAGGATGCCTTAGAGGCGAGTTTGAGGTTCCCAATACCTAGGCCCATATGTTGGGTCCTAGGACATCTGTTACTGGCTCTCGGGACGTTGGCTCCCAACGGGTGGAGGGTGATATTGGCATTTTTCTCACTATGGTGGCTAGTTCACAGTGCTGACATACCTCTCCCATTCGAAGAGTTTTTGACCACTTATGTGCTTCTAAATAACCCTTTTCCTCATCAAGGGTGGTGTCGTTTCACCCCGTGGGTCGAACAAGTTCATCACTAGGCTTTCTTCGAACTGTCATTGCTAGAAGTCTAAGTTCTTTGTTGGAGGTGAGTGGGCCACTAAGGGAGATTGTGACCTGGTGCCTTCAAGGTAGGACACCATCCTGAGGACCAAGTTAGGTAAGAATTCCACTTTCATTTTTAGTTCTATTCGTCACACATCTGCTCTCATTGTATAATTGGCTTCTATGTAGTTTCACCCACATTATCTGTAGAGCAGGATAGTAGGCTCTAGATAATTCGTGACCATCCTTTCAAGGAGTTCTCAGAGATTATGTGACTTCCATGGAGATCGAGGAGGTTGGTTCTCGAGGTCTAGAGGGCGTCATCGACACAACGATGGAGGGCTTTACTTTGGTATGCCTTTTACTCATCTTTGATCTTGTACCTGGCTTCCTTCTTTTCACGTTCTATCTTTTGAATGTCTATAGGTAGTTCCTGCTTTTTACTGCTTGTTTTCAAGCACGATAAAGCTTAGAGAGGCGCTTAATGGTCAAGCAGCAGAGTGGTAGTTGTAGAGGACTGCTAAGGAGCATCTAGGGATCGAGAGGTAGGCGTGAGAGGCTGCCGAGGAGCATTCAAGACTAGCACAGGAGAGAGCTACCACACTTGAGACTGAGCTTCAGGCGTCCCGCGAGAGGGCCCCCAGTTGGAGGCTGACAGAGAGGCTGCCTGCATGAAGGTAGAGACAGAGCAGCAAGCGTCCCATTAGAGGGTTGCTGTAGCAGAGGCTAACCTTCAAGTATGTCTTGAGAGAGCTACTAGGATAGAGGCTTACTCCATAGAGATGGAGAAGAAGAGGGACGCTGCTAAGAGGGCTGTGGCAGATGCCTTTATTGATGGCTATAAGGAGCTCAAGAGGAAGATCTCAACAACTTTTTTCGCTTTTGATTTTTCTGGCTTCGTCCCTTATGTGGCTCCAAGGACAGATGATGAGGAGGCGAGCGATGAAGGGAGCGGATCGAAGGGCAGTAAGTGACTTCAAGAGCATGGTATCTTTGTATTTATATTTTTGTTACTAGGCCTTTTTCTATCTGTTGTAAATGTATTATGAGTTTTTATGAGATAAAAATTTTTTGAAAAAATATTTGCGAAATTTTATTTCATAATTCGAAGTAAATATCAAAGGAAATTGACCAAAACAACAATAGATAATCTAAATGATGACTACTAACTTATACACTCACTACCTTGCCCCCAGCTACTGGTAATATTTCTTTAGGTACTCTGCGTTCCATGGATTGGCCAAAACATTTCCCTCGGAACTTTGAATTTTGTAGGTGCCTGGTCTTATAACTTTTGTGACCGTGTAGGGTCCTTCCCAGTTGGGTCCTCTTGTCCCTTCCTAAGAGAATTTGGTAGACAAGGTGACCTTTTGGAGGACTAGGTCTCCGGGCAAGAAGGAGCGAGGCTTCACCCTCGATTTGTAGTACTTGATCATGCGATGCTTGTACTCTGCATTCCTGATGATAACTATCTCTCTCTCCTCCTCTACCAAGTCAAGGTTGATGCGAATGCCTTCTTCATTACTTGTAGGGTCATGGTGCTAGACACTAAGGGAGTGCACCCCAATCTTAACAGGCATGACTGCCTCTGTATCATAGGCTAAGGAAAAAGGGGTCTCGCCCGTAGGGCTCCTTGGTGTCATCTGGTAAGCCCACAACACTCCCTGGAGTTTGTCTACCCATCTTTCTTTCACACTCTCCAATTTAGTTTTCAAATTATGGAGGACGGTCCTGACGGTGACCTCTGCCTGCCCGTTTGCCTGTGGATGGGTCGGGCTGTAGTGAGGCTGCTTGATCTGTAAGTCAACACAGAAGCTATTAATGAGTTTGTTGTCAAACTGCTTGGCATTGTCACTCACAATGGCGTGAGATACTCCGAAGCGGCAACCTAGACTCCTCCATATGAAGTTTTTCACCTTCTAGTCTTATCCTGGCTAAGGTCTCGGCTTCTGCCAATTTAGTAAAGTAGTCAATGGCTATTACTACAAACTTGAACATGCATCGATTCATGGGTAGGGGACCTAGGATGTCGATCCCCTACACGGAGAAGGGCCATGGACTCTAAATGGTGGTGAGCTCTTCAAGTGGCTGTCTGGGTATAGTTGCAAAGTGTTGGCACTTGTTGCACTACCTGACGAACTCTTGGGCGTCTCTGATCAAGCTAGGCCTGTAGTAGCCTTGCCTTACTGCATTGTGGGCTTGTGCATGTCCTCCCAAGTGATTTTCACATATTCCCTCAAGGATCTTCCTCATGGAATAATTAGCTTCCTCAGGGGTAAAACATCGGAGAAGTGGTAGTGAGTAACTCTTTTTTTAGAGTGTCGCATAAGATGACACACATGGGCGCTCTCATCCTCAACTTTTTGGCTTCCAATGGGTTGTCCGAGAGAGTGCCCTCCTCTAGGTTGGCTCGGATGGGTGTCATCTACTTGGTTTTTGAGAATGTACAATTAACATAGTCCTCCTATGTCTGGAAGGTGCTTGGCTCGAACTGGTGACTTGTTAGCGTCGGGCCCATGAGTATGTTGGTAGACATGAATTTGGCAAGAACATCTGCCATGACATTCTCCTCTCGGGACACATGGTGGATTTGGAAGTAAGTAAACCTTTTTAACAAAGTCTGGACCACTAACAGGTATTCTTGCATTCTCTGCTCATTTGCTTCAAAGTCTCCCTTTATCTGGTTGACTCTCAACTATGAACCATTATAGGTTATCTGGTAGAGGGCCTCCATCTCTAATGCCAGCNCTAAGGAAAAAGGGGTCTCGCCCGTAGGGCTCCTTGGTGTCATCTGGTAAGCCCACAACACTCCCTGGAGTTGTCTACCCATCGTTCTTTCACACTCTCCAATTTAGTTTTCAAATTATGGAGGACGGTCCTGACGGTGACCTCTGCCTGCCCGTTTGCCTGTGGATGGGTCGGGCTGTAGTGAGGCTGCTTGATCTGTAAGTCAACACAGAAGCTATTAATGAGTTTGTTGTCAAACTACTTGGCATTGTCACTCACAATGGCGTGAGATACTCCGAAGCGGCAACCTAGACTCCTCCATATGAAGTTTTTCACCTTCTAGTCTTATCCTGGCTAAGGTCTCGGCTTCTGCCAATTTAGTAAAGTAGTCAATGACTATTACCACAAACTTGAACATGCCTCGATTCATGGGTAGGGGACCTAGGATGTCGATCCCCTACACGGAGAAGGGCCATGGACTCTAAATGGTGGTGAGCTCTTCAGGTGACTGTCTGGGTATAGTTGCAAAGTGTTGGCACTTGTTGCACTACCTGACGAACTCTTGGGCGTCTCTGATCAAGCTAGGCCTGTAGTAGCCTTGCCTTACTGCATTGTGGGCTTGTGCATGTCCTCCCAAGTGATTTTCACATATTCCCTCAAGGATCTTCCTCATGGAATAATTAGCTTCCTCAGGGGTAAAACATCGGAGAAGTGGTAGTGAGTAACTCTTTTTTTAGAGTGTCGCATAAGATGACACACGTGGGCGCTCTCATCCTCAACTTTTTGGCTTCCAATGGGTTGTCCGAGAGAGTGCCCTCCTCTAGGTTGGCTCGGATGGGTTTCATCTACTTGGTTTTTGAGAATGTACAATTAACATAGTCCTCCTATGTCTGGAAGGTGCTTGGCTCGAACTGGTGACTTGTTAGCGTCGGGCCCATGAGTATGTTGGTAGACATGAATTTGGCGAGAGCATCTGCCATGACATTCTCCTCTCGGGACACATGGTGGATTTGGAAGTAAGTAAACCTTTTTAACAAAGTCTGGACCACTAACAGGTATTCTTGCATTCTCTGCTTATTTGCTTCAAAGTCTCCCTTTATCTGGTTGACTCTCAACTATGAACCATTATAGGTTATCTGGTAGAGGGCCTCCATCTCTAATGCCAACTTCAATCCTAATATGAGGGACTTATATTTAGTTTGGGTGTTGGATATTGTAAAGTGGAGGGAGACAACGTACTTGAGTGGAGTGTCGTGGGGGTGATCAACACTAGTCTCATGCTGTCGCCCTCGCTGGTGGAGGACCCATCCACGTATAGTCTCCAACATGGTTCAATAGACAGTAGAGAGGGCATAGAGGGCTCTGGTGGGGTAGGTATACGGGAGTCGGGCGCCTCTAGTCTTTGAGTGTGGTCTCCCAAGGCCTATGAAGCTATCTCTGAGATGTCGGGCACTCTTATTATAGTGTCTGGGCTAGCCTCATGGTGGGTGGAAGCAGTATGTATTGAGTAGGTGGGCTCCTTTAGGGACTCCTGTGGTGGGGTATACTCCCGAGACTCCTGTGGCAGTGTAGAATCCCTAGACTCTTGTGGCGACGTAGACTCGACCATGAAGTCCGCTAGTGTTTTTGCTTTAATGGTCGTCCTCGGCTGGTACTACACATCGAACTCACTTAACTTGATGGCCCACTTGAGTAGTCGACAGGACACATCGGGCTTTCTCAAAATTCTTTTGAGTGGTTGATCTGTAACAACCATGATGGTGTGGCTCTAAAAGTAGTGGCGTAGATGCCTAACGGCAATGACAAGTGCGAGAGCCAACTCTTCATGCTTCGAGTACCTTATCTTTGCTCCTCAATATGCCCTACTTACATAGTACCTAGGCTTCTGGATGCCTCACTCCTTTCGAATGAGGATAGAGCTCATGACAAAGGGTGAAGAGGAGAGGTAGAGTTATAAGGTCTCTCCCGGTACAACATGGGAGAAAAAGGGTGGTTTGACGAGGTAGGCTTTTAACTGTTGGAAGGTTTCCTCTGCATCTGGTCCCCACTGGAAAGACTTATGGAGGATTTTAAAGAAAGGTAGGCATTTGTTTTGCTAATTTTGAAACAAACATGTTGAGGGCCGCTATCTTCTTATTAAGGAGCTTGATCTCCTTTACCGAGGCTGGGGACCTCATCTCCAAGATGGCTTTGATCTTGTCTGGGTTACTTTAATTCCCCTTTTGTTGACCATGAAGCCTAAGAATTTTTTGAACTGATGCCAAAGGCGCACTTTTTCATGATTCAGCTTCATCTTGTAGGTTCTCAGTACATCAAAAGTTTCTTGGAGGTGTGTCACATGGTTTGCCGCAACCTTACTCTTCACCAACATATTGTCTACGTAAACCTCCACAGTCTTCCCAATCTTAACCTTGAACATCTTTTTCATGAGGCGCTGATATGTGGCTCCAACGTTCTTGAGCCCGAAAGGCATCACCCTATAGTAATAGGTGCCCTTCGGGGTGATGAATGAAGTTTTCTCCTGGTCTAGATGGAACATGATAATCTGGTTGTACCCAGAGTAGGAATTCAGAAAACTCATGAGCTCGTGTCTCGTGGTGGCATCAATAAAGAGATCAATGCGTAGGAGAGGATAGTTGTCCTTGGGACAGGCTTTGTTGAGCTTCATAAAATCCATGCAGAGGCGCCAATTTCTATTGGCCTTCGTAACCATCACTATGTTGGATAGCCAATCTGGGTAGACTACCTCCCTTACTGACCCATTTTTCAGTAACTTCTCCACTTCCCTTTTCATGGCTTGGCCTCTCTCAATACTCATATTCCTCAGCTTCTAGTGGATGGGTTTGTACCTGGGATCAACGTTGAATCGGTGAGAGGTCACTTCAGAGNAGACATGAATTTGGCGAGAGCATCTGCCATGACATTCTCCTCTCGGGACACATGGTGGATTTGGAAGTAAGTAAACCTTTTTAACAAAGTCTGGACCACTAACAGGTATTCTTGCATTCTCTGCTTATTTGCTTCAAAGTCTCCCTTTATCTGGTTGACTCTCAACTATGAGCCATTATAGGCTATCTGGTAGAGGGCCTCCATCTCTAATGCCAACTTCAATCCTAATATGAGGGACTTATATTTAGTTTGGGTGTTGGATATTGTAAAGTGGAGGGAGACAACGTACTTGAGTGGAGTGTCGTGGGGGTGATCAACACTAGTCTCATGCTGTCGCCCTCGCTGGTGGAGGACCCATCCACGTATAGTCTCCAACATGGTTCAATAGACAGTAGAGAGGGCATAGAGGGCTCTGGTGGGGTAGGTATACGGGAGTCGGGCGCCTCTAGTCTTTGAGTGTGGTCTCCCAAGGCCTATGAAGCTATCTCTGAGATGTCGGGCACTCTTATTATAGTGTCTGGGCTAGCCTCATGGTGGGTGGAAGCAGTATGTATTGAGTAGGTGGGCTCCTTTAGGGACTCCTGTGGTGGGGTATACTCCCGAGACTCCTGTGGCAGTGTAGAATCCCTAGACTCTTGTGGCGACGTAGACTCGACCATGAAGTCCGCTAGTGTTTTTGCTTTAATGGTCGTCCTCGGCTGGTACTACACATCGAACTCACTTAACTTGATGGCCCACTTGAGTAGTCGACAGGACACATCGGGCTTTCTCAAAATTCTTTTGAGTGGTTGATCTGTAACAACCATGATGGTGTGGCTCTAAAAGTAGTGGCGTAGATGCCTAACGGCAATGACAAGTGCGAGAGCCAACTCTTCATGCTTCGAGTACCTTATCTTTGCTCCTCAATATGCCCTACTTACATAGTACCTAGGCTTCTGGATGCCTCACTCCTTTCGAATGAGGATAGAGCTCATGACAAAGGGTGAAGAGGAGAGGTAGAGTTATAAGGTCTCTCCCGGTACAACATGGGAGAAAAAGGGTGGTTTGACGAGGTAGGCTTTTAACTGTTGGAAGGTTTCCTCTGCATCTGGTCCCCACTGGAAAGACTTATGGAGGATTTTAAAGAAAGGTAGGCATTTGTTTTGCTAATTTTGAAACAAACATGTTGAGGGCCGCTATCTTCTTATTAAGGAGCTTGATCTCCTTTACCGAGGCTGGGGACCTCATCTCCAAGATGGCTTTGATCTTGTCTGGGTTACTTTAATTCCCCTTTTGTTGACCATGAAGCCTAAGAATTTTTTGAACTGATGCCAAAGGCGCACTTTTTCATGATTCAGCTTCATCTTGTAGGTTCTCAGTACATCAAAAGTTTCTTGGAGGTGTGTCACATGGTTTGCCGCAACCTTACTCTTCACCAACATATTGTCTACGTAAACCTCCACAGTCTTCCCAATCTTAACCTTGAACATCTTTTTCATGAGGCGCTGATATGTGGCTCCAACGTTCTTGAGTCTGAAAGGCATCACCCTATAGTAATAGGTGCCCTTCGGGGTGATGAATGAAGTTTTCTCCTGGTCTAGATGGAACATGATAATCTGGTTGTACCCAGAGTAGGAATTCAGAAAACTCATGAGCTCGTGTACCGTGGTGGCATCAATAAAGAGATCAATGCGTAGGAGAGGATAGTTGTTCTTGGTACAGGCTTTGTTGAGCTTCGTAAAATCCATGCAGAGGCGCCACTTTCTATTGGCCTTCGTAACCATCACTATGTTGGATAGCCAATCTGGGTAGACTACCTCCCTTACTGACCCATTTTTCAGTAGCTTCTCCACTTCCCTTTTCATGGCTTAGCCTCTCTCAATACTCATATTCCTCAGCTTCTAGTGGATGGGTTTGTACCTGGGATCAACGTTGAATCGGTGAGAGGTCACTTCAGAGTCGATGCCCTCCAGGTCTTCATGGGACCAAGCGAAGACATCCGTGTTTTGCCTGGGGAAGTCTATCAAGTCAGATGCTTGCTCTTGGGAGAGTGAGGAGCCTTTATAGACTCTCCTTTCTGGAAGGCTATTATGCACTGTTACTGGCCAAATTTCTTCTGTTGCTTCCCCTCTTTTCAAGGTGCTGTCATCCTTCGGGTCAAGTACTTCGACTTTAAGAGTCTTATGTGGCCTTCTAGCTCTCATAGAGGCCACATAGTACTCCCAAAAGGAGACCTAATCTCCTCTGATCTCTCTAATCCCACCGGTGGTTGGGAAATATAGGAGAAGGTGGTAGGTGGATGACACTGCGCTCAAGGTGTTGAGGAAAGGGCGTCCAATAATAATGTTAGAGGCAGATGGGCAATCAAGTACGATAAAATTTACCATGATGGCGGAACTCCTCGGTGCTATTCATGTTATGATCGACAGGGTGATGGAACCTAAGGGATAAAACCTTTCCCTCGAGAAACCAACAAGGGGAGTCCTGTCGGGTTTCAATCTCTCCCAGCCTATATGAAGGCTGTCAAAGGCTGGTGCAAACAGAATATCGGCTGAGCTGCTGTTGTCGACCAAGATCCTCTTAACCTGGTAGTTGGTTACCATCAAGGTTAAGACTAGAGGATCTTTATGAGGGACTTGGATCCCCTCGAGGTCCCCTTTTGAGAAGGTGATGACCTCTTCCTCTCCGTATCGGGGTGTCTTCATTGGGTGAGAGTCATGTGACTCTGTCTGTCTGGCTTTTCAGGTGTGTACTTTCCTGGCAGCGTTGGAATCACCTCCTCCTCCTAACTCACTGGAGATAGTCTAGATCTCTCCGAGGGGCTGTTGGCGCTCTCGATCATCTTGATTTTGGCCGGGGGGTAGAGCTAGTCCTCGACCAGCAACATACTNTGTCTGGCTTTTCAGGTGTGTACTTTCCTGGCAGCGTTGGAATCACCTCCTCCTCCTAACTCACTGGAGATAGTCTAGATCTCTTCGAGGGGCTGTTGGCGCTCTCGATCATCTTGATTTTGGCCGGGGGGTAGAGCTAGTCCTCGACCAGCAACATACTGTCTCAACTGGCCATGTTGAATAAGCTCCTCGATTTTTCCCTTTAACTCAAAGCAGTCATCAATGTCGTGGCCATGGTCGCAGTGGAAACGACAGTACCTACTGAAATTTTTGTGGTTTGGGGCAGACTTTATTTTTTCGGGCAGCGGAGCGTAGGGTCATCTTGTATTTGGAATAGAATGTGCTCCATTAAGCCGTTGAGTGGCGTGAAAGGCTATCATTCTCTCAGGGGTACAAGACCTAGACGGTCCTTGACAGAGACTATTTGGGTTCTCTTTCTCTTGTTCTCTGATTCCCGCTTGTCTTCGCAAGTGTCCTTCATTTTTTCCCCTCCTCAAGATGAATCACCTCAATGGGCCTTGATGACATCCATGCCATTCATGTACTTCTATGCCCTTGACAGCAACTCGGGCATGCTAGAGGGCAGCTTCTTGAGAACGGAGAACATAAAGCTGGAGGAGTGCAGACAAACAATAAAGGCAGCCAAGGCTACCTTATCGTCTGGCTCCTCAGTCTAGAGAGATTCCTCGTTGAAATGAGTGAAGTAACTTTTAGGGCTTTCATCCCGGTCCTACTTGATGGTAAGTAGGTGGGTAACAGGTTTCTAATGTCAGTATCCCCCAATGAAGTGGGAGACAAAAGATTTACTCAGCTCCGCGAAGTAGTGGATAGAGGAGGGTTTGATATTCACAAACAATTTTCTAGAAGACCCTTTCAAGGTGATGGGAAAGGCGCTACACATGATCTCATTAGGCACGTTGTGGAGTTGCATTAGAGACTTATAGGTGTCAAGATGATTTGGAGGGTCCTTGATACCGTCAAAGATCTCAATGGCAAGTATCTTGAACTTTGAGGGTAGGGGGTAATTGACAATATCTGTAACAAATGGGGTATCATTGCACCTTACCAAGTAATCCACCGTCTAGAGCGCTGGTGCTTTGATGGTGTTGAGAGCATCACCGAGCTGGTTGTGCACCTCCTTGATCTACTCGTCCCATTGGTTAGGGACATCCTCCGTCGAGTTATTGTAATGGCTTTCATGATCGGCATACTGGCTTTCTCTCTCATCCTCTTGTGTAGGTACATGGGAAGGGGGAACACGTGAGCTTCTTGTGCGCTCAAGTGGGACTCTCGGGCAAGGGGCACCCTAGGGTTGTCTGGGGCGTTCAAGCGAAGGGTCCCACGGTAGGGGGTCACTTGGCACCTAGATTGGGGAGGTGACAATGATTGTCCCATTAGAGGGATTGGTGCTCCTCCTACAAGCTGAGGGGCAATGCCTCCCAGGGTGAGAATCAACTGAATGATTTGCTGGTTCTGATTTACCAGCAGCTGCATGGTCTGTAAAAGTTGTTGCCCAACCACGAGAGTCGCCACAGTGGATTGTTCCGAGGGTGTGAGGGGAGGCAGAGCCTCTTTCTGGGGGGCCTGGTTGTTGTCTCTTGGTTGTTGACTCATCGACCTGGTCGTGATTGCTATCGAGTAGTAAGTGTGACGCCCCTNCAGTAGCCGGATTTTGCACCCGAGGGAGTGTCTAGCCCTTCTTGTTATACCCGACACAAGTTTTTCATGCAACCGTACGACTCAGTCGGATCTTCGGTCCAAATTTCCTGTGCCCACTCNCTAAAATTGGAGGTCCTTTATTAACCGTTGACTACCCGTCAACCCGCAGAAACACTCGTGATTGTCGTTCAATCCGACATCACGTTAATAGAATCCCTTTAACCGGGATTGTTATCCACTCGAATAACACATGTATATATTTCCATTTGGCCTAGCCGGGTCCAANGATAAACCATGCACACACACACCCACACTCATGTTTAATACCCATGAATGTGATGCTAATATCATGCTCTATATGCAATGAATGCTAATGAGTAATTTCCACCATTCTATCACCAATTACANAATTTATACTCATTTTATGTCCATTTATATCATTGGAATCAAAGAATCCATAGCCCAAAGGCTTGACAAAGTAATTTTAAAATTTTAGATTTTTGGAAAGTGTACTGGTATGCCATATCGGTACACCATACCAGTACGAGTTGCCCACTAGACCTCGTCATACCGGTACGCCATACCGGTATGAATTGTCTATTGGACCTCGACATACTGGTACGCCATACCAGTACGCTTTGTCGACTTTTGCCTATTTAACCTATTTTTCATTTCCAACTCATTTCAACCTATATTACATTCATCCAACACATTTATAATGAAGATTTTCGTTTAATACAAGATCCATACACATTCTATTACATTCATTTCCTTAAATTTACATATCAAAACCAAGTTTTCATAATACTTGTTCAAAAACTTAAATGAATCCACATTCCGACTTTCTTCATACTTGTGGCCCTNATTTTCATTTAATACAAGATCCATACACATTCTATTACATTCATTTCCTTAAATTTACATATCAAAACCAAGTTTTCATAATACTTGTTCAAAAACTTAAATGAATCCACATTCCGACTTTCTTCATACTTGTGGCCCTGAGTGAGAACCTTCCGCCAATGTACCAACCACACGTGAAATGTTTTTCCCTTAAAAGAGTGAGCCACGCTTAGTAGAGTATTCCCTACAGAGGCCACTCCCCCAATCTAAGTGCACATGAATGTCCNTTTCTTCATACTTGTGGCCCTGAGTGAGAACCTTCCGCCAATGTACCAACCACACGTGAAATGTTTTTCCCTTAAAAGAGTGAGCCACGCTCAGTAGAGTATTCCCTACAGAGGCCACTCCCCCAACCTAAGTGCACATGAATGTCCATGCAACATTTATCAAGCAACAATCCCAAACAAGAACATAATATTCAATATTGGAATTTTAACAATGTCATGCCATGAATGAGATGAGACTCACTCTTGCCCTTTTTATCCCGAGCCCTCTCCGGCTCCCACAACACAATGCTATACAAATGTGTTATAAATCGGTCATTGATGTTACACATCAATGATAATTTTATTTCTTTATAAAACAAAATCGTGTGTCTTGTTGGGTAGCGAACTTTTGGTGTCTCATCGTCGGCTTCGCACACCGATACACTTTTTTGGACTTGTACCGTCGGAAGTGCATAAAACCAGTAGCCGGATTTTGCACCCGAGGGAGTGTCTAGCCCTTCTTGTTATACCCGACACAAGTTTTTCATGCAACCGTACGACTCAGTCGGATCTTCGGTCCAAATTTCCTGAGCCCACCCATCATCCACCTATGTGGTGTTTGATAAACCATGCACACACACACCCACACTCATGTTTAATACCCAAGAATGTGATGCTAACATCATGCTCTATATGCAATGAATACTAATGAGTAATTTCCACCATTCTATCACCAAGTATATCCAAAGCATATAATTTCACAATTCATCATAATGCTAACATGTCATAACACATATGTTAACATTATATCCAACAACGATTTCCAAGCATTTAAGCACATAGTCTATACCAATATCACACTTCATTCACAAAGACATAATGTAAACACATAGCATGCCCATATATCAATTTTCATATTTTTCAAGAAATTACTTTGAGTAAATTCTACATGCCCATTATAGGATATAATTTATTCTACCCCTTTCCAATACCCATTTCATCAATTTCAACACAATGGGCAAGTAATATATATAACTCAACCAACCTACCCATTTCATTTAACACCCTAGGTTGTAAAACAAACCAAAGTAAGAAGGAACCCTACCTCTTGACCTCGTAAAACGAAGTTGGGAAGCCTCAAGAACCCAAAGTAAGCTAGAATATTCACTTCCCAAAAATCCTATCCTTGGAATCTCGCCCAAAGCCGACCTCCTTGGTATAGTTTTGTAGCCCTCGTCGACGGGAACAACTTTTATTCTCGGGCCGGGGTGATTCGACCAAAGTTTGGCCCTTGTTCGCAAGAGAAAAGGCTTGATAAACCCTTTTCTTTCGCTTTCACTCTCTCTTTTTCTATCATTCAACGGCTGAGCACAATGGGGGAAAAATTAGATTTTTTCTCCCTATTTATAGCCTTAGAATACTTGGCCCACAACGCGCCACACAATTCTATTTTTTTCGGGTCCGTTTTTGCTCCGAAAGTGATTAAATTTCGCTACGGTTTAAGTTCAAAATATTTTTATTTTAATTTGTCTCAAATTAATTTCTGAATTTTAAAATTTTTATTAAAAATCTCATTTTTGTGTCACCCGAGACTCGACCGCCTTTTAAAATACAAAAAATTCGATTATCTCAGAATTTGACGAAAATTGACGGGGTAGCTGGATTTTGCGAGCCAAATCCAATGGTGAGGTCCATTTTGTAGTCTGAGATCTAGAAAAAATTCAGGTTTTTAACTTGTACCATAGCGACAATTTACTGTTTTGCTCCATTTCATAAAAAATTCAAATTTATCCAGGATTTACAACAAGGTGGTAGAAAATTTAGTCGTTTCCCACAGACGACACTAAGCTGATGATGATCAAAATAGTCTCGTGTTAGATCAACAATCGAGTGTGTAATAAAGTATAATTAATGGACAATTAATAGATCAATCAATGACAATAATGTAAATATCGAGTCAACACACAGATATATAATAGTTTAGTCCAGGTGATCTACTCTACTTTGAAAAACGGTAATGGTGGTCGAGGGACCTTTATTGATAAAGTAAGGTGAATGGGAGAGAAAAGAAAGGTTAGCTCCGGGAGAGGTACAATAGCTAATTGGGCTTGACTTGTCTTTTAGCTGATTTGGGCTTACTTGATTTATTGAGTTTGACCCAGTTAGATTTGGGCTTGTCAATATCTACAAAGTGCTGTAGGTATTCATCAATTATAGCAAAATTATTTATTGAAATTTTTGGTGGTATTTCTCAATTATATTAAAATTATTTATTGAAAATTTTGATTTATATCATGTAATTTAAAATCCAATAATGACAATTCAAAATGAAATAGTAACACATATAAAGAAATAAATAAAATTGGTTCGTTTGGAAAATAGGAATTGTGATTGAACTTTAGATAGAATTGACCTGTTCACCTCCACAGTTGGTGCTTATGAAAATCTAAACGTCTATATCCTAGGATACAATAATCTTTACACTTAAAAGTAACACTTCCCAGCGAACCAGAATTGTGTATTGTACTCTCAGACATGCAGACTACTAATACTAAAAATTATGAATGTAATGAATACCTCAATGAATAAAAACATAACTCTGAAGTTAATGTAGAATGATAATTTTTTTTTCGGTAAGTAATGCAGAATGTTAATGTTAGTGGGTCATTTATAGACAAAATGGTGACTGATTTGGATAGCCACAATGCGAGCAGACGCAACCCAAATGATACAATGCAGTCTAGAATACATTATTGATATCTACTTACTAAACAGACACAAATTAAAAAAATTTGGATTGGAGGTAAACCGAAAATTTGAACTATTGCAAATTTTGAATTCCTAATAGACATAAATTAAAATTGGGTTAAGAAATTTGGACCCAATTTGTTAAATGAATTTTCTTTAAAAAGAAAAAGTTGGGTAACACCCACACCCCACTGGGTTATGACTGGTGGTGTGCGCGTGTGTGGTCGATCTGAAACCCATGTAGATAGTCACTCCACCCACAAAAGTGAGATACCCATTGGACAAGATTCACAAAGTGCCAAGGACAAAATTATGACTTATGTTGATAGTCAAATAACTTCGAAATGGAAATGTGTATTTTCATATGTAATATTATAACCTATGTCAAGTTCAGATGCATTCAGTGTGTACCAATTGAGAAAGTTTGAGGAAGATGGATTTCTAGGAAGATCATAGGAGGTTTAAACAATATTCTGATCAGGTTTCTACGAACATATCATAAGCAAACTGGGAGTGTATAGATATATATATATGTGTGTGCAAAATTTATTTTGTAACTTGAATATAATATGTTTGGATCTGAAATAACCCAACCTCTCTCTTTTGCACATGAGAATTGGTGAAAATTTTCTTTTCAATGATAGAAACTTCAAGGAAAATACAGGACGTCCATTCAATGTCCAGTGCAAATGCTAGACACAAAACTAAAAACTTATAAACTTGTAGCTCGAAAAACCCCAAACATGAGTGTGAGAGTCTCAAATCTTCTGTTTCTGTCTCCGTTTGGTGGTGCACAAATATATAGAAATCTTACATTTAGTGGCAGAAATTTGTGATTAAAAATGTGATCCCAATTCGTCCCTTGTGTGAGAGTAAGACTCAAACTAGAAAATGTTGTAATTCCAAAAATCTTGAGCTTGGGCCTTGAGATCCCAAATTATTCGTTCTCACTATAAAGCATAAAAACAGATGATTAAATGATAGAAACTTATAGAAAACTATGTGATCTATAAAAATCTTGAATTATGTTTGTTATGTATGATAACTATTGATTATTTACAAGAGTAAAAGAAAGAGTGATTGGATCCCAACAATATCGATCTATGATCATTTTGTTTACAAATGATTTGTTTAAATTTTATAACAATATTAATAATGAAAAATATCTATTATTGTTGCAAGTTATGTAAATAATTACAGTCTCAAAGCTGAAATTTAAAAAATCGTTAAATGATTATGGTTTTTCGTCCTTAAAAAACATGCAATGGTGGATGAGCCTTTTTTTCATTGTGGACCCTATAGACATGAGCGAATATCTTTAGAACCTGATTTCAAAAAAATTTTTATTTTCAAAACAGTAAAGCAACATTTAGTATCCTCAAACTCATGCAAACTGTTAAACAAAGTTGCGTTGGGCCATCTATTATGCTTAGTTTGGTAGTTTGGTAGGAATGATGGAAAATAGAAATGATGGAAAATAGAAAGAATGAAAAATAGGAGGGATACACTTTCTATCTTTTAAAGAATGAAAAATAGGAATGATACAATTTCCTTCCTTTGTGTTTGATTGGATGGATGAAAAATAAAAATTATTAAATTTTTTTTTTATTTTTTTTTGTGCTGGATAAGATTAAGGGTGACAATTGAGTCGTGTCGTGTCAGATTCGTATTGAATAATAAAATTATGAGCCTTTTATATTTCTTGTTCGCGTGTCAGGTCATTTTCAAGTTCGTGTCGAATTATAATCAAATTCGTGTCGAGTTATAATCAAGTTCGTGTCATAAAATTCGTGTCGAGTTCGAGTTATGTCATCGTGTTGAATCAAAAATTTGTACCCCTAGTTAAAATGGAAAATATATATGTATATATATATAAACATATGTTATCATTTTTATATGAAATTAATGTATACATAATATATGTATATATTAAAAGATATATAAACAAATAAAATACATCTCAACACAAATAGTTAACTTTTCATCTATTTTCCTTCCGATTTTGGAGGGATTGATTTTGGTGAGTTTGAAGGATAGTTAATTCATCCATTTTTTCATCCTTCTTATTTTCATTCCTTACAAAATATGATGTTTTATTTATCCCTCCAACTTTCCATCATTCCAATTTCTCATCCTTTCATTTTTCCATCATACAAAATGGAGCATTAGCGTGCATTATTGCTTAATTAATTAGTTTGTCTGTATGCATACATATATAAAATTAGCATCATAATAGCAAAATTATTACTATTTTTCTTGCTATTGTTATGAAAACAAGTGGTTTATGAATAACTTTACATTTATTTTTTATAATCTTTTGTTTATTTACAAATATTTTGTCATTGACGTATCAAATTTTGTCTAAACAATTGATATTTTATCAGCAACACTTTCATAAATTGGCAAGATAAAACCAATTTTTATTTTGAAAAATTTTTGTAAGGTCATTAGGATCGTTGTAAATAACTTTTACTTAAAAATCTTTAAAAAATATTATTGAGAAAAGCAGAATGATTGTTGGCGCAAAAATCCTAATACAAAAAAGCAAATGCATTAACTTTTCTCGCTTATCTGCAAAGTAAATTGTCATTGCAAAAAGTCTGTGCAACAAGACACTAGTCGATACAAATATATTTTGGAGCAATATTACCATATTAAAAGGAGGGTGATTTATAGAATTAAGTGAATGGTCTAAGGGATTAAAATACATAATATATTTGTATTCTTCAGGTATTATGAAAAGAAGTCGGGACTTGAGCAATTACAAATATTTATTTTCTAGCATAATATGCATTTAATAGACCCAGAATTAATCTCTTCAAAGTATGCCAGGAGTGCCTACCATTTACCCTTATTTAGACTCTACTCCAAACAATAAAACTTTCGATGCGTCCATGTAATAAAGATATCTCGTAAACAAATGTAACAGGAGTAAAGACAAAGACATCTTTTAATACATAGTCAATTTGATTGGGGAGTTAAATGAGGTTGATATAGATGAAACAATTAACTGGTTTACAATTAAATCCCCAAAAAAACCTTGGATGTTTACTAGAAAGGGTATTCTGTAATTAAAAGTTATAGCCCATGGTAACATGTTCACTGTTCAAAGTCCAAACCCAAAGTCAAGCCCCGACGGTTTAAACGGTATTTACAGAGGCAGATTCAAAAGGAAACTGGCAACTGCGAGACTGGCAACTTAAGGACGCGTTAGTCTGAATTCAACCAATTTGACTTGGACCCGAGACTAAAAAGGGTCATGGGTCAATGTGCCGGACTCGGCCAATAAAATATAAAATTGCATGCCAACAAACCCATTGATGTGAAATTGCATGCATATTGTGACGCCCTAAAATTCGGGGTCTGTTGACTACCCATCAACCTGCGAAATACCCGTGGATACCGAGTAACTCGATATCTCGTCGTTATGTCTCATTTATCGGGGTCCTTAATTTAACAAAAATCGGACAGAGTCTCATTTGCACGAGAAACTTTACCTAAAACACAACCTGTGCAATTATACAATCATAGGACCCATCCGAGGCCCAATATGAAACAATGACCACACTTGGTCCATTTATGAGTAAAAATTGACCACACCGGGTCCATTTATCCATACTCATATAAAAACATGCAATGTTATATTAAAAACAGTCCATATGAGTTTGATTACAATTCTCTTACATACATTACATGCCAAAACTATATTACAAGTCTAGTTTTACAAAAGAAGTTATAAAAGCCACAAGTCGGTTTTCTTCACCCTTGCGGCCCTAAACGAGAGCCATCCACCGGCGTATATTCCGTATCTGAAATATTTTCCCGTATAGGGTGAGCCATGCTCAGTAGAGTAATTCCTACAGAGGCTACTTCCCACCTAAGTGCACATGTAATGTTCACATTCAACATTTCATATTCATATCAACATTTCAAGTAAGAATATGCAATTCTAGGTTGGAATTCTACTATGTCATGTTATGAAATGAGATGAAACTCACTCATGTATCATAACCCGAGTCTTCACCAACTCCCACCACGCAATGCAATGCCAATGTGTAATAAAATCCGTCATTGATAAATTACATCCAATGATCGCTTTGAAATAAAAGTCATGTGCTTATAAACCAAAACTTGTTGGATGTTACACATCGAATGATCATTTCATAAACAAAACCATGTGTCTTTATGGGTAGCGGATTTTGGAATCACACCGACGGCTCCGCAAGCCTATCTACACTTTTTTGGACTTTCACCGTCGGAGTGTATGAACCAGTAACTGGTTTTTCACCCAAGGGAGTGTCTAGCCCTTCTTGCTATACCTAACACAAGTTTTTCATTTCATGCAACTGTGTGACTCTATTGAACCTTAGTCCAACGGTGCCGAGCCCACTTCTCAATCACCAAATGTGGTGTTTGCTTTTAACCATGCATCTCACACACCCACAATCATGACTTATGCCCACGAATGTGATGCCTCTATGCACAACGATACAATGTTCAATATGCTATGAAAGACATATGAACAATCTCAACATATCATGGTAAGTTATGTTCTAAGCATATAGATACCATATTTGTCACAATGTCAATATATCATATCATGCATATACCAACAATTACATTTCCAATCATAAATCATGTCATAAGCCCATGATTTCACTTCACCACATCATCCAAGCATGCTATAGCATAATCTCATGCAATTAACATACTTTATTTCACATAGACATTTTCTCAAACACCTTAAAGGCACTCAAGTCATATAATCACATAACACATTCCAAGTCACCACATAGCTCAAGAAATCACATTAAGTGATTTTTACACAACCATTTCCACGTAATATCAAGTCTCAAGAAAATTACATAAGTAACTTCTACATACAAAACTTAAACTAGAAATTTTTCCAAGCAAATTATATTCCCAAATCTTCACTTTCATAATCATAGGCAAGTGATATCACAATTTTTAGGCCAATAACACACTTAATTACAAAGGCACAATATAACACATAAAAGCCTATGTAGTAGCCTACATAACAGCCCAAAAATAGTCCGCAAAAATAGTCCACTTTTCTGTCTGAAAATAGTCCACTTTTCAGTCCAAAAATAGTCTACTTTTCTATCCAAAAACAGTCCACTTTTCTGTCCAAAATCATTTACAATTTCAGTCCAAAAAAACAGTCATAATTTCAGTCCAAAAATAGCCTACAATTTAGGCACTAAAGAGCCCAAAATCAGCCCTTTAAACAGCCCAAATTCAGTCCCTTAACAACCCCTTAAGATAGGATAAAACCAAAGTAGGAAGCACCCTACCTCTTGTAGCGTGTAGGAAGTAGTAGAACCTCCAAGAACATCAACCAAAGCCCCAGAACCTTTGATTTCTCTAAAGTCCCCTCTTGGATCTTCAGTGAAATTCATTTTTCTTGGTACGTAGACGTAGCCCTTGTCGCGGTGATCAACTTTAACTCTTGGTCCAAGTGACGGAGCTTCGAGAATCGGAGGAGGAAGCCTTGAAAATTAAGTTTTTTTATCTTTTTTCTCTTTTCTCTCTCTGTGAATAATGAAGATATTTATTCAAAAATATCAGATTTAGGTCCCTATTTATAGTCGCAAATGTGCGGTCCACATCGCACCGCATATTTTTGACTTTCGGGTCTATTTTTTGTCCTGAAACGATTCATTAAATCCCGGATTAAGTCCAAATAATATTTATTGAAAATTTAACTTAATTTTAAGGAAATTTAAAAAAATTCATTTTTGGGGACCTTTAAAATATCATTCGCCACGCAGTCGCTTCGAACGACGTGAAAAAATCTAACTATCTCAGAATTCGACGAAATTTGACAGGGTGACTAGGTTTTGCGATACGAACCTAACGACGAACTCCGTTTCTCACCTGAGGCCTAGAACATGAGTATTTTAAATACGCATTATAGTGACAAATTATCATTTTACCATTTTTTTTAGAAAAAGTTCAAATTTGCCCGGGTTTTACACATATGTTTGTGTGCAAAAATTTAGGGGTGTGAATTTTTTTATACGATGGTAATATGAAACAAACTAATTACAATGTCATTACCAGATATTAAATGATGTACAACAATTGACAGTAGATTACTTAAAATGGGTAACTATTGTGCATCAAAAGTACAATGAAAGAACGAAAAAATAATAGTAGAGATAAAATGGGTTAGATTTACAATTTAGTGGGATCAGTGGTATTTGATCTAGATCGGGCAAACCAACAAGACTCATCGTTTTGTTATGAGCTCCTTCATTTTTGGGCAAAATTTACTCGTTTAGACTCAAAATCTCGTTTTTATCATTTATGAAATAATTCAAAAATTAATAATAAATTATAGTAAATTTCAAATTCAGTACTGTCAATTTTGTTAGACTTCAGACGATACTTGTTTTTATGCTAATTAGTTAGATTGCAATTTTATATTTTTGGTAAATTTTGTATAATTAAGAATTTTGCTTTCAATATGTGATGATTAGAGTTTTGACGATTCCTATATATATTATTGTATGTAATACTAATTATTAAATCATTATGATATTATTTTGAGAATTTATTTTTCCTTTCACGTGGATTCAAAGTATGTGTGTGTGTGTGTGTTTTCTTATACTTACAAACGCTGATTTTTTTGTGTCATCTGTTCACCGATGCGTCATTAAACTTACAATAATAAGATCTAGCAATACTGATAAAAAATAGATGACAATGCATATTTCTTCTCAAGACCTTGTTTGAACTCATATTTAGTTGTTTAGCACAGTCCTTTATTGATACCGTCCTATCAATATTGTTATTGATATTAATAGTTTGGCAGTGACGGGAATCAGAACAATTACGCATACTTCTACTATTAAATGAATAAGGGTGTCATAAACCACGTGATGGAAAGCCACGTGCAAAATTGCACATGACCAAAGTAGAGTGCCTTTGCTAGAGCTAGGGTTCAGCCAATTGAACAGATGCTGGATCTAACCGAGGAAATGAGCAAATTACTTAGTTAATAAGGCATTCAAGCAAGTTATAGAACCGAGTAGAGATAAAAGATAGAGTTCATACAAAATAACCCTTAGTAGGGATAAGACAAAATGAAGCGATAACTAGGCTATCTCAAATAATTAGAGGTGGTATAAAACTGATAAAGAAGTTGCCTAATCATAAACTAACATTATAAATAGGGCCTAAATAATAGGCGAATAAGAAAGGAAACCTAAAAATATTCCAGGCTAGATTAAAGAAGATTTGGCTAAAAAAATACTTGTGCCACCATTTACAGCCAATCAAGAAAGCCCCAGAAGAAGGGGTACAAACTATTATAAATACCAAGAATACATAAATCTAAGGCATGCTATGAGACCTAAACATGAATATCATGACATATGATAATAATGTATGGGGTTAAAGTGTAATATATTAATATTAGCTATGGGGTTAAATTATAATTAATGATCTATGAGAAGTAAGATATGAAATGTATTAATGATTTCTGGGCGTTGAATTAATAGATGGAAAGTTTATTGGATGTAATTTAATGTGAATCAGAAAAATTAAGTGTTAATTGTATGTATTAATGAAACAAGAAGGGATTCCGTACAATAAGGTGGAGTTGGGTGAGTCATGGGATACCCTGCTCATGTAGAGCCTTCCAGCCAAAGGGTTGTAGGTACTAGGCTTCTAGAAGACTTTCTTTGTCTTGTACCGGTTCATTTGCTGGGGGTTTGGGGTGGTGGGTTTTGGAAGAAAACTTAAATCTTTGGTTCTGAAAATGGCATCAAGTGGGAAGAATTCCTTGTTTTTTTGAAGCAAATTAAACCCTTTCTTCTTCATATCTTTCATAGATTTTGGTTAAATCCAAGTTCTTTATTTGTTGGTGTTGAGTTGAAGAACTAGGCACCCCAGGTTCTTTATGCTCGGAGGATTTGGTGAATTGGAAGAAATGGGTCGCATTGAAGGTAAATCATTTCTTTAAGTTAGTATTTTTTTTAAGCTTTTAAATGTTTAAGGGTAGTTTGTTAGATGGTTGGGAGAGGTTGGTTTGAAGAAAAATGGTGGTAGAAGGTGATGGAACCAAGTTTAATGGCCCCTGTTCATAGTTGTATCGGTACAAAGTTGTGTTGTACTGGTACAACAGTATTCTATTTAAGTTAGAATCGATTCAAAGGCATTCTACTTTGGAATGAACCGGTACAACAAAGCTACACTGATACATTGCTGAATCGGTAGGAGTTGTACTGATACAACTAGTCTGATTTCCTATTTTTGTTATGATGCTCTAAATCCTTCTTCCAACCATTCTTGAAACTTCATGGGGGTATTCAATGGAGTTCAAATCAACTCCTCCAAACTTGATTAATTTGAGATGGGTAATTATCAAATGAAGTTTAAGTGGTCATGTTACATTATTTTGGGAGTGGATTGATAATGTATCAACCCAAGCATGATTGAGCATTTATACATGTGCATATAAACATAATGCATGTTCAAAGGATATTTATATGTTATTTGTAATGATATGTGGTAGGAATGGAGGCGACAACGCCAATGTCAGATACTCCTAAAGTCTTGTTTGAGGACTAGTTTTGAATTATACTTGGACTTAAGGTGAGTGTGCTATTTTATGTAGATGATAATGTAAAGAGTATGCCAATTCATTATTAAAGAATGATTTTGTGGATTATTGACTTGTGATAACATTTATGTTATGCTAAATATCCTTGATGGCAGATGAATAGCATTTGTGGTATATATGACTTAGCAGGCAAATGTATGGCCTAAGTGGTGAAGGTAGCTTTAGTGATAGTTGCTTGGTCGCGTTCATCCTAATCTCTAAACACGAACTCATAATATGTGTATATGGCTTATGTGAGTAGATGAGTGTCACTCTCCCTCGGGTATTATGCAAGAAATGGAGAAAATTGAGTGTGTGAACAAAAATACCTGTGAGTGTGTGTGCAAAAAGTGCTCCCCTAGCGAAGAGAGACTTGCAAATGTCGTGTTTTACTTGGAATGAGTATTCCAAAGTCATCTCCTCGGGGAAGGTAGGCCAAATTGCTTTGAAAGGTGATTAGTGAACAAATCAAAATTGGAAAATTGTGGGAATTGTGTTTTGATGAGTTGTGTTTTGATGAAAAAAATGCAAGGAAAATAGGGTTGGCTAATCCATAGGGGTCATTCCAATGGGAATGCAAAATTGATTAAATTCATTCCACCAATTGTGTCTCGGTGTTTGATTGATTCGTAGGAAGTGAATGACTAATGTGGATGTGTTAGGCCCAAGTATAATCCGTGACAATTCTACGGTGTATCAAGAGTCCACAACCATGTCCGCACTCAACCTAGTTAAACCAAACACTTTACACTACGAGGAAAAATGAAAGAGANTGGGTCTTGTTGATGTAAATATGTAAAAACCAATATCTCTTAAGTCAAAATTACATATTTTGGTGAATTGTATAAATAAAGGTTATGCTCCTGTGTGTTGAATTATAAAGTATTATGTGGATGCACTTGGTTAGTACCTGTATTGTTTTATTAAATATTATGCATAGGTTATCAGGAATGTTGTTTGATGAGTGGGGTCCAGTCTACTAGAGTAGGCAATACACACTGTTTTTTTGGGTTAGAGTGACATATGCACTCTTTTTCTTTTAAATTTGCTTGCTTATTCTCAGAGGTATTACTAACTTAAGAATCAATGTGCCTCCAACCGGTAATGCCAAGGTCTCTGGCAGTTTGATCCTTTTTGCAAGGAAGAGGTTTCTTTGTTCAAAAGCATACTATTAACATTCCCCATCATTTCTTGTTCGAGATACCATTTTTTTTCTAGTATATTTGGCATCGTCTGTGGGAAACAAATAAAATTAGTCATGTCAAATCTACGGAACACGCTACGATCACCACACAACAACCAAGAATTCAATGAGTACGACCCTGAATGTAACTACAGGGTGTCCCTGCCCTAGAATAATGACATAAGGGTCAATATTGCCTGAAGCTCAAATGAAGAATGAGTGGATCGAGACAATGCTCTTCTAGGTTGTATATACCTCGGGATGATGACCGTCGAGACAATGTAACTCAAGCCGATGGACAGATTTTAGCTTTTATGAAACTGGTCCAATCCTTTTAGGACCGATTGGACGCCTGTGACACCAAGCTTAAGAGGTCCCAAAAGGAGAAGAAAAAGATTACATAGGAGAACGAGGCACTAGTTATGGTTATCTATTGCTTTAAGAATGATTTTTACTTCTTATTGAACTTTACTATTTTGTACCGTAAACTTGAGATCTGATTAGCTGTCATTGCTTTAATTCAAATTATTATGTATTTTACAAACTAATACTTACCAGTTTTATTGTTTTGAAACCTTGTGTATAACTCGGGAAAATTTTGAAATTTTAATAAGAAAGGGTAAAATGGTAATTAGGCATTACGGTATAGGTTGAAAACCCAATTTTTTTTAGAATTTGGATGATGAAACGGACATCACCGTTTGATTCATCTCGCGAAATCTAGTAACCCAGTCAATTTTCGTTGAATTCCGAGACAATCAATTTTTTTGTGGTTTACGATGCGATCTAGTGTCGCGTGACTAAAATAAACAGGATCAGGTTTTAATTGCGAAATATGAAAAATAATTTAAAGTTATTTCAAATAAAATATGTTGAACTTAACACAGAATGAGATTTAATTGATTTGAAAAAAAATCTGATCATAAAAAGATGGGACGTGTGGCACAATGTAGGCCAAGTATCCAACCAGTATAAATAGGGAAGAAAAATTAGATTTTTCTCCCCATTGCCCAACTGATTTTCGGATAGAGAGAGAGAGAGAAAGAAGAGAGAGAAACTCTGCCCCATCTCCACCTTCTTCTTGTGATCTAGGGCCAACCGTTTGTTGTATTGTTTCGGGCCAAGAACAAAAGTTGTTCGATATGACGAGAGCTATAGCTACTTACAAAAAATTATGGATTTCTCCAAGGTCTTAAAATCAAGGATTAAATCTTGAGTTGGGTTTCTTGGAGCTTCCTCTACATGTATTGATTGCACTTCAAGAGCTAGGGTTCCTTTCCTATCTAGGTTTATTTTCAACCAAGGGTTGAAATATGAAATGGATAGGGTGTTTGAGATATAATCCCATGTATGACACATACCTATTGCGGTTGAAATGTGATGAATTGGGCATGTTTTGTGTTTACATGAATTTATTGAAATTCCTTGAATGGAATGAACATGTTATTTGAATGAAATTGATACAACATGCTTTGATGATGTTGTAAATTGTAATTATATGCTTAGTATATAATTAACAATTGAAAATGTTGGTTGAGATAAAATATTGTTCATAACGTGCTAATGACATAATAAATATGACATTGAATTTGCAATCTTACATTACATTTGCATATGCACGGGAAGCGTCACATTCGTGGGCATGTGACGCGAGTGTTTCGGTGTGGATGGTTTTAATCAAACACCATTCTTGGTGGATGATGTGTGGGCTTAGGAAGGTTGGACCAAGGTCTGCCTGAGTTACACAGGTTGTATTGAAAATAAGGGTCGGGGTTAGTAAGAAGGGCTAGATTATTCCTCGGGTAAAAGACTCAAAAATTTGGATACGTACTCCATTGGTATTGAGTCCATAAAGTGTGTCGGCGTACGCGGAGCTGTTGGTGGGAATTCATAGATGTCATGTCAGTTGGGTGCCCATTGGTTAAATACACACCCTAAGAAAGACCCATAATTTATAAATGGTCATTGGATATGTAACATCAATAGCGGGGGCTTGGAATGCCCGGATACATAAGCATGACATTGCATGTATTATGAGAGCCATTGGAGGGCTCAGGTTCCATTGCATGTGTGTGTCTCAACTCATAACATGACATGACATTGTGACATTCATTATTGAATTGTATATTCTTGGATGGATACTTGTTTGATTTGTTGACTTGCATGTGAACATTTCATTTGCATCTAGGTTGAGAAGTAGCCTCTTTAGGAGATACCATGTTGAGTGATTACGCCCAAAGAATAACGCGGTAATTGTAGTGATTTCATTATTTTCTTGTTTTTCACCTTCCTCAGGCAACTCCTCAAACTTCGGTTGCCATGCCCGAGTGCCAGAATCCCGAGTCCTATTAAAAATAGCACACATATCAACTACATCAGATGGATCACTGATAACATCAAATTCAGAATGAACAAGAAAATAATCAAGGGGATCAAAATCATGAGCTATAGAAACTCCCCTATCCATGAGTGAATCAATCATGTAAGTTTGGTGGCTCTCCTCATCATCTGCTGGCTGTTTTGCAATATGGAAAATATTCACCTCAAGAGTCATATTTCCAAAAGAAAGCTTCATAAGCCCGTTCCTGCAATTAATAAGAGCATTAGCAGTGACAAGAAAAGGCCTACCTAAAATCAAAGGAATTTTAGAAGTAGTATCAACAACAGAGCTAGTGTCAAGGATTAGGAAATCAACAAGATAATAAAATTTGTCAATTTGAATTAGAACATCCTCTACCACACCTCGAGGTACTTTGACTGAACGATCAGACAATTGCAATACCACAGTGGTTGATTTGATTTCTCCCAACTCCAACCCCAACTGCAAATAAATAGAATATGACATTAGATTCACACTAGCTCCTAAATCTAGCAAAGCTTGCCCAAACTCATGATTTCTAATGCTGCACGCAATGGTTGGACAACCAGAATCCTTGTACTTGGGAGGAATTTGCCGCTCAATTAGAGCACTAACTTGCTCTGTCAGGAATGCCGTTTTCTTCACATGGTTCTTCCTCTTAACTGTACACAAATCCTTGAGAACCTTTGCATAAGTAGGAACTTGTTTAATCACATGCAAAAGAGAAAGATTGATTTTTACCTGTCTTAGATTCTCTAGGATTTCATTGTTCGAATCCAGAGTTCACTTGCTTGATTTTAGAGCTTGAGGGAATAGTACCTTAACAAGACTCTTTGTTACCTTAGGTTCCTTGGACAACTTGACATCACTATTATCATATGATCGTTGTCTACATCATTTGATTTGTTCATTGTTGGGATGTGTAATGAATCACCACTTTGTGTCACAATGGCATTCACATCCTTCAAATTCTCTTGGGCCATGTGTTGACCATGGGGTGCGGACTGAGCTCGAGAAGGGAACTTACCTCGCTCATTCACACTCAAAGAGCTCATCAATTTGGACACTTGCCTCTTTATCTCTTTGTTTTCTTCAACAACTTACATAATCAAAGATTCAAACTTTTGATTAGTTTTACCCTATGTGTCAATAAAAGAATGCAAAGTGTCTTCTAAAGGACTCCAAGAAGGTGAAGGTGCATGATATAATCTAGGGGGTTGTGCAGGTGGTTGATTTTCAGACTACCAGCTAAAATTTGGGTGAATGCACCACCCCGGATTATAGATATCAGAGTAAGGTGTAAAAGGCTTCTTCTACATACCTAAGGTATTACATTGTTCCTCATACATCCCTCTCATCTCAGCAAGTGTGAGACATTCTTGAGCAAGGTGATCTACCCCGCCACACACAAAACATGGTCCAAAAGACTTTGCATGATTAGATACGTGTGTTGACTTTAAGTCCTTAGTATTTAACATATCTAGCTCCCTAGTGAGCATTTCAACCTTAGCTTTTAGGCTATCCTCTTCCCTGAGATGGTAAATTCCACCCCCATTTGGGTTTCCTGCAGTTCATGACCTATCTGTGCTTTCAGTAGCACTAGGTCCAATCCAAGTGTGAGTTTTTTCAGCAAGTTTATTGAGGTATTTTATGGCCTCATCAGGATCTTTTTGTAAGAACTCGCCATTACACATCATCTCCACAAATTGGCGCTCTCTAGGTGTAAGTCCCTAATAAAAATAGCTCACTAAACGCCAATTCTCATACCCATGGTGAGGACACATATTCAACAACTCCTTAAATCTCTCCCAAGACTGATACAAAGTCTCACTGTCCTTTTGTGCAAAGGTGGAGATTTGTCTTTTTAAAGCGTTGGTCTTATGTTGAGGAAAATATTTATTAAAAACGACCTGAGTCATTTCACTCCATGACCCAATAGATCGTGGTCTCAGCGAATATAGTCAACTCTTAGCTCTATCCTTCAAAGAGAAAGGAAATAACTTAAGTTTCACAACATCATCAAGTGCAATTTGATTATGAAAAGTCGCAACTACTTCCTCAAACTCCCTAATGTGCACATATGGATTTTTATTTTCCAAGCCATGAAAATTATGGAGTAACTGTATCATCCATGTTTTAAAATTCAATTGGCGAGTATTAGCTGGAAACATGATGCATGATAGTGTGGTTGTGCCTGTAGGGTGGAGGTAATCATGAAGAGTTCTAATGGGTTGATTTTTGTGTTCACCCATTTTTTCGGGACATGATGGATTTTCAAATAAAGGATTTATAAAATCTGATTCTAATTCTACCACATGCCTACTGGCAAATCTACCTAAGGTGTCCCTATATCTGTGCATGCAAGGCAATGGAATGCTAAAAGAATAAAAATACTATAAAAAGAAAGAATAAAAATAATGATAATGCAACAAGTTAAAAAAAAGAACGAAGTTACCTCTTTTGTAGACTGTTGAAAAGAAAAACTATCTACCAATTCTTCTACCGTCTCCCCAGCAACGGCGCCAAAATTTGATTACGCCCAAAGAATAACGCGATAATTGTAGCACAGTTTTGGGGTGTCCATTCCACAGAGAGACAAATTAAAAGAATAATAGAATGAACAAAGAAACTAAAGAAAATATTAAATGAATACTGGATAATAAAGATTAATTTAAAATGCAAATTAAAGTGAAGAAAAGTGACTAATGGAAAAAGGTATTCAAATTTGACAAACAGTAAAACGTCGGGAATCCTTTGCACAAATCTGATATTTTAATTATTTTTAATTCATTGAATAACTCAATTGAGAATTTAATTCCCAAAATTCTCAACCGGAAGATATAAATTTATAAACCAAGATTAAACCCAGTGTAACCCTTTGAAAAATCATTCACCACTTTTAAATTACGTAAATTATTATCACTATTGAGAAAATTCAGCAACGACAATATACTTAACAAACAATATTGCAATAAAGAATTAAATCAATATAGATAAATAATTGGTCCAAACATAATCAAGAGCTAAACCATTCAATAGAAAAAACATGACTGAATCTATAAATAGAATAAATTATATGATTACTCGGAGAAGAAAACATCAATAATAAATTGAGAATGATAAAACAAAAGAGTCTTAGTAATTAAATCAACTGCATAAATTAAAAATAAATAAAATATCATCTACTGTACAAGCTCATTCATCACTTTACCTGACAATTTAGTTATTCATAAATATAATAAAAAATAAAAATCTCCAAAGAAAAATAAAACAAACCGGCGGCATCGGCATTTTTCTGATCTGCGTCCGGCTGTAGCCCAAGAAACCCAGGCGTCTGCCTTCGTTTTTCTTTCTTTTCCTTTCTTCCAGCCGCCACTCCGAGGTAAAAAGAAAAGGCCAGCCGCCATACACAATGCAAAGAAAAAAGTAAAGACAAGGATTTTGTTTTAAAAGTGAATACCCTTTTGGAAAAATACATTTTTTCCCCTCTTTTCTTCGGCCTTTCTACTTCAACTCCTCTTAATTCTAACCTTTTTATTTTAGTTCTTAAAGTCCAAATCTTGTGTAATTTGAGGAAGATAAAACCCAATAAAAATTATGAGTGTTGGGCCCACTTGACAGCTGTATCAATTTCAACCTTTTTACTCCATGGCTGCCATCAAAATAAAAATAATCATAAAAGCCGAATAATAAAATCCAAAAATGTTAATTATAAAGCCAAATTGTAAATTATCTCTCACCACCAATAATACAATATTTAAGATTTAAAATATTATAAAATTATGCTCAAATATATCTCAATGTGAATAGATATTAAATTCAATAATATAAATTATATTTAATTATTTCTATTCACATTTTAGTATTTTAATCCAATAATAGGGTATTTAAAATACACTTTCGTGCACTTATCATTGAGCGTGGCTCACCCTTTATAGGGACAACATTTCAGGTGTGAGACAAGCACCGGTGGACGGCCCTCACACGGGACATTGTTGAGAAGAATCCGAAATGTGGCTTTAAGCTTGCATTTTGTAAAACATTGTTGTAAATTATTTTGGACTTGTAATATTGTTTAAAGGATTATGTAAAAAACCTTTTAGGACTATATGTTGAATATAATTTTATGTTATATGAGTTTGAGTGAATGTTGTATCAGATTGGATAAGTTGAAAGTTGAAAGTTGAAAATTGAAAGAATTTGAGAAATTCTTGGCCCAAGTGCTGGTACAAAAGTGACTAGGTACAGGTACCACGATATCAGATGACCTAGGTACTAGAGCCTAAACTTATGGTTACCAGTACCTAAATTCTAGTGGGCTCAGGTACTGGTACCATTACATATGTGTACCGGTACCTAACAAACAGTGGGCTTAGGTACCGGTACATAGGCGATTAACTACCGGTACCTGATATGTTGAAGGGACGAGTAGACAAAAGGCTTAGGTACCGGTACCACGTGTGCGAGGTACCGGTACCACGTGTACGAGGTATCGATAACTCTTTCAAAATTTTCAAAAATTTAAATGTAACTTTGCCAAGCCTTTAGGTTGTGAGTCTTCTTGTTTAAAGGATGAAATTGGAGTAATACTAAGGACAAATTGATGTACATTGGACCTTAGAATAGTTGTATGATGAAGTGGTGTCAGATTATGCGGTATGCACGGGTATTTCCGCGGGTTGATGGAGGATCAACGGGTTAATAAAAGACTCTCGATTTTAGGGGCATCACACCTTGTGTGGCTTTGTGAAGGTTTTCCCTGCTGGGTTAGTTTTATTCACACTACGACATAAAACATTTTTTAGATCTTGACCTCGAGGAAGATTTAACCTTAGGTAAGCAGGTAGATTTTGATGTGACAGCAGATCAAAATATAGATTTGGAAGTTGAGGCATAGAGATTGCCTTTCAAGTTTAAATTTTTGAGTTCTAGCTTTTTAGACAATGTCTAGGAATATTTATTTATTAGTTAGTCGTAAGATATTATTCTAGTTTTTGATGTAACCTTAAGGATTTATTTATGTTTGATTCAAGATTTTAGTTTAGTCAGATATTAAATGATGAATTGTTTTTATTTATTTAATTGTTACTTTTGTATATTGTCATGGTTTGATGGTTGAAAGATAGGTCATGTCTGAATATAAATTTGGGGCATGACAGTAATATAACAACAATCAAATAAATAATTAAACAGATTAAACAAGTTCATTAGAGAATCTACTTAAACATTTTAGTTTTAGTAATGTAAAATTCTAGTACATGAAAAGAGTCAGGACAAATACAAATAATAAGGAAAAAAGAGAGGATATTTTTGACAGGAAGGAAATACAAATAGAAATCTGGGGACATAGACTGGGTAAGTCTTAGTTGCCTACATAGAAAAAAAAAAGACAATGAAAATAATAGAGAATAGCAGATTCAATGGAAACCAAATAAGAAGTTTGTGGACAAAGACTTAGTAAGTCCTCGTTCAATTAGAAAATTAGAAAAAAGACAAGTAGACAATCTTTTTGTCGACCCAAGGAGAACAAGAAGAAGAAGAAGAAAAAGAAGAGAGGAGAAGACTGACTTAACAAAAAAAACCCTGCATTTGGTTAGCCTCCTCAACTCAATTGACTTTGTGTAGCTGTGGTGTTTTCATCTCAATCAACTAGACATGTGAACACAAAGAGGGTTTGAATTAAATATTTAAACCTTGGACCAAAATATATGAGTTAAGGAAAAACACCCATGCCTCATGTGCGATAAGATCAAGCCCGAGACACGGGCAATGCCTCGACAAAGTGGCCTTACCTTAGGCCTATTGGGGCACTTTAGGTGCACCTTGCCTTTCTTTATGCCAAGAGGATCTTTTCACAACAGTGGGAGGAGTAGATGATTTGTTCTACATTTTTACATTTAAATATGTCAAGCGTTCAATGGAATTTCTTAATCAAGCTTACATAAATTTTTTGAAACAAAAGTTGAAATGTATATGATTTTGAACATAAGTGTTTTACCAGTCAACTAAGTGGGGAATGAGTTTTGCTGTAAATTTGTAAAACAATGAATATTGACAATGGCAGAGGTTTAGTAGAACTAGGAGAGTAGAAGTTCAACAACTTGTTCTCTCTAGTGTCTTGCATTAGTTGTTTAGTATCCATTGAGAGCTTTAGGTAATCATCATCCATATGAAATACGTATTAAAATGGTTAATGTATATAGAATATTGCATATCAAGCATCTCTTTTGCACCTATTTTACTTGTTTTGTTGTGAAAATTTGGGGAAACGGTTTTAAATTCACAATTAATGGAGATTTGTGTGATTGTAGGTAAATAGAAGGTAAGGTCATGTATAAATCATCCCATCAAGTTCTCAAAGACAATGGGGAAGAAGGGATTGCTTAACAGATGCCTCGGGACCTCAATGAACCAAGAAAATTCCAAAGTTGGACAAAACCTACCGATATAAGTCAATCAAAACCTACTGGTAGAAGTCAATCAAAACATACCAATAGAAATGCTACTGCAATTCTTCTACCTCAGTCATGCAAAAACCTACTGGTAGAAAATCTTACAGGAAAAAACCTATCAGTAGTTTTTCTTACGTTCTACCGATAGGTTTACTGAGATTTGTTAGGCACCTGCTCACACGAATCCACCTACTTCGGGGGCCCACCTCTTGTCCTCTAAGCCATACCCTGACATGTTTGGCATCCCATGATGCTCTCCTAACCCCTAAAGTTAGATTTGAAGTGAGAGAGAAGGGAGAATAAAGAGAGAAAAGAGAGGTGGTTGGTGAAGCAAGGGAAGACTATGCTTGAACTGAACTTGCTTGTGGAAGTGTCCAACCTCTATCCAACCATTCCAATTCAATTCACACATGCTAAGGAAGAGAGGATGGACGAATTTTGAGGAGTCTTACACCAGTATTCAGTTTTTACATGTAGAGGGAGAAGCTCCAAGGTTGAAGATGAAGTTTTAGAGTGAGAAAGTTGGGTTTTTATATTTCCTTCACCATTTTTATTGTAGTAAGCTTTATTTTACTTGTAATGTTTCCCTCTTTCACTCTAAACTTTTTAATTCAAGTTGTGATCAAGCTTAGTTAAGTGTTTTGTATTTCCATTCTGTACATTTGCGTATTTTTCTCTTCAAGCTTTGTAATTTGGGTATGAATGAATTTACTCTTGTAGTTTAAACCTTTTCTTGCATCCATGAATGTTTCATGTTTTATTTCACCACCGTGTCTCTTTACATTATTTTTGTTCTTGCCTCTACTATGAGTAGCTTGAATTTCAGTTGGCTAATCAAAGGGGAATTTCCTCTTGGCTATATGAAATCGACTCTCTTTCATTCTTCCTCATAGTGTCTAGTATTTGGTTTGATTTGGTTGAGTATGGACCTCGTTGTGGACTCTTGATACACCATAGACTTGTCACGGGGTATGCTTCTGCCTAACACATCCACATTAATCGCTCACTTCCTACGAACCAATCAAACACCAAGACACCATTGGTTGAATGAATTGATTCGATTTGACATTCCCATTGGAATGACCTCTATGGATTAGCCAACCTTGCTTTCTTGCATTTTTACCGAAACAAAACTCACCAAAACACAATTCACAAGATTTTCCAATTTTAATTTCTTTACAAATCAGCCTTTAAAGTAATTTGACCTTTTCTTTCCTAAGGAGATGACATTGGAATACCCATTTCAAGTAAAACACGACATTGCAAGTCTCTCTATGCTTGGGGAGCACTTTTGCACACACACTATTTTTCCCATTTCTTGCATTGAACCCGAGGGAGAGTGACACTCACCAACTCGTATAAGCCATATACACATAATCTGGGCTCATGTTTGTAGATTAGGGAAAACAACTGGAGCATTTTTGGCTCTGTTGCCAGGGAAGGCTAATTGTCGAATTCGAAGGTGATTTGGGGACAATGGAGGTAAGTCTCGTGATTCTGACCACAGCCAAGGTACGTTACTCTTTTGCAATGTTAACAGAACCGGACCGGTCATCGAACCGGCTAGGGGACTGGGTCAATAATTCACTGGTTGAATCGGTCATATAATAAAAAAAATATATAATAATTATAAAACAGAATAATTTAACTAAAAAAAATAAAATATGTGCAAAATACATTGATTTTGTAGTCACACTGTTTGAGACCCAAAAATGTGCAAAATCACTCAACAATGTGCATAATTAAACACCAAATAATGAAACAAACATCACATGTCATACTAAAAAATAAAAAAATAAAAGATGTAGTCACATTGTCACAGACTCACAGTCAAAAACACAAACACAAACCTGGTTAGATCATATTATGCCCAAAAACACAAACTATAGTTTTTTTGTATAAGATATGAAAGAAAGTTTTTACCTTAAAGGGAGGAGATGACGCCTGAGTTTGTTGGGTTCGCTGATCGCAGCTTGGGTTCATTGGGTTCGTTGGTCGCAGTGGCTAATATCAATTTGGGTTCGCTGATCACAGTCGAAGATCATTGGTCGTCGTCGAAGATCCCTCCCTAGTCGCTAATCGTTGTGGCTGATGCCACTGATCGTAGTCGAAGTCCAGAAGTCGCCTGAGGCCTTGATGTTGCTAGAGCCTGGTGGTGGTGGTGCCTTTTGTTCTGCGATTTAGGGCAAAAAAAAGCCCCAAATCCTGCAAAAATTTGTGTTTAATTTATTTATGTAATTTAATTTTCAAATGGGTATTAAACTGTCCGATTTTTATAAAATCACAGATTCACGATTTTTTATAAAAATCAGCCAGTTTTTCGATTTATAGCCGGTTCACTGCCTTATGCAGTCCAACTAGGAAACCAGACCGATCTAGGTCCTGGTTCACTGTTGAACCAGTCTGACTGGCCGGTCTGGTCCGATTCTGATAACACTGCTCTTTTGTACATATTTGAGTATACTTCTTTTTATTGTGAGTAGTGTTTTTGTATGTGGAGACGTGATAATCAAAATAAGCTAGTGAGACGTGCCCTAGAACCAAATATGAATATTGATCAAGACCCACCCGAGGATGCCATAAAACATTTCAGGGATAATGGTGCCAATAATCTGAGGGTTGGGGGAATGCAAAACCCCCGAGTGCCAAACCCCCGAATGCAATTCGCCCCTCCGAGAAATGAAGGAAATAATCTCCTAATTGATCCTCAGGTGAGTCAATGAGGGATTATCTCCAACTAAATCAAAGCACCACCCCCTCATGCATACTTCTACCCATGCAAGCGCATGGCTTCTTTGTTCAACTGGGCATATTGCAATTGCTTCATAAATTCGACGGAGTGGAAAGAGAAAATCCTTACATTCACATTGAGGAATTTGAGAAAATAGATGGAACATTCATTACAAATCATGACATGGTAGACATGGCACACATGAAATTATTTCCTTTCTTTCTCAAAGACAAAGCAAAAACTTAGTTGAACTCATTGAAACCCCACTCAATAAGTTCTTGGCCACAAATGCTTTTTGAATTTTAAAAAAATAAATTTTGATGCCTAAGACAATTGCTCTTAAGAAACAAATTCAAAACTTTTAGAAAAAACAAATGAGTAGTTCTATCAATGTTGGGATACATACAAGGACTTGTTACACTCCATTCCACATCATGAATTCTAACCATGGCAATTGGTGAGTTTCTCCTATGAAGATATTACACCGGGCCATCGACAATTCATCGATGTAATGTGCAACGGAGAGTTTCTAAGTAAGGATGTCGGTGAGGCCCTTGAGTACTTTAACATATTGGCAAGAAATGCCCAATCTTGGGATATCACAGATCCCACCGACGTGCCAAGGTCCTCTCCAGGTAATCAACCAAGTGGAGGGGGAATGTATACCTTGTGTGACCAAGAAGACTTGCTTGCTAGAATAACGAAATTGTCCCGCAAGGTGGAGAGGCATGAGGTGTCTAACTTCACAAAGGTCGAGGAGTTTTGCTTTATATGTGAGAGTGTTGAGCATTCTATTTCAGAGTGCCCAAACATTCTGGCACGTAAAGAGGTATATCATGAGCAAGTGCATGCTTTCAACCAAAGTGGGCAATCATTCTCTCTACACTCCAACACATAAAATCTGGAATGGAGCAACCACCCGAACTTTAGTTGGAAGAATGACAACCCTATTTCTCATGGGTCTAGCTCATTGTCACCTCTCATTCCACCCAAGCAAAATCAGTCATACTATGGTCATGGTTCCTTATTTAGCTCCCAATACCCATGGTCTAATCCACAAAGGTTTTTGCAAAATCCACCTCAACAATGGTTTGGTCAAGTAGGACCACCCAACCCGCCCATCTACCAACCTCATCACAAGAGAAATTTGGAAGATGTCGTGCATCAATTCATTCAAAGGCAAACCATAATAAACAATCAAACCTCCGCCACTTTTAATGACATCCGGATTCAAATTACTAAGTTGACCAATGCTATAGGGTTGTCCCAACAAGAGAAAGGAAAATTTCCCACTTAACCCCAAGAAAATCCAAGGGGTCAACACGTGATTGAATCGTCCAAGGCTACCAAAGAGAGTTGTGAGCAACTCAAGATGGTCACCACGCTTAGGAGTGACATAAAATCATTTTACCTAAAGTCTCACCCAAAGCCACATTGAAAAATGAAAAAGATACTAAGGGTAGCTCCAAGGAGGGTGAAACACTTGAAAAACAAAAGATTGTTGACTTGAATGTGCATGATTATCCTATCTCGGCCCCTTTTACCCAACATTTGAAGTCACATGTTAAAGTTGGTAACTATTCGGATATTATTGAAATGTTTAAGCAGGTAAAGATAAACATTCATCTCCTTGACGACATCAAGCAAATACCCTTTTGTGCCAAGATATTAAAAGATTTGTCCTCCATAAAGAGCAAGTTGAATGTGCACAAGAAGACTTTCTTCACAAAACAAGTGAGTTCCATTTTAAGGACCAACACCCCACCCATGTTCAAGGATCCCGACTGCCCTACCATTGCCATAACCATTGGAAATTGTCGTGTGGTGCAAGCATTTCTAGACTTGGAAGCAAGTGTCAACCTCTTACCCTTTTCAGTGTATGAACAATTACAACTTGAGGAGTTGAAGCCAACCCTAATTACTCTTCAATTGGCAGCTTTTCATCCCTAGATGGACGGTCAGTCAGAAAGGACCATCCATACTTTAGAGGATATGCTATGGGCATGCGTCCTTGATCTCAAGGGTAGTAGGGAATAACACTTACCGTTAGTAGAGTTCACCTACAACAACAGTTATCAAATACGTATATAGATGGCACCCTCTCAGGCACTTTATTAGAGGCCGTGTCATTTTCTGATTTGTTGGACAGAGGTTGGAGAGTGTCCTCTATGGCTCCGGACTTGATTAGATACACCTCGAAGAAGGTGGACTTGATATGGAAGTGTCTTCTTACAGTACAAAGTCGGTAGAAGAGCTACGCCGACAGGCGACGGAGACCTTTGGAGTTTGAGGATGGTGATCACGTCTTCTTGAAGGTGATGCCCAAGACAAGAGTGGTCAAGTTTGGGAAGTGAGGGAAGTTTGTCGAGGTATATTGGGCCCTTTGAGGTACTCGAGAGGGTTGGCCCAGTCGCTTATCAGTTGGAGTTAGTTCCAAATCTATTGGGTGTTCACGTAGTGTTTTATGTCTCCATGCTACGGAAGTACACTCCAGATTCTATGCATATGGTGAATTGGGGTGAGCTAGTGGTTGATGCAGATGAGACCTTCGAGGAGGGACCGATGTGTATTATGGATAACTAAGAGTAGTTTTTAAAAGGCAAGAATGTGAGGCTGACGAAGGTGTTGTGGCAACACCATGGTGTGAAGGAGGTGACATGAAAGCGTGCAGACGCTATACGTGCCAGTTATTTGTTTTTGTTTATGGATGAAGGTACATTCCTATAGTCATGTAGTATTATATGATATATTACATATACATGTTGTTATTTGTGCATGTGTGTGTGAATTTCGGGAATGATATTTCTTTAAGGGGGAAAGAATATAAGACCCGAAAAAATTTAAATTTTTACTAAAAAGGAAAAAATGGTATTTAGCAATTGTGGTACGAGTTGAAAATTTGAATTTTTTTGAAAATTGGATGACAAAACGGAACTCACCGTTGGATTCTTCTTGTAAAATTTAGTTACCCAGTCAATTTTCGTTGAATTTCGAGACAGTCGAATTTTTTACGTTTTACGATACAATTGGGTATCGCGTAATTAAAATAAGCTTTATTGGTATTTGATTGCGAAACATGAAAAATAATTTAAAATTATTTCAAATAAAATATATTAAACACAATACAAGATGATATTTAATTAATTTGAGACAAAATCAAGTCAGAAAAGATGGGACGTGTGGTGCAACGAGGGCTAAGTATTAAGGGGTATAAATATAGGAGAAAATCATATTTTTCTCCCCATTTACACCAAGTTTTTGGAGTAGAGAGAGAGAGAGAGAGAGAGAGAGAGAGAGAGAGAGAAGGATTTTCTTCCACTTTTTCCTTGAGATCTAGGGCCAACCATTCATCGAATCGCTTCAGGCTAAGAACAAAAGTTGATATATGCAATGAGAGCTACGTCTATGTCCCAAAAATCGGGGATTTCGCCAAAGTCTCAAGAATGAGATTTCTTGGAGCTTCCTTTATGTATATTACACTTCAAGAGGTAGGGGTTGTTTCCTAACTAGATTTATTTCCAACTTAGGGTTGAAATCTAAAATGGTTAGGGTATTAGAGATGTAATATCATGTATGACACATACCTATTGTAGTCGAAATTTTGAAAATGGGTATCAGAATGTGTAAAATCAATTCTAACATAAATTGGATTTGTAGAAGTTGCTTGTTTGGTAATTTTCATGAGAAATGTGATGAATTGGGCATGTTATATGTTTACATGGTTTTGTGTCTTTTGGGTGCTTGATAAAATTCTTTGAGTGGAATGAATATGTTATTTGAATGAAATTGATATAAAATATTTTAATGATGTTGTAAATTTGTAATTATATACTTACGATATAATTAACAATTGGGAATGTTGGTTGAGATGGAATATTGTTCATAATGTGCTCACGACATTGTAAACATGACATGAAATTTGCAATTATACATAATATTTACATATGCACGGGAAACGTCACATTCGTAGGCATATGACAAGAGTGTGGATCTATACATGGTTTTAATCAAACACCATTCTGAGTCCGGGTTAGCAAGAATGACTAGATTATCCCTCGGGTACAAGACCCGGTGATTTGGATATGCACTCCATTGGTATTGGGTCCATAATGTGTGTTGGCATACACGGAGACATTGGTAGAAATTCATAGATGCCGCGTCAGTTGGGTGCCCATTGGGGGAAGTCCCTAAATAACCACCCCAAGAAAGAATCAAAATTTATAAATGGTCATTGGATGTGCAACATCAATGGCAGGGGCTTGGAATGTCCAGATACATACGCACCCATTGCATGTGTTGGGGGAGTCGGTGGAGGGCTCAGGTTGCATTGAATGTGTAAGTCTTACCTTATAAAATGACATGACATTTTGACATTTATTATTGAATTGTATATTATTGGATGTATGATTGTTTGATTTGTTGAATTGCATGTGAACATTTTATATGCATCTGGGTTAAAAAGTAATCTGTTTAAGAGATACCTTATTGAGCATGACTCACCCTTTATGGGGACAAAATTTCAGGTGTAGAACAAGAGCTGGTGGATGGCCCTCACATGAGACATTGTTGAGAAGAAGCCAAAATGTGGCTTTAAACTTGCATTTTATAAAACAATGGTGTGAATTGTTTTGGACTTGTAATATTGTTTAAAGAGTTGTGTAATGAACCTTTATGGACTATATTTTGAATATAATTTGACGTTATATGAGTTTATGTGAAGGTTATATGAGATTGGATAAGTTAAAAGTTGAAAAAGGATTGGATTGGGGAGAAAATTGGGCCTTAGTACTAGTACCAAGTTTATTAGGTACCAGTACCACGATTCCAGTGGGCTCAGGTATTGGTACCGATACCTCGCTGTCGAGGGCCCAAGTGCCGATGCCTTGTTGTTGAGGGCCCAGGTACTAGTAACACGTTACTGGTACCGGTACTTGGCAAGCAAAATGCTCAGGTACTGGTACCAAGTACACGAGGTACCGGTACCTCTTTCAAAAATTTAAAATAATCTTGCCAAGCCTCTAGGCCTTGAGCCTTCTTGTTTAAAGGATGAAAGTGGAGTAATACTAAGGGAAAATTGATGTACATTGGACCTTAGAAGGTCCTATGATGACGTGGTGTCAGGTTATGCGGCATGCACAGGTACTTCCGTAGGTTGATGGATGATCAATGAGTTAATAAAGGAACCCCAGTTTTAGGGGCTTCGCAAGTTTGTCCAACCTGTCCTTCCTAATGCCTAAACCAAACACACCCTTGAAGTTAGAATACTAGTCAAAACATTGTATGAAGTTAAATTTGTGGTGCAATTCATGTTTATGTTTGAAGCTTAGTGAAGTATATTAGAACTTAATGGTAATATATGAAGCACGGATACGGATACGGATACGGCGATACGGGATACGGCGATACGGGATACGGCGATACAACAAAACTTAAAAAAATAGGATACGCATACGGCTAGGATACGTCCATAAAATATATATTTTTTTAAAATTTTATTATTATATTTAATGTAATAATTATAATTTATAAAGTGAATCACACATCTACCAAAGATATATAATAATAACTAACCATTCTATCATTTATAAATCATACATTCTACATCGCATACATATTGCATAATATCAAATTCATGCTTAAACAAAAGAAACCATCCGATTACAAGTCAATCAACAAAAAACTTGCAATTTTGAATATTATCCTATTATAAGTCAAGCAACAAAACAGTNAGTCAATCAACAAAAAACTTGCAATTTTGAATATTATCCTACTATAAGTCAAGCAACAAAACAGTCCCCTCTTGCTACTAAGACGTTTCTTCATTTCTATCCCCTTCATCTTGGAATAACATAGCTTCCATCTCTGGCTCATCAAGTGAAAGACTTGCAACTTCAAGCGACCCAGCACCCTGCAATGAATCAAATGCATCTCCACCAATGTCCCATAGCTTTGTATCTCCTTCCATGTATTGCTTATTCCTCCTCGATAAGAGACGAAGATTGTTGTGTACAAAAACCAAATCTTGGGCACGAAGTGGTGTCATTTTGTTCCTTTTCATGGAAGTAATGAAAGAGTAAGTGCTCCAATTTCTTTCACTGCAAGACGAGGAACAAGGTTGGCTAAGTAATTTCAATGCTAAAGATTGAAGCATTGGCGCAGGAGACCCATGAGAAAACCACCACATTAGAGGGTCCATTAATCCTCGATACGTGCTCTCCAAATTGATCCAAACAACCAGAGAACTTAGCATACTCAGTATTAGCCTTCATTCTCTCTTGTGGATTCGGGAAGTACCTGTGAAAGCATTTATTTCTCATAGATGAAATATCTTCGTCCTTGTGAGGAGGAACGCGATTGGGATTTTCATTTAGCCACTATGCACTATAATACCTATATTATAAAATTAGAAGATATCAAACCAACTCGATAAAATAATAATAATAATTTAAGAGTAAAAACTAAAAAGAAATTTGTCACCTTGGATTTAAGGAATATGCAAGACAATGAAGAGGTGTTACTTTTAGCCCATCTCTCAACTAGAACATTATGTACCACATCATAAAAGATTGACCTTGCATTATCTGGCTTCCCTTCATGCCTATATATAGCTGTCTTTACCATTTCAATCATTGTGACCCACATTTCATAAACCAAATGAAGACATGGTATGTCTGTATCACAAATCCTCAACNAGACTCATGAGAAAACCACCACATGAGAGGGTCCATTAATCCTCGATGTACTCTTAAGTCGTGCTCTCTAAATTGATCCAAACAACTAGAGAACATAGCATATTCAATATTAGCCTTCATTCTCTCTTGTGGATTTGGGAAGTATCTGTAAAAGCATTTATTTCTCATAGATGAAATATCTTCGTCCATGTGAGGAGGAACACGATTGGGATTTTCATTTAGCCACTATGCACTATAATACCTATATTGTAAAATTAGAATATATCAAAATTCAAAACCAACTTGATAACAAAAAAAAAAGTAATTTAAGAGTAAAAACTAAAAAAAAGTTGTCACCTTGGATTTAAGGAATGTGTAAGACAATGAAGAGGTGTGTTACTTTTAGCCCATCTCTCAACTAGAACTTGATGTACCACATCATAAAAGATTGACCTTGCATTATCCGGCTTCCCTTAATGCCTATATATAGCTGTCTTCACCTTGTCAATCATTATGTCCCACATTTCATAAACCAAATGAACACATGGTATGTCTGTATCGCAAACCCTCAACATCTCATAAATGGGCAATATGAAAGAAAGTATATAATCTATCTTATCCCACCAAATGTCACTCAAGATGTTTTCCTTCACAAATGCCGCTTTCACAACATCATCTTCTTTGTAAGAAGACCATTTCTCACTAATTACCATTGCTTGAAGACCATGCTTGATGAGTTTAAATCTTTTCATCATTATAATAGCAGATGCAAAACAAGTGTCTGCAACAGCAAGCAACTTCAAAGGCACAAACTCATTGAAGATAAACAACTTCAAAGAATGATTCATGATGAAATTTTTGATAGTTACTAAATCTCTAACAACTTCTGTAATCCAGTGACATTCCTCATAAGTAACTGCATTCTTCTCAAGATTTTTTGCTGCACAAATATTCTTAAGGGCAAGATTCAATGTGTGCACTACACATGGGGTCCAGAAGATATGTTGGAACTCATTTTGAATGATTAATCCAGCAGAAGAACAAACAAGAGCACTATCAGTAATTACTTGAACCACATTTTGAGGTCCAATTTCTGTAATTACTTGATTGATTAAGTTTGCAATAAAAAACTTATTTTTAATCTCACCCTCACAGTTGACAGCTTTTAAGAACATTGCCCCATATTCTGATGCAGCCATGAAAATGATAAGAGGTCTTCTTTGTGAATTAGTTCATCCATCTGTAACAATGCTCACTCCCTTTTCTTCCATGACAATTTAGTTGGCTCCAACAACCTTTTTACATGTGCCCTTTCCTTTTGAAGTAGTGTGGTCCTCAATGCATTGTAACCAGGTGGTACATAACCAGTAATCAAATTAGTGGCAGCAAATGTATAAGAACTCACATAATATGGGTTCCTAACTAAATGAAAAGGCAAGCCAGCTGAATAAAACATTCATGCAATGTGAGAGTGCAATTCTTCCCGAATACCCAAGTTAAAAGCTTTCTCCAAAGCACTAGTTCTAGTCGCCTTCTTTTTTCTTGGTTCAAAACCTTCCATAAGTGTTCCAATTTCTGATATCCCCATACTCCTAGTTATGGGGGCCTCGAAAGAGGAAGGTGGCTAAGAAACTTTCTTTGGTATAGTCATTTTAATCTTATTCTCTGCTTCTTCAATTAACCTTTGCATCTCAATAAGTTTTTGGGGAGTCACTTTAGAGCACACTTTAATCCCATGACCAGTAATTTTCAATAAATGTACTTTCACACGAAAATATGATCCACTATACTCATTCCGACATAAATTGCATTGGAATCCAGTTTTTTCACCTCCTTCCGCCCTTTTTTCTAATTTAGTAACAAAAGCTCAAAGTGGAGAATTATCATCTTGAGTGGCACTGCCACTTCCACCTCCACTCCCACTTCCACTTCCACCAGTTGAGCTCATACTTTCCGTACCCGTACTCATTCTCCTATAATTATTAATTTAATAAAATAAATCAACACTCAGCAGTGTAGTAATTTATTGTGCATCTAATAATTTAAAATAAATTAGTTTATTGTGCATCTAATTCATTCCCCAATCGTTAATTTATGTTCAATTTTCACAACCAATTAAGGTAAAAATGAAATTACGTCCAACTGAGTATGTAAAGACCGCATCTCCTATCATTGTAAAATTTTGTTTTTGCTATAATTTGTATGAAAAATTGGACAAAAAATCAATTATCGAGGCAATTTGAAAATCAAATCAATAGGCAGTTTGATCTTCTTGCCAATGGAACGAGTTTCAATCGAGCTGATAAAATATTTCATTTTTTGTACAATTATTCTAAAGACTAAGGTATCTAATTTATTGTGCATCTAATTTTAAAAAAAAACTCTAATTGCAAAACCTAATTCAAGGCCCCAAAAAATTTCCTAAATTACAAACCCTAATTCAAGGCTTAAAATGAATTAGAACTGGTAAAAGGCAAAAGAGAAGACACTAGGACAGAGAGATAGAAAAATAGAGAGAGGAGAGAGCATACCCGAGGTGAAAGAGGAGATCCCCGTCGGAGGAGGTGAAAGAGGAGATACCCCTTCGTCGGAGGTGAAAGAGGAGATAGTTGTTGAGTGTTGACTGTTGTCGATCGGCGTCAAATACAGTCAGAGTCAGTCGATCCTCAATGTGTGTGAGTGAGAGAGAGAGAGGGGGAGAGACGATTGTTCGTCGTCAGCTGAAGGGGGTGGGGGCTGACAGGCTGTGGAAGAAAGGTTGAAGGGGGTGGGGGCTGTGGAAGAAAAAAAAATATGAGTTGAAAAACATCAGGATGTGTTTGGGTTTAGGACTTTTAGGTTAATATATTTTTTTTTTGCAAATAAGGGCCTAAAATTTTTTGCTCTAGTGCCCCTATACTTTTTAAAAATTTGAGTAATACACCGTCATATCCTTATGCATATCCTAGACGTATCACACTCGTATCCAAAACGTATCCGGCCGTATTTGAAAATAAAATTTATTTTTTTAATTTTAGGATACTTCTCAGACGTATCCGGTAGGTATCTGACGCGTATCTGATGCATATCCGTATCCAAAAGTATCCGATACGGATACTTTGACCCTTTTGAAATATTTGTGCTTCATTGGTCCCACTCAACTTTAAATGCATTTTACAACGAAAATCCAAAACTTACACTTATGTACTACTCTCCATCCACCTCACTAGTCATTTGAATTTTGCCCTGCCTTGGGTGATGTAGGCTTTTAAGGGATTACTCCCACCGCGGTAATTGTTACCATCCCATGTCATCACCCCGCCAGATCGAGGTGCACCGAGGGATGCAAACCTTGGTGACTTCCACACTACGAGAGTCAATGACTTTGATATTAATTGTAACGCTCTAGAGCTGCATGACACAATATTATCTACTTTGAATTAGGAATGCACGACTTTAAAAACTCCGTTTGGTAGGAAGAATGAAAACTAGGAATGATGGAAAATAGAAAGGATACACTTTCTATCCTTCAAGAATGAAAAGTAGGAATAATACATTTTTCCTTACTTTGTGTTTGGTTGGATAGATGAAAAATAAAAATGACTAATTTTTTTTTTTTTTTGTGTTAGCTAAGATTACGAGTGACAATCAAGTCGTGTCGTGTCAAATTTGTGTTGAATCATAAAATTATGAGCCTTTTATAATTTTTGTTTGCGTGTCAGATCATTTGGTGAGATTCGATAGCTTCCTCAGTAGCCCAGCACCAGCCCAGCACTAGCTCACCGACAGTCCACTCTGGTGCCAAATTTCTTGACAAATAGATTTGCACGTTGAATTTGAGCCATTCGAAGCTTCTCGGCATCAACAATATCTATACAATAAAGTACAATATAATTTAAATCTTAAAAGATAAATAAAATAAATTTTATTTTTCACGGTTGAAAACTTTTTCAATTTTATTTTAAAGTTAATCTGACAGTTAATATTAACACCCAAAATTTAATAGGAAAAATAGGTCCCTAAGAGAGTGTGTTTTGGGTGTTTTTTAAAAAAATATTTTTACGACTTATAATTTTTTATAAGTACTTTAAAAAAAAATTTTATTTGGAACCGCCCTACTACCCCCACCATTGGCACCCCACAACCACCACCCCCTATCGTCCCACCACCGCCCCCACCATTATCAACACTATGACCACCATCGCCGCCACTCCACCATTATTTTTGTCATAACAACTACCACCACCACTGTTGCCACCACCACCATTGCCGCTGCCACCCCACAACTATTTCTACCTCTCTACCACCACAACCACCCCCACCACCACCATCTATGTTACCACCACAGCCGCCATTGTAGCTACTACTCTACCACCACCACCATTGTCCCGCCATCATCCTTACCACCCCCCCCCCC
>CAUOFW020002813.1:250533-273468 GCA_963454935.2 Ilex paraguariensis
AGAATTTTAATTGCTTTAGCTTCTATCCATAATTTAGTGATACATCAAATGGATGTCAAAACTGCTTTTCTAAATGGAGATTTAGATGAAAAAATATATATAGAGCAACCCCGAGGGCTTTATAGTAAAGGGACACGAACATAAAGTGTGCAAGTTGGTAAAATCTTTATATGGTCTGAAACAAGCACCTAAATAATGGCATGAGAAGTTTGATAAGGTAATCCTAGAATATGATTTTCGAATAAATGAAAGTGAATAATGTTTATATTATAAGGAAAATATTGGAGGTTGTGTGATCTTATGTCTTTATGTGGATGATATTCTAAGTTTTGGGACTGATTTAGAAATAGTTGAAGAAGTTAAATCTTACTTATCTAATATGTTTGATATGAAAGACTTGGGAGAATGGAAATAGAGAAAATAGGAAGTGGAATATTTCTTAATCAATCTAACAACATAGAGAAAATGTTGAAGAAATTTAAATTTTATGATAGTGAACCAGTATCGACGCCATATGATCCACATATACATTTAAAGAAAAATAAAGAAGACCCTATATCACAATTGAAGTACTCACAAATGATAGGATCTTTATTATACTTAGCTAATAAGTCTAGACCAGATATCTCTTATGTTGTGGGTAGACTAAGTCGATATAAACAAAATCCTAGTAAAGAGCATTGGACTGCCTTAGAGAGGATATTTAAATATCTTAGAAGAACTCTACATTACTCTTTACATTATAAAGGATTTCCAAGTGTCGTTAAGGGTTTTAGTGATGCAAATTGGATTACCGATAATTTAGATATAAAATCTATTACTGGTTATATTTTCTTATTAGGTGAGGTAGCCATATCTTGGGGATCTAAAAAGCAAACTATAATTTCTAGAAGTACAATGGAGGTAGAGCTTATAGCCTTAGATACCACCTGTACCGAGGTTGAGTGGATTAAAAACTTATTACTAGATATACCTTTATTGAATAAGCCTATACCTGCTATATCTTTGCATTGTGATAATAAAGCTGTGATTGAGCTTGTGAAGCAAACTCATACTAATAAAAAGATGAACAGACATATGCAATTAAGATATAAATCTTTGAAGAAAATGATAAGTAGCACCAAAATTTCACTAGACTTTGTGAAGTCAGAATTAAATATTGCTGATTAGCTAACAAAAGGATTTTCAAGAAAAGTTGTCTTAGAACTGTCTAGGGGAATGAGTCTAAACCCATAAGGAAGTCACCTAGAAAAGTAACCCAACTTCTGTGATTGAGAATCCTATGAAGGAAGTTCAATGGGTAGAAACAATTTGTACTGCGTGACTTATTTAGCACTTAAATTTGGAGATATCTTAGGAGGAGATATTCTCTAACTCATTCCTATGGTAGAAGTGCATTTGAAGTGTGACATAAAGGAAGAGTTGTTACCCAGAATGAGATCAAGGCAATAACACTCTTGTAGGGTAGGGGTCACATTTGCCTTTGTAGGTTTCAACTAAATGAGAATTGTCATGAGGCCACGACTATGAGAATTGAGTTGTTCTTTAAAAATTCTCATGAGAATAAAGATCGAGTGTATGGCCTTTTATAGCACTAACCCGCGAATCATGACTAATATCGATATTGTGTGTGTAACATGTTGGATTTTGATTCAAAGAGTCTAATTCAAGTATTTGGTTACTATGATCTTTCAGAGGAAAACAGTTAACACTAAGTCAGGTTCAAGTTCAAAAGACACCTACACCTATTACACAGTATTACAGTTGGCCAATTTTTATTTATATATAAATTGTATATATATTTGTTTATAAAAAAAACATGGGGGTGATTGTTAGAATAAATTAAGTTTTTATTTTTTTTCCTAAAAAACACTTCCAGTTTTCTTCTGTTCCCTAAGATTTATTTAATACATTATGAATTATTATATATTATATATATGAGACGATTGGTGAAGGAATTGAAACTTGAATTTCAATTAAACTTTCTAAACCAGTGCAATTGAAGACCAAACCGTTGCATCGCAACGACACTTTTTCCACTGGATTTGTTCCTAGCGTTTGGGCAAATCTTTTGCCTATAAAAAGACAAAAAACATTGAGTATATAGATAGAAAAAATCCTTCCAGCAACTAGAAAAAAAAAACTCTATTTCATTTGGTCTACAAGGAAAAGTTGGCAGAAACTTTTAGTATCATTTTACATTGGTCGTTCACAAAGGACTTTGTTCTTCTCTACATTCTAAAGTATTTTGATTATACTAAATTTTGGGAANAAAACATTGAGTATATAGATAGAAAAAATCCTTCCAGCAACTAGAAAAAAAAAACTCTATTTCATTTGGTCTACAAGGAAAAGTTGGCAGAAACTTTTAGTATCATTTTACATTGGTCGTTCATAAAGGGCTTTGTTCTTCTCTACATTCTAAAGTATTTTGATTATACTAAATTTTGGGAAACTCGATTAGAGTTTGATTCATCCCCACTCTTCAGTATATGTGAACCCTAGGAAGTTTTTGATTTTGAATTAGAGTTGTATCTTAGAGTCGTTGCAGTCCGCTAATACCTTCACGTAGGGAGGCTCAGTTGCTTTAGGACAACGTTTCAACGTGCCTCATTGACTCTCAAAGACTAAATCTTTCTAATTTATTTTTCATTGTTTTATATTGTGTTCAATTGCATTTGTTTAATTATTAGTTTTAATTTAATACATGTGNTCAAAGACTAAATCTTTCTAATTTATTTTTCATTGTTTTATATTGTGTTCAATTGCCTTTGTTTAATTATTAGTTTTAATTTAATACATGCGTCAATAGTTATATTATATGCATCCACAATATATGGATTGTTGCTGTCAAAACTAGTTTATCAAGTTGTTACTGTTTCATAAGTTTTATACATTATTTAGTTTAATTATTAAATTATATGTGTTAGGCTTATTCATTTAATATTGCTAAGTTGATGATCATTTTAGTTTTTTGTTCTGTCATAACATTTTTACCTTTAACATCATCTATTTCATTATTCCATTTCTGCAACACTTTTGTACAATGTTTGGTATGATACATGGTTTGACAATCCATGCCAAAATTTTNAACATCATCTATTTCATTATTCCATTTCTGCAACACTTTTGTACAATGTTTGGTATAATACATGGTTTGACAATCCATGCCAAAAAAATTTTGAATAATGTAAAAAATTCACATAAAAAATAAAGAATTTAATGCTATAAATCGGTGACATTGTAAAAAAAATTTTAAAAAAAAAAAATCAGTGACACCGTATGTTTAAACATAATATAAGGAAAAAATTTTAAATTTTTTTTAAGAAAAAAAAACCCGATGACACCGTACGTTTAAATATAATACAAGGAAAAAATTCAAAATATTTTTTTAAAAAATAAAAAAATAAAAAAAACAAGTGACACCGTACGCTAAAACATAATATAAGTAAAAAATTTAAAATAATTTTTTTAATAATATTAAAAAAAAACCGATGACACCGTACACTTAAACATAATACAAGAAAAAAAATTTAAAATAATTTTTTTATTTGTAAACTCTACACAAGAGGGTATTTGTGTCATTTTTCTTGCTTGTTCCATCGATAGCTTTATACCAACAAATAATACCACTCAGTAGCTGGTATTTATTAAAGCCATGTACAAGGGTTAAATACAATTGTACAAATCGGGTCGGTATTACAACCTANAGGAAAAAATTCAAAATATTTTTTTAAAAAATAAAAAAATAAAAAAAACAAGTGACGCCGTACGCTAAAACATAATATAAGTAAAAAATTTAAAATAATTTTTTTAATAATATTAAAAAAAAAACCGATGACACCGTACACTTAAACATAATACAAGGAAAAAAATTTAAAATAATTTTTTTATTTGTAAACTCTACGCAAGAGGGTATTTGTGTCATTTTTCTTGCTTGTTCCATCGATGGCCTTATACCAACAAATAATACCACTCAGTAGCTGGTATTTATTAAAGTCATGTACAAGGGTTAAATACAATTGTACAAATCGGGTCGGTATTACAACCTAAAAAAAATTATGTACATAATATGCAAAAAACAAGGTAATTGGTGGGTTTCAAGTATTATTTCTTGCTATCTCACCCTAGAATATCATTAAAACGCCCAAACAAACAAGCTTATGGTATATCTGTATAATAAGATAACTCACAAGTTGAATTTATCCCTTACACATTTTCTATCTCAAAAACATCACATTAGTCATTTTTATTTTATGTCCAATTATTTTAATATTTGATTAATTTGTAGTTTAATATAATTTTATTTCAAACATTATCCATACACAATAATATACATATATTGATAAAATTTTGTAGGATTATGTATTTTGAAAAAAATCTGCCTATATTGTTAATAAAATAATGGATAAACAGAAATTTTAAAAGATGTAATAAAAAATATGAAGTAAAAAAATTTATTTTTTAATATAATAAAATAGAGATTTTAGGCGTTTAAATTTTATATTTTATTGTACTTTCAAGTCGGAGTTATGCCTAATTGATATCTATTTCAGATGGGATAAACCGGTTATTTTACTACAGCTCGACTAATTCAAAGACAATGTTTATCCCATCTTATTTTTTGATCCAAATCAAAGATATGTGAGCCCGTCAGATTTTTTTAACCAATCTACCACTTTTATCCACCAAACCAAACATCCCCATAGGGTGTGTTTGCTTTAGGAATTAAAAAAAATGNAGATATGTGAGCCCGTCAGATTTTTTTAACCAATCTACCACTTTTATCCACCAAAACAAACACCCCCATAGGGTGTGTTTGCTTTAGGAATTAAAAAAAAATGATTGAAAAAAATATGTATTGGGCCTATCATATCCCTTTTATTCTTATATTCAGATTCACCCAAATATTATTACTTAAAAATAATCTAGGTGTGCGTGCAAGATCCTGCACAATATAAAAAGAACGAGAACAGATCTCTCCCTTGGTGAACTTCGGGTGGGCCGGTTGAGTGAACAAGCACGTTGCTTGGAACAGCCTGCAAGGTACGGTAGTAACCCGAAACGGCAACGGGAAATCCTGGGAAAGGAAGAACGCTCCTGTGAGGATGAAAGGGGTTCCTGGAACAAAGAAGAACAAGTTAGAAGGGCGCCGGAGTGTTTTCCGGCGTATCCCCTCCGACGGTCTAGTCAGTCTTTGAGTGAGAGAGAGGAAGGAGAAAACACTGAGAAAAACGTATTGTAGTAGAGAGTTTGTTATTTTCATACCCGCTTAGCCTTTTGCAAGGAGTATTTATACCTTAAAAGCTCATGATTGCTGTCAGTGTGGTCANGTTGTTGCATACCCGCTTTGCCTTTTGCAAGGAGTATTTATACCTTAAAAGCTCATGATTGCTGTCAGTGTGGTCAGTAGGTGATCATTAGGCACTGGTAGCGTGCACATTTGATTCTGATGAGGAATGTCTTCTCTAATTAACTGCTCGGGGTCCCGAGCAATCAATGCTGAGTCGTCGGGATGCCGACGGTACAATGTGCTCCTCTCGGGGAGGGCGCAATAAATGCTCTGTAATAGGAGCATTTATTGCCTTTCATTTCCGAGCCTTACCGCATTGAATGCGGTCTCATCAAGGGAATGGTGCAATTAATTGTTTGCTTTCCCAAGTCGCGTGTCAGCAACGGCATGCGGTTTGTCTGTCTTTGATGTGATATCATATGCCACGCGTCCATCCCCTATTGGCTGTGACCTCTGTATTCCAGTACGTTCTGACATTACTTGTGTAAGACGAGGTCATGATGAATAGCCTAGACTAGCCTAGGCTAATGACCTGTACGTCAATAGCTTATCCTGGAGTAGAGGAAGCGTCCAGGACGGGGTACCTCTCGGCACCGAGGAAAGGCTCATCTCGGAGACCGAGGGAGGTATGCCGACCGAGGTACATATCAGACCGAGGCCACGTGTCGGTTGTAAAATATACTGAATGTATGATCCTATATGACGGTACCTCGGGGGCGAGGACATTCGTGCGCCGATGGTGCTTGATCTTAGCAACAGTGTTTTAGTAAAACCGAGGACACGTGTCTTCATCATAGGGTTTTTCAGAAAAGTCCCATCAACTGCCCCCCAGCCTTCGATCTTCTGACACCGAGGACACGCGTCGTAAGGAGACGAAGGGTTTCCCAACAACCACCAGTACTTCATCATTGCCTCGAGCCGCTTTCCCCGGCTTGGGATGTCGTGCGCATTAAATGCGCCGTTTCGTTTTTCGCGCCCAATGATGAAAATTGCCTCTATATAAAGGGGGCTCCTCTTCCGTTTTCCTCGTTTTGCCATTTCGAACTTCCTCAAGAGAGCTTCTTCTTGAATCTTCGCCGGAGTTTTGTTTCTTCTTCCATCGTCGACTGCCCATTCTTCCTTAAAATCTTAAAGCCAGCAGACCCATCGTTGATTCTGAACTTTCTGGAGGGAGTCGCTTTAAGGTTTTCCAGAAAAAACTCCGTTTTGACATTCGGGTGAGTTTCAGAATCCTCTTTCTTTTCTTCCTCCTAGCCTTTTGTTTTCCGATTGACTGGAGGTGTCATCCGGTTGATACATAGCGATTTAACCCTCGGGAAACTTCCTCAGGGATTTCCAAGAACAAATACCCTCTTCTTTCTCACCTTTTTAGAGATGCCTCGTCGTCGCACTGCTCCCGAGAATCCTCAGGCTGGTTCTTCGGGGTCGGGGAAGTATAAAGTAAAGGGTAGTGAGCAGATCAATAGGTTTAAGGTCAAATATGGCATTCCCCCGTGCGTAGATATAGAGGATTTTGACCCGGTGTTGTACTCGCCTACTCTCGGGGCCGAGGATGCCATGCCCTTTTATACCAAGGCCATAATAGAGGGTGGAATTAGGTTTCCTTTACCCCCTTTGCTTCTTCAGTTCCTCTCTCACTTCCGCCTCTTCCCCGGGCAATGTTGCCTTAATATTTTTCGAATAATTATGGGGGTCTTAGAGCTCAATAGGCGCCTCGGGGTAAACATTGGGCTCAACGATCTCCTTTTTTGTTATTCCCTCCTGAGAGTCATGCCTCACCAACACTTTTACCTCAAAGCCAAGGACCCCTCCATGTACCTTGTAACTCATCTTCCCGACTCGGACAAGGGGTACAAGGATGATATTCTTATCTTCAGGGGATCTTGGCAGAGAGGTGTTGGTCCCGAGTATAACGACTTGTTATGCCCCCTGGAATGGAGAACGACAAGTACGTCGGTTCCTTTGGGTTTATTATTTCTTCCTCCAGACTTCCCACGTTCATAATTACTTTTTTTTGTTTGTGCAGATATTCCTGCTCGGGAAACAGCTCCTCCCCCTCGGTCGCTGGTGAACTTTGTCGACCTAATCACGGTTTGGAGATTCACGGGTGACGACGGGTTTGGTCAGGCTGCCCACGTCCTGCTGAATTATACCCCCGGCGGGTATAAGAAATTTTCACAGCTTCCTCAGCCTTTTGAGCCTTCGCGGTGGTCTGNTCCAAACTAAGATGCATTCTGCAAGGCTCCCTCTATACGCCCCCACACCTTCAATCAAAACCACAAATCCAAGCCCAAGGCTATCAAGTTTTCACACAACAAGTGCACGGAAGTCCCATGATAATTCTCTTGTATGCAAAGCTTCTAATTCTTCATCATCTTCTCCAATCACAGACTTTGATCTCTATGATCTTCTAGGCGTTGATAGCTCATCTGACCAATCACAAATAAAAGTGGCATACCGAGGATTGCAGAAGCGGTGCCACCCTGATATAGCTGGCCCGCCCGGCCACGACATGGCCATCATACTAAATGAAGCATACGCTCTTCTCTCTGATCCAACTCTACGTTTGGCATATGATAAGGTCAGTATAGGTCACGAGAATCTTAGTATATCTATCCTTACACACTCTTCTACCGCCACATATAATCGTAAGTTCCACAATATAACTGTTAGATCACGAAAAATGAACGACGTTGGTGAGTGTCAAAGATGAATAACTATAGATGTGTTTTACTAGATAGCTTATGAGCAAAATATCTGATTTTGTCAATTTTGATCTAAGTATTGACTTGAATCTTGCTATTATATGGATTTAGTAGCTTTTTAGTGTATGAAAAAAAATTGAGTGGTGGTTTTGATTGCGAAGGAATGGGGTTTTAGTATTGTATTTTTTCCTTAGGGTTATACTGGTCAAGTAAGTGTCACGATATCCTACACGACTTCAACTAGTATTCATAACTTGAGGTTCGATGTTTAAATATATTCTTAGAGCTACGTTATCAAAGGCATTTGGACATTTACTAAATACCCTTTGTACGTGTCACAAGTGGTTGGTACGAAATTTTGGAAAAATTTGAATCACACTCTTTTTAAATTAACTTATTTTTATAAATACCCCCTATGTTTTCTATATTTGTAACAACACCCCCTTTTGGTTCATATATATTTGTTTCAGATACACCCCCTATCCTTACTTTACCATTATGGACCACTCAAAAAATTATGATGTCATTCTAGGTTATTTTCAAAATACCCAAATTACCCGTGTCTCTTTCACCCGTCCTCCTTCTCCATGTTATATGAGATTAATTCATTCCATTTTCAATGACATAGACTTGTAAAGGTTAGTCAGTTTTGGACACGACTTGTTAATATGAATAATAAACAAGTTAGGTTAGCNTTCAATGACATAGACTTGTAAAGGTTAGTCAGTTTTGGACACGACTTGTTAATATTAATAATAAACAAGTTAGGTTAGCGTCAAACAAAAATAACACGAATTAATGATTAACATGTTTAAAAGGTATTAAAAAATAAATGTCAAATTTTTGTTATTTTTTTATCGAGTATTGACAAAATCCTTATTCAAAAAGAGATTTTTTTTTATAGTTTTATTATTATATTTAACATGTTAATTTTTAATTTATAAAAAAATATGAGCATGAGTTCGATTAAGAGATAATGAAATCTTAAACTTCAATTTTAGTATTTATTTTTTTATTCACTAGTTATATGAGTCCACAACACACATGATTCAAAAATAAACACGTCAAGTTGACGCGACACGATTAGTTAAATGAATTGGATTCGAATTGATTAATATTCGAGACGAACCTATAAATGAACCTATTCTGTCTTCAGTTATGCAGGCTGTTTCTCCACGTGCTATTAGAGGTCGAATGTTCAAGGAATATTATAATTTACCCCACATCGATATTTTAATATCTCCTTAGGATATGGTCTAGTGAGCCTATGATGCATTATTGATTGGTTTTGAATTGAATTTCTTGACACTGAATTTGAAGCTTCGAGGTTAGAATTTCGTTTTTGCATGTATATGGTGGAAAACAAAAAGCTAATTTTTGTCAAGCTACGAACTAAATTCAAATGCTTAGGCTCCCTTCTCATGCTCTTTTTCCTAGGCTAAACATATGAATGTACATCAAAATAAATCTTCCTAGGTCTTGTCTAATTTTTTTGAATCTGATACATGTTGGCCGCATAATTTTAGCTTAGCAGTAATTCTATGTACTATTGAATTATATTTACTTACGGTCTTAAAATCTTGGAATTGGAGGTTGAACTATTCATGTCTAGTTTTCAGAAGGATATTTTTTTGGTGATCAAACCTGACCATTAAATTTTTCCACAAGTCCAAAAGATCTTAGACAATAATGTTTTCATTGTTTAATCCTTCATAAATGTGATGAATCTCGGAAAAGCTCAACATCTAAAGCCCATGACATGTAGTTATAATCTGAGATGTCTAAAGTCGGAAATTCCAATTTTCGTGATGTTGTCCATTTTTTCAAAACTATTTAAAACAAAATAATCAAGTTAGGTAAAAATGCTACGCTCAGCAAATTGCCGTTATTAGTAGCAGTTGATCACGCATACACTAAATATACAAGCGGTACCTCAATTCTCTTATGTATCTCTATAGTTCTTATGTATCTCAAATCTCAAAATTTCAGTTATTCTAAATTTGCTTGTGGGGCATAAATGGGCTGTAAATTGTGATTTACCTGATAACTTAAAAGTTCCAATAGTTCCTGACAAAAATTAGTGCTTGTATATGGCAATTCATAATCAACAAAACTAACAAGTAACTACACTATTGAGGAAACTTCTTATCTCACCAGCATTTAAGTAATTAACACCTAAATTATGACGAGGGCAACCATTCCTAGTTCTAATGGAAAGTCGAAGCTTAGGAGAAAAACAAGAAAGAAGAAAAGAAAGCTGGTAATTAATAATTATGGTGGCCATGTAATAGCTTTTTGTAATTTTGACTCGGCGGATAGCCTAACAGAACCAGATTATTCAAACATCGGCAAAGCACTCCATTGATCAGCAGTTGGTATGGCCGAAAAATCAACACATAATGGAAAATCCAAGGGTTTAGATGTGTTTATCATATGCATTTTTCAGGCAAGAGGAACTCAAGACTAGCCTTAGTTCCCTAGATGAATAGTAATTCTTTTATGGTGGCTATTTTTCACACTGGGAGGCAATGATGCAGGAGCAAGCAAAGATTGAAGAGTTACGGGGTTATACAAGCAAACCTATGTATTCAGTATGGTGTGGATCAGAGAATGAACAAAGAGCCGTTTTTGTTGATGAAGTCAAGTGTGTTGGTTGCTTAAAATGTGCCTTATTTGCAGAAAAGACATTTGCTGTTGAATCCATTTATGGAAGAGCAAGGGTTGTTGCTCAATGGGCTGATACTGAAGACAAAATCGAAGAGGCCATAGAAGCATGTCCAGTTGATTGCATCTCGTAATAATCTTTACTCTCAGCTCCTCTATCGTATCAGTAGATGTCTCATTACTAAACACTTCTACTGCTTCTAGTATTGAGTTTTAGGAATTCTTTGTTTAGTCAGTCACAAAGTTTGCTGAACCATAGACTGCTGAGCAGAGTAGAAACCCCAAGTAACGGTGTATGTTGAGAAAAAGAGTAATGATGTATGAAATGTAGGATTCTTATTTTCGAAGTACTTTTTCATTTGGTTTTTCCCTTATCATTAGCATTATTACTCATTTGAGTATTTTTAGCTGACCTAAACATAGCATTGTGGAGAGGTCCAACTTGGCAGCCTTGGAATTCTTAATGTCCAAGCAGCCACGTGGCAATGTCAGAATTGGTGCGGGCAACACAGTGGGTACTCGTGTCTCAAACATCTTCGTCGACGTGGAGAAATTTCAGGCAAGGTTTAAGGAAGCAAATGATAAAGTTTCTAAAAACCATTCCAAGGTAAGAGCAACAAAATGGTCTTCAAATTCTAGGTGAAAAGTTTCGGACATATTTTGGGCTTGCCCAATTTAAAGTTTACTAATATTTAGTCAGTGTTTATGACCATTTCTTTCTTTGTCCTTTCTTTTTGATGAAATAAATTTTATTTGGTTGCCTAATCATTAAACTTCTAAAATTTTCTTTTTCCCAAGGATCTTCTAATATACTTGCATATGCAAATGTATTTGTTACATCCTTCTGTAAAATATTACAGATTTTTATTCGAGCTGTAGATCCAAGGTTTTTAGGTTGCCATGGGCGACTTCTACAAAGAAGACTAATTACTGATGTTTGTTTAACAAATTCACCTGACTAATGCTTCTAAGGGGGCCATTGCATGCTAATTGGTCAGAATTTTCCTGTGCAACAATTTTTCAAAAACGAATGTGTTTTCCTGCCCCATTTTATTCATTTGATGCTGAAATTGGTAGCATACATACCATTGTGAAAAACTTGGACTAACTGCAACTTGCTCATAATAGGAATCAGACATCCAAAGAGAAGCAAGAATTTCTGCTATTCAAGCGGTCAGATCAATCTCAAATTGGTTGTACTGGAAATCACCCAATGCAGGAGGATCTATGTCACATATTCACCAAAAATTGATACCAATAACCCGAAGGTCCACTGAACCAAATATCAACAAGCTTCGAGGTGCTGCTGCTGCTAGAAAACAAGCAAGAGAGACTGGAAAGCCTATTCGCAAAGTCTCATTGAATTATATTTACAAGGATGAGTATTGGACTCCATCAACTCTTGTCCTTCCAGAGGCAACCAAGAACAGTCCTACCTCTAGAGCAGCATCTGAGCAATCTCCTTCTACGGAATTGAAGAAACTACACAATAACAATTTTGTGGATCAAAAGAAGAGTCGGAGCAACCTCTTTGTACAAGGTGTTCCGCTGGGAGCAGCTATAGTGGCAGCAGTTATAGTTCGGTTACAGGTGGGAGAAGGGGTGGCTGGTGGATTAGAAGAGCATTTGGGAGGTTCTTTAGTATTGGACATTGTTAATAGCTCCTGGTTACAAGTTAGCCTAGCAGGTGTTACATGGTATCTCATTGGAATGGCTATAATAGAACTACTAGAGAGCCTTAAAATTAAGTTAGGAATGTATAAGAAATAGGGAGGTCACTTAACACATTGGTTAATATGTAGCTGATCTGAAAGTACAAATTGCAAACATGTAATTTTATCAATGTTATACTTGCTGTATAGAGGGCTGCCTTGAACATGAACCTTTTTTGCCATTTCCAATTTCGGAAGGGATTAAAGTTGGGTTCTACAAAGAATTGATCTAGGATCTTTCTCAAACTAATAGATATTTGTATTTCAATAAGAATTGTATATGTTGTTATCATCTTTGCATCTCTATTGGATGCCAGAATTTGTGACGGAATTCAAGTGCCCATGAAGTACAACCATTGTAAGGAGCATGGAGCATATGAATTGTGATGGTAAAAAAATTAGTTTTGGAAGAGAGACCTCAGAAAAAGAGCTTCGAAAAACGAGTAATGGAGCCAGAACTCATAAGAGCAGAGCTCTGGTTCACGAGTCAGGTCTGATCTAATAATCAGCTCTGCCTTACATGACGAAACCATGATATTGAGATAATAATTGAAGATTACGGATAAGCAAGGATCAGAAAGGATAGAGATAAGAGTCCCTGTTAGTTAGGGCAACAAAGATCATCTACCTGAAATGATAAGGGAGACGAGACTTCAAGCACAAGAGCAACCTAATCTTCTCAACTAATCCATAAGAGAGACTTGGGTCCATTCCCGAGGGAAAGTTAATCCAACATACCTATACATATAGTTCTGAGGAGATACACCAGGGACGTAACTTGTAGCCCACAAAAGGGTACTTCATATCTTAATTTCATATTTGACTTAATTATTGGGAGAGTTGACATGTGGAGCTCCCTCTACGGTTTTTCACATCTTTCCAGGTAAGATCGAGGTCCGATAACATGACATGGAGGTCGCCTCAAATTTTGAATTAATAGTTTGGTGTCGTATATGGAACGACATGATTCTTGTTCTCATTAACACCATTGGGAAAGGCATATAACTTCTACATCGGAAACTCTTGATGGTGACCACAAGATCGATGGATGCCATTAACGGAAATATTCTCAGAGGATTGCACTCTTAAGAGCTGTCAGAGGAATATAATTGATAATACCCAAAATGTGCCTAAGGTTGAGTTTGGGTATTCAACTTAGACCGTTCCGGCTCGGGCACTCAGCCCATCCTGGATGACCAGGAAACTTGAGGCTAGACCCTCCATACTTGCAACTGCATCTCTACAAAGATAGCACAGAAGGCAGCGGGCTTCCAACCAAGCGCCACCCAAATTGTAACGGGCATATAGTTAGGCAAAAAAGTCGCAATTGCCTCAACACCCTCCATGGCCGTTGCATGATAGTGCAACCGTTACAAGAATGAGACAAGAATCACGCCAGAGAACAGGCGAGGCCCTAGATTAACTATAAATAAGAGGCATAACCCTCACAAGAAGATATAAGCTTCTAGCTAACAAAAATACTCTGTGTAATCTCCTTTCATTATCAATAATATCTTAAGGAGCAAGAGAATCCCTTCAGAGTGGATTAGGCGAGCTCCCGAGTTAGTGAACCACTATAAATTCTCTGTATGTGCCTCATCCCTTTTTTATTCAAATTCTTAAGAGCCAACGAGCTCTGACTGAACTATTCAATAACCCATTAGGCCCTAGCTATCGCTAGCTTTGCTCATTTGTGTAATAGACATCATCAATTGACGCCGTCTGTGGGAACAATTATTTCTATAAAAGTTTTATTGATTATCTTCAGTAATTTATGGTTTCTATGTGCAACATGAGCAGAATTCATATGAATCCTTTGCGTTTACAAAATCAACCAGAGTTTCCAACTAGAAGACGGCAGGAAAACTTGCCTAATCCCGAGGCTGACCCTCCAATGGTGAATCCTCCTCTAAACAATGAACTCGAGACCCTTCGTCAAGCCAACCAGCACTTTCTCGAACAAAACAATGAACTGCTAAACCTCATCCACGCCCAGCATCCCTAGAGGTACAACCAACCCAAGATGGTCCCCATCATAAGAAACATCAATGTCTCAATCCCCAAAGGGAATATACGGAGGAGAATGAGCACAGCCAATCATTCGACAACATACGCCGACGAGCTCAAAAGAATGAAGAAGACGAGGAAGTACAAAGCCAGAAAGGGGGGCTCACAAGAACAAGTTTTCCCCACTCCAACTAGAAATAAAGGAGCAGTATTATGAGCAGCGTTTTAGGGAGATTCAACAAGAGCTCAGCCATATGAAGGAGGTTGTAAGAGTTAAAACGCCCAGTTACTATGGACACCCTTGTCCAGCAGACAGGGTCTCGCTTTACTGTGGAGGTTCTGCATTTTTCCCTTCCACCAAAGTTCAGAAGGCCTCATATAGAGATCTTTGATGGAACAAAGGATCGTATGGACCATCTTAATACCTATAAAAATCAGATGGAGTTGCATGGGTACCAAAACCCAGTGCGTTGTAGAGCTTTTGCTACTACCTTGAAGAGCTCAGCCTTAGTCTGGTTCAGCTGTCATGCCCTGAATTTCCACAAACCCGGAGAGTGGGTGAAAATGGAAAAGAAAAGTAAATGAAAGGTTATTAAGTTGGATAAATTGGTTTCTTATTCATTTTTCAAAGTTTTTCAAACCACTTTTATTTTATTTTTAGCTTATTTCTTCAAGGTTTCTAAACCCTTCCTTTTGACATCCTTCCCATCTGTTTAAAAGGTGTTTTACACACTTAACAAGTCTTTTAATTTTTCATAAAATTTTGACATAACCTCCTTTGTTTTCAAGTCTTTTTTCCACCTAATATTCACAATATTTCATATGCATAATTATATCACAATCCACCCTCACTCGATGGCCACAACCCATGTAAATTTAACATACATCTCTTATTCTCAACATATGCATCTAATTGCCCCAATATAAACATATGATACTCATTAAATAAAGACATCCCAAATATCAATTGAGTTTACACTCTTACACATTAAAATGATCTAAGACTTTTAATCCACTACTTTTTCAAACTAAAATACAAGTCATTTGGGCTTATGCCCATACATAGAAAATATGCCCAATGGTACATTCAAGTCCCTTTCCTCTCCTTCCTCTAAGACTTTCTCAAGTCCCAAGTACCGGGAGCCTCATTTGTAATATGATATCCCACGAATGGGTCAGCTCAACTGTTGGTATGACAAAGTGCTAATGCTATGAACAAATTTAAGGCATGACATGTGCAAGTATACATTTTTTAAAAGCTACGATCTCATAATCTCTCAATGCTATGCAATGTCAATATGCATGACACATCCATGCAACTCTATGTCACTCATGTTTCACTTCACGGTCCGGCCCCATCAGCCTGCGAGTTTTGTCATTGGCCAGATTTTGGGTTTTTTACCACAGGATCTACACCCTCATAATGTATATCACCAAGTGCTCAACCCACACTATGTTCCAAGGATTCATCTATTCTAAGATGCCATGCTTTTTCTCAATGTAAATTTTATGAAACATTTCTTCAGACACCTTATCTACATGAATGTGAAACACCATTCAATGGATTAAACATATGATCAAGCTTCATATTTTTATGAAACATTTCATCAAATACCTTATCTACATAAATGTGAAGCACCATTCAATGGATTTAAACATATGATCAAGCTTCATATTCATTACTTTCACAATTTCTCAAAGAAACTACAAATACACAAACTACCAATTCATGTAATAAATCATAACTCTCAAACCACAAGAGTTTCTCTACATGAACATAAGTTATAATATAATAATCCAACACATAAGTAATATACACCTTTACCATAGCAACAAATTGTCAAGAAACTCAAATAACACAAAAGTACTTAGACCATTAATTTTAAGTTTTCAAAGAAACTACCAACTAAATGATTTTCTAACATCAAGTAAACACCTAAATCATTCAATCAACACATAGGAAGACAAGAAAACTTAAATTTATTCCCAACTTAGCAAAATATCATACCTAAAATGGTTTTTCTCAAACCAAGAGAGTTGTGTTCTCTTTATAGCCGAACCAATCGGTGAGAATGTAGCCCTTGTTGAGAGGAACAACTTCTTAGAAGAAAGTCTTACAAAAATCTTGGCCTAGGAATGAGTTTTGGTGGCTTGAAGCTTCAAGAACCTAAGATTTTTCTTCCCTTTTCCTCCAAAAATGTGTACTGACCTTTTTCAGCCCAAAAACTGATATTTTTACATTAAGAGGGCTGTATTTATAGTGGAGGGGTAAAGGTACAAAATAACTCTTTTGCCCTTGATGAATCCGAGATACCGTTACACTACAACTTGTCCCGAAACGCCTCAATTCTATATTTTATTTTAACCAAATTTTTTAAAATTATTTTAAATAAAAATTTAAAAAAATATATATTTTCGCTAGTGGCCGGGTTTGGCCTGTCCCACCTAGGCCGCCCGGAATACACTTTTTGTCTAATTTTTGAAATTATTTCTGTTTATGCTCAAATTCGTACAGTAGGTGTATTTTAACATTATAAGCATATTTATCTTCTGTGACATACTCAAATTATGCTCATAAATATGACTTATACCTAAATGATACATATGTAGTGCACTACCGACAAATGGTGCATGAATAGTGCCCTACCGATAAAACTGAAAATTTTATCCTTAATTTTCAAATTTCTACATTAGCAAGCTAACCCCAGCATCCATTTCCGCTTTGGGGAGCTCTCCATCTCATTTGTCTCACACTTCATAGGAGTTCGAACCTATCGAAATCCAAGCTACCACTTGCTAAATGTGAAACAAGGACCAAATGAGCCACTACGGAGCTACATTCAAAGTTTCAATTCATAATCTCTAAAAGTAGATGCCCCTGACAAGAAATTTGCCCTCATTGCCTTTATCACCGGGTTGGGAGTCTAGTCAAAGGACTTGATGTTTTTGATCTTCAAGAGCCCACAAGCCAGCATTGTAGAGGTCCTAGCCAAGGCAGAGAAATACATTAATGGTGAGGAGACTCTCCTTTTAAAGGTTTGGAGCTCAACTACCCATAAATAGAAAGAGAAAAGAAAGGACCGAAATCTAAGGAAGGAAAGGATCCGAGATTAGTCTCCACAAAGAGACAGGGATCACACCCTAAAGAGGAAATGAGATATTAGAGGTCACTTGGAACTTTCGCCTCAAGAGCTACAACAGAGGTATGCCCCATGGCAGTTCACTCCTTTCAATGCCACCGTATCCCAAGTACTTTATGAGGTACAAAATGAAATGTTTTTGAGGTGGCCACCCTGGATGAAAGCAGACCCCACAAAATGGGACACAATGAAATACTGCGAGTATCATCGGGACAATGGCCACCTCATTTATGATTACAGCTAGCTAAAGAAGAAAATCGAGTTTCTAATTCAAAGAGGGCAATTATGCCTCTTTGTGACGCAAGACAATCAAAATCAAGCTCACCCACCTCTAGCACCTCAACAACAAGTTCCTCTGCAACACCAACAACCCCTAGTAGAAATCAAGATGATATCAAGAGGATTTGCTGGAGATGGGGAAACCAGCTTAGTTAGAAAGGCCTACATGCGAAAAGTCAGAGTAGAGGATGTTTTGGAAGTACAGGTTGTGTCCAAAACTCCTCAACTAAGTATGGATGTCACCTTCTCTGACTCGGATCTCAAAGGTTGCCAACATCCTCACGATGATCTCTTGGTAATAAGGGTTATCATTGCCAACAGAACCGTCCACCTGGTTCTAATTGGTAATGGAAGCTCTGCCGACATCATCTTTGCATCAGCCATAGACAAGATGAACATTGGTAGAGACAAGCTCAAGCCAGTGAGAGCTCACTTGCTTAGATTCTCTAGAGAAAAGGTGTTACCCATGGGCTCAATCTAGCTCGTTCTCATAATGGGAGATCTACCTTCCAATCAACCACCACTGTGAGATTAACGTTTTACTAGGAAGACCTGTTCTCAATGCTAGGAGAGCCATTATAATGAAGTTTCCTACTAAAAATGGCGTTGAAGTGGTATGAGGAGACCAGCGAGTGGCACAAGAATTCTACATAGATTCTATGAAAAAAAAAGTGGGTCAAAACCATACAACTGGATGAGCTTGACATGAGAGATGAGCTGGAAATAAGGTGCAGGCCTTCAGAACAGTTGGAACCGATCCAGCTCGACATGAGAGATGACCCAGGACACTTGTTATATGTGGGGTCAAAGTTACTTAAGGAGATCAAGGACCACCTTATTCAATTTCTAAAAGAAAATATGGACGTATTCGCATGGAAACAAAAAGACATGCATGAGATTGACCCCTCAGTCATCACGCACAAGCTCTGCATGAATCCAACGTTCAAGCTCATCAAGCTAAAGCGGAGAGGTTTTTCCCCTGAGCAACAAAAAGCCATAAATGAAGAGGTCTCTAAACTACTCTATGTCAAAGCCATAAGAGAAGTAGATTATCAGACCTAGCTGGCCAATGTGGTTCTTGTAAAAAAGGTCAATGGAAAATGGTGCCTTTGCATCGATTTTACCGACCTAAATCGGGCCTATCCAAAAGTTAGCTTTCCTTTACCTCAAATTGACTTGATTGTAGACGCTACGACAGGGCATGAACTACTTAGTTTCATGGATGCCTTCTCGAGGCACAACCAGATTAGAATGGTTTCTAATGACCAAGAGAAGACATCTTTCGATACTGAGCAGGGGACATACTGCTACCAGTTCATGCCATTTGGGTTAAAGAACGCAAGAGTCACATGCCAGTGTTTGGTGAATCGTATATTCTAGAAGCAGATCGGGACATCAATTGAGGTGTACATCGATAACATGCTAGTAAAGTCACTAAAGGCTGAGCTCCATATCAAACACCTCAAAGAATTATTTCAGATTCTCAAAAAGTACCAAATGAAGCTTAACCTAGCCAAATGCTCCTTTGGGGTCTCCACTGGAAATTTTTTGGGATTTATAGTCAACAACCAAGGTATTGAGGCTAACCTTGAGAAGGTCCAAGCCGTGACTGACATGCAACCATCTCCAAACATAGGGCAGTCCAATGTCTAACAGGAATAATAGTAGCATTGAGCCGGTTTGTCTCAAGGTCGAACGAAAAATGTCAGCCCTTCTTCCAAGTTCTGAAAAAGTATTCCAATAAGATGCACAATGTGGGGATGCACTCAAAGCTCTCAAGGACTATCTCAGCTCACCACCAGTTCTAGTAAGCCTTTAAGAAGGGTAGGTGCTCACCCTATACCTTGTTGTTTCAGACTTCTTTGTAAGCGCAGCTATAGTAAGAGAGCTAAAGAGAGCTCAGTAGTTAGTCTACTATTGCAATAGAGCTCTGAGGGGAGCAAATGAGAGATATTCGAAAATGGAAAAGCTAGTCCTAGCCCTAGCCCTGGTAATAGTAGCAAGAAGGCTCAGACCTTATTTCCAAGCCCACACAATAGAAGTCCCCATAGATCAGCTATTGAAATAGATCTTGCACAAGCCAGGGTAATCAAGAAGGCTGGTCAAATGGGCAATTGAGCTTCAAGAGTTTGACATCAGGTTCAAGCCCAGAACAACTACCAAAGGACAGATATTGACTGATTTCATTACAAAATTCACAACAGGTGAAGTGGCAACCCTAGATGCAATCCAACTGGTTCCCAACCTTCTGACGTGGAAGCTTTTTGTAGATGGTGTCGCCAACACCCAAGGCAGCGGTGCTGGGCTAATCTTGACCTCCCCAGATGGGATAGTCATAGAGTATGCCCTCAAATTCAATTTCGAAGCTTCAAACAACGAGGTTGAGTACAAAGCCTTAATTGCTGGGCTCAATATGGCACATTCCATGGAAGCAGAGAAGCTTGTGATTCACAGTGACTCCTAGTTGATAGTGAAGTAGATCGACGAAGCATACGAGGCTAAGGGAGAAAGAATGGCTCTATATCTGAAGAAGGTACAAGAATTGATGAAAAATTTTGTGACGATCCATATATTAATTAATCATTGACCCGCTAATTAGGTCATTGATTATGGTTCTATATAATTAAAGTTTATATTTATATACATATATATATAAATAAATAGTAAATTTTTATGAACAAATGAACCCTAAATATAAACTCTTTGCGTGAAAACGAGTCAAATGACTATAACCTAGGTAAAAAATTGTAACAAATATATTTATATTTATATCTATATATGTGTATATATATATATGTGTGTGTGTGTGTGTGTGTGTAACGCCCCAAAAACCCCCGTGGATGACATTACATTCTAAAAACCATTTACTGTATCAGAGCATTAAGTAAAATTCATCACGACGAAAGTTTCATTCATCAACCATTCATATTTTAACAAAATTTGGGCAGAGTCTCCTTTGTACGGGGAGCTCTACCCAAAACACAACTTGTACAATTATATTACAATTGATCACACCGGGTCCACATATGCATAACTATTGACCACACCGGGTCCATTTTTCCATCATAAAATAAACTTGCATTCATCATATGTCATATCCACACTATCATCCCAAATTAATAGGTCTAATCTTGGCCTTTACATCTCCAAAATGTAATAATATAACGCAGCGGAAATAACAGAAATGAACTAGAGTTCAAAAGGATATTCTAAGCATAATCTAGTCTAGAACAAAATAAAAGTGTCGCTCTAAGCGTCCACCTCGGGATCCACATCCCCGTCAAGCGGAGTCTTCCAATGGGTGGGCTCCTCGGCTCCTAACTCCTCCTCAAGTGTGAAATCTGAAAAAATTTTATTTGTAGGGGGTGAGCACGAAGCTCTGTAGCAAAATCCTCTCAACTCAAACAAGGTTTGAAAAACATAGCAAACGGTCGGTCTCATTTCACAACTAACATATATATAGGTTTGGAATGAAAACAGTGACATTTTAAAAGAGATCTCAAGTTTAAACAATAGCAATAATCAGTTAAAAGAATAAAGTGAGTTTAGCATCGATAAACAAAATTCTAATTTAAGCTATTTAAGAAGGGCTTCTCCCTAAGCATTGTCCCATACCAATGCATCGGCAAGAACGACCCAACTCCCGATTCCATGTATTTTTGGTTCATCCCCGTACCATGTATGTTGATTGCTTCTCGTGAATCTACCTAACGATCATGCCTAGTCCACCAATTCCAACCAACAATCACAAATCTCTTTAGGAAGGGCGTGTACCGTCTCCTACGGCATTGACGAAATCCTCCCAAGGTGTCTAGTATACTAACCCTTTTCCTCGGTGTATATGTGAACAATAGTGATCGCGAGCACAACAACGATCCACTACGAGCATTAGGCAACCATCTCACCCCCCATTGGGATAGACTAACCTCTAACACTCTACGGCATCTCTCGAAGGTAATCCAAGTCCATCACAACAACCATACAATGAGGAAATCAAGAATATTCACAATTCACAACAATTTCCCAAATATAGTAAAATCCCCAATTTTGTTTTCACATTTGTCATATAATCGAATAATCCAAGAAAATATGCAAGAGATCGTAATCTATATCATTTTGTTATACAATATTCAACACTAAAGTTTTAAAATCAAAGACAAAGAAGAAATTAGGAGAAAATCCCCTTTTCTTGAAAACTAGGGCTTTGAAAAAAAAAAAAAAATCAATAGAGCTTTGGTGGTTACCCACCCTTCATATTGTTCAAAACATGGCATTTATTACAAATAGAACAAGAATCATGTATTTCATATTATATATATGAGAAGGAGAGTGAAGAAACATATATCTATATACATATATATATCTATATATATATATCTAGCCTCAATGTGAGAGATTGAGAGAAAATCCCCTACCTTAAATCAAGATTCCAAGCTAAGACCCAAGCTTCAAGACCTTCTTGCTCTCCTTTCTTTTCCTCTTAATCTTCTCCTCCTAGGGTTTCAAAAGATTTGGGTGAGAGGGTAGCAAGAATGGAAGAAAATGGGAGGAGAATGTATTCTTGAAGAATTTGAAGTTTTGATTTCTACAAGGTATAAATCCCTCTTGATTGGTATTTCTATCTTCCTCTCTTCCTCTAAAATGGTTCCTAGGGTTTGGAGGGGTGAAATGAATGCTAAAGGGACGACATTAGGTTTTTATAGGGCAAGAAAATCGAGCAAAACCCGATATTTTCTGTTCAGAAAAAATCAGGTTTCCTTTGTACTGTTCACAGATTTTTGGTGCGACTTCCAGGTCAGTTTTGACCCATTTAGAGGTCGAATTGGAAATTTTTCATGAAATACACTTTTGTAGCCCTAGATTTCTACTATTTCCTGTCAAAATTGCAGATCAATTGGACATCAAAATATAACGTTATGATCAAAATACTAAGCAGTGTCTATCACCCCTTTTTACCCAATTTCACTTCAATTTGGTTTTACTTCTAAAATACTTCCTAACTTCTAATACATCCCATATTACCTCTCCCAATGTTTTCCGACCTCCCGAATTCAATGGTAATGTTATTTTGATAAAAAAAAATTAATATATTTATTTAGTTACCTTTATCAATCTTAAACACATCCAAAAAAAAA
>CAUOFW020002813.1:280260-299612 GCA_963454935.2 Ilex paraguariensis
TGTAATGCCCCAAAAACCCCCGTAGGTGTCATTACATTCTAAAAATCATTTACCGTATGAGAGCATTAAGTAAAATTCATCACGACGAAAGTTTCATTCATCAACCACTCATATTTTAACAAAATTTGGGCAGAGTCTCCTTTGTACGGGGAGCTCTACCCAAAACACAACCTGTACAATTATATTACAATTGACCACACCGGGTCCACATATGCATAACTATTGACCACACCGGGTCCATTTTTCCATCATAAAATAAACTTGCATTCATCATATGTCATATCCACACTATCATCCCAAATTAATAGGTCTAATCTTGGCCTTTACATCTCCAAAATGTAATAATATAACGCAGCGGAAATAACAGAAATGAACTAGAGTTCAAAAGGATATTCTAAGCATAATCTAGTCTAGAACAAAATAAAAGTGTCGCTCTAAGCGTCCACCTCGGGATCCACATCCCCGTCAAGCGGAGTCTTCCAATGGGTGGGCTCCTCGGCTCCTAACTCCTCCTCAAGTGTGAAATCTGAAAAAATTTTATTTGTAGGGGGTGAGCACGAAGCTCTGTAGCAAAATCCTCTCAACTCAAACAAGGTTTGAAAAACATAGCAAACGGTCGGTCTCATTTCACAACTAACATATATATAGGTTTGGAATGAAAACAGTGACATTTTAAAAGAGATCTCAAGTTTAAACAATAGCAATAATCAGTTAAAAGAATAAAGTGAGTTTAGCATCGATAAACAAAATTCTAATTTAAGCTATTTAAGAAGGGCTTCTCCCTAAGCATTGTCCCATACCAATGCATCGGCAAGAACGACCCAACTCCCGATTCCATGTATTTTTGGTTCATCCCCGTACCATGTATGTTGATTGCTTCTCGTGAATCTACCTAACGATCATGCCTAGTCCACCAATTCCAACCAACAATCACAAATCTCTTTAGGAAGGGCGTGTACCGTCTCCTACGGCATTGACGAAATCCTCCCAAGGTGTCTAGTATACTAACCCTTTTCCTCGGTGTATATGTGAACAATAGTGATCGCGAGCACAACAACGATCCACTACGAGCATTAGGCAACCATCTCACCCCCCATTGGGATAGACTAACCTCTAACACTCTACGGCATCTCTCGAAGGTAATCCAAGTCCATCACAACAACCATACAATGAGGAAATCAAGAATATTCACAATTCACAACAATTTCCCAAATATAGTAAAATCCCCAATTTTGTTTTCACATTTGTCATATAATCGAATAATCCAAGAAAATATGCAAGAGATCGTAATCTATATCATGGTGTTATACAATATTCAACACTAAAGTTTTAAAATCAAAGACAAAGAAGAAATTAGGAGAAAATCCCCTTTTCTTGAAAACTAGGGCTTTGAAGAAAAAAAAAAAAAATCAATAGAGCTTTGGTGGTTACCCACCCTTCATATTGTTCAAAACATGGCATTTATTACAAATAGAACAAGAATCATGTATTTCATATTATATATATGAGAAGGAGAGTGAAGAAACATATATCTATATACATATATATATCTATAGATATATATCTAGCCTCAATGTGAGAGATTGAGAGAAAATCCCCTACCTTAAATCAAGATTCCAAGCTAAGACCCAAGCTTCAAGACCTTCTTGCTCTCCTTTCTTTTCCTCTTAATCTTCTCCTCCTAGGGTTTCAAAAGATTTGGGTGAGAGGGTAGCAAGAATGGAAGAAAATGGGAGGAGAATGTATTCTTGAAGAATTTGAAGTTTTGATTTCTACAAGGTATAAATCCCTCTTGATTGGTATTTCTATCTTCCTCTCTTCCTCTAAAATGGTTCCTAGGGTTTGGAGGGGTGAAATGAATGCTAAAGGGACGACATTAGGTTTTTATAGGGCAAGAAAATCGAGCAAAACCCGATATTTTCTGTTCAGAAAAAATCGGGTTTCCTTCGTACTGTTCACAGATTTTTGGTGCGACTTCCAGGTCAGTTTTGACCCATTTAGAGGTCGAGTTGGAAATTTTTTATGAAATACACTTTTGTAGCGGTAGATGTCTACTATTTCCCGTCACAATTTCAGATCAATTGGACATCCAAATATAAAGTTATGATCAAAATACTAAGCAGTGTCCATCACCCCTTTTTACCCAATTTCACTCCAATTTGGTTTTACTTCTAAAATACTTCCTAACTTCTAATACATCCCATATTACCTCTCCCAATGTTTTCCGACCTCCCGAATTCAATGGTAATGTTATTTTGATAAAATAAAAAAAATTAATATATTTATTTAGTTTTCCTTATCAATCTTAAACACATCCAAAAAAAAAAAAAAATTAAGTTTGACCCAAAAGTCAATCCGTTCGAAACTCAAACTTCATGATTAATATTTCAACAATGATTCTAAGTTTGTATCCTCATTTTGTTCATATTTGAAAAACTCTTAAGATATTAGTATTCTTATTTAATTTTAGTACAGGGTTTTACAGTGTGTGTGTGTGTGTAGGTGAAAGGACAAATGCAAACATATCTATATATATATGTAGGGGCCATATCTATGCATATGTAAAGAAAAATGACAACTATTACCTTAGCTTTACAAGCTTTAAGAAATGTGCAACAAGAGAAAAAAAAAAGGAGAACATGGTCAGGAAATGGATGGCTGTCCATGACAATCCTTGGAGCCCAAGTAAATCTTGGCTATAAATAGCCAAGATCAGTACACTGAACGACACAAGGAAAAAGAGAAAGGGAGGAAGAAAGGAAGGGAGAAAAAGAGGAAAGAGGGAAAATGGGTCAAAAATTTTGTTGACCTAAGAGTTTGCGGTTGCGATCAAAATTTTGGGTAAGATTTTTTAGTTATTATTTTGTAAATTTTATATATTCGAGTCACTTAAAGTTGATCTGCATTAAATATTTTCAGATCAAATTTAAGTATCATTATTTTTCGTTAGTTATTCCAAAAATTATTTTAGCATTAACTGAGCTCTTATTACCTATTATTATTCTAAAATATTATTTTGGTTATTTTGACACAGTACACGATAGCGAGTAGAAGTCAAGACAGAGTTAGGGTTTCTTTTATCTTTTACTATCATTGATGCATTTCATGAATATTTGGGGTTTTCATATCAAATCTATTTTAAATTATATAATGTAATATTATATCACTGTGATCATGGGGTCAAACTGGAGTTTTATAAATAAATCGTTATCATGCACGTATTGTATTTTTATCGAGACCCTGATTATTTCATGAAACCACGTTGCATAATAAATGTTTTTTTTATTTATATTTAATGTTTGATTTGTTGTGGAGTATGACTAGGATATGACTTTATTTTGTGATTTTGATAAAATTACTATGAATGCACATAATCGAGGGCAGAGGATTAGTAGATGCGTGATCCTTGCGAGGATTCATAGGATTCTTACTAGTACTTGGGTTCACCGATTAGTAATATCGGTTGCCGTGATAGCCTGTGTGGCACCACATAATTTTCGGTATTGGTATTTCCAGAAAAACAAGAAGGGCATTGGGTTCCCTAGGGTGCAATACCCCAAAGTTTTCTCCGGAGACAGTTCATGCGTGGACTAGAGAATTGAAGGATTGACATGATCGATATGTGCTGAAATTTATTTATTTATTTGATTCATTACTTTGTCCTATTCCTGCATTTATTTGCAGTTTAATTATATTATGCATTGTTTTAAAACCTTGGTAGTCATTGATAAACGTTATCCTACTGAGCTGGTGAGCTCATCCCTATTTAACATTTTTCAAATATATGAAGTCGAGTTAGAGGATAGGCTGAAAGGATGATAAATAGAGTCTGCTATTATTATTTCTCCTTATGTTGTATCAAGAATATTCGAAATGATCTTGTGAGGATTATGTACTCGTATGCAAAATAAAATATTATAAGGAAGATTATTGTAAGTTTGGTGTAATTTTATTCCTTAATGACGCCCGAGTATTTTTTTTTAAAGAGAAAAAAATATCAGGGTGTGACAGAGTGGTATCAGAGCTTGGAATTAGGTCTTACATGAGAATTATATATATATAGACTAAATAGTGGGATTAATTTACTAATACTGAACATGTTTTACAAACATATTATTTTTTTTATCAACATAACTAACTTTTTATGACTATAGGTATGACATCTTGGGATAATCTTTACATGGCTCACAGTAACATGGGCTCCAAAGCGACTAATGAATACCGGACTCTTAGAGTTAATATAGAGGCCTACAATTTGATAGTCCGCGAAATTCAAGATGTGTCCCAATATTGGCCATTCATACCGATCTCTGAACATAAAAAGTTAGTACATCACAGACTGACCTCGCAGCTAAGGGTGCTCCGCCAAGCACTAAGTATTAAAAGGAATCCCAACTTGTACTAGGAAATTCTGAATGGATTGTCAATACAAGACATTCAGTGGCCACCTGTAGGGGCTCATGAGGGGCAACCAATAGAATCCCCAAACCTGGATAATAATGAAGAATATGACCCACAACCTCACAACCCCAATGTAGCCCTTGTAGCTGCACCACCCGAAGCAAACTATCGTGCAGATTCTGCGGATTCTGCAAACTAATGTGTCTCCAAGGGAGAAGAACATGAAACTTCTTAGTTCCTAACTGTACTGTCGGCTTTACTATTCTAAGAAAATTTGCCTGTAAATAGTAGTAACTCTTAGAATGGTAGGAATATATGTATCACTACATAACTTAGAAGTGACTGTCCTAGACTTTTATTCTCCATGTGAATAGTATCGTGGATAAGAAACAAAATGTATCTTAGTTACTAATTATGTGAAATTAGAGTTGTTTTCTTAACCTTTGGATGTGGTTATAGTTTTTAATGCAGACATAATATCATAAAATATGTGTTATAGGATGGAGGGAAACACATCTCAAGACCAACCAGAGATGTCCATCAATGACTAGTCCCCTCCAGCACTACAGGACACTATAAGTGGTATTTACCAGTGTGTGAGAGAACTGACCACTTTGGCACACCAACAAGTAGAAAATAACAATCATACTACGGTAATACAACCAACAGTTCAAGAACAAGCAAATGTGGCTGAAACACGAAGAATGATGATACTCAAGGAATTTCTACGACAACGTCCCCTAACCTTCCAGGGAAGTACCGAGCCACTTGATGCTGAAAGTTGGCTTCGATAAGTGAGAAAAGTAATGGATGGTATGGATATTGCCCCAGAACTACGAGTTACCTTGGCCTCTTATCTTTTTGAGGGTGAAGCCGATCACTGGTGGGATACAATCAAAAGAATGAGGAACGTAGACCAAATGACGTGGACCACATTTGAGAAATTGTTCAGTGATAAATATTTTCCAGAGTCTGTAAGGGATAAAATGTTCTCTGACTTCCTGGAGTTGCAACAACGCAACCTAACGGTCACGCAATATGAATCCAAATTTGCTAAACTCTCTCGCTTTGCCACGGAATTAGTTTCCACTAATGCCAAGAAGGCCAAATGATTTGAACAAGGCCTTAAGCCTTCTATCTGAGGACGCCTTGTAGAACATCGACTGAGAAACTATAAGAAACTGGTGGAAAGGGCTATGCTGGTAGAAAGAGATCTGGAGGATACCCAGAATATCAGAAGTCGTCAACAAGGAAGAGGAAGTCAGACAAGAAATGGTGGCAGCAGTAGTCACCAAAGAATGACCCAATATCGATGGCTAGGGCAAGACACCAATGAAAGGATGAGTGCAAATCAGAGAAAAAATTCTAGAAATTGGAACAGAGCATCCAATGATATGAAACAGTGTTTTAAGTGTGGGCAAAGTGGATATTTTAAAAATCAGTGTCCCTTCACGTCTTCTCAAGGGTCAGCCAATCAAGGTTCTTACCAGCCATTCAATCAATCTCATCCAGAACAACGCCCTTACCCTACTCAGCCGGCAGGACCGACAACCCAAGTTGGACCTTCGCAGTCATTTCCAAATCAGGCACAACAGAAAAAGCCAGGAAGTAGAATAACAATTCCTGAAGTTCAACCTCAGATATACGCAATGGCTACACCAGATAACGACGCTGCTAATGAAGTAATTGAAGTTATTGTTCTTATTTATAATTCTTCGGCACGTATCTTATTTGATCCGAGGGCAACCCATTCTTTCATTCGTACTTCATATGTTGTTGCCTTAGGGTTAGAATTCAAACCTTTGGGTCACACCTTTTGTATAAACTTACCTACGGGAGATTTCTTGGAAACAGCTAGGGAATGTAGAAATTGCATAATCCGAATTGAGGAAATTGGTTGTGGACCTAGTTGCCCTAGAAATAGTTGGATACGACATAATTTTTGAAATGGACCTACTATCTTGTTATCATGCCATCATGGATTGCTACAGTAAGAAAATCAAATTCCGTATGTTGGGAGATGGAGAGTTTGAATTCATAGGCAAACGTCACTATTCTCTCTTGTTATCATGCCATCATGGATTACTACAGTAAGAAAATCAAATTCCGTATGTTGGGAGATGGAGAGTTTGAATTCATAGGCAAATGTCACTGTTCTCATCCGTTCTCCACAAAGAACAAAAGTAGTTTGAAATTCCTTGCCAACTTAACTGGGGAAGAACTAGATAAAATCACCACTGATGTCATTTTAGTAGTGTGTGACTTTCCTGATGTATGTTTTGAAAAATTACCAGGACTACCCCCACAAAGGGAGATAGAATTTACCATTGAGATATATCCTGGTATAGAGCCAATATCTATTGCTCCTTACCGTATGGCACCATTAGAGTTGAAAGAATTAAGAAAACAGCTAGATAAATTTCTTTCCCTAGGATTCATTTGACCAAGTACGTCGCCTTGGTGCTCCTATGCTCTTCGTAAAAAAGAAGGATAATACGCTGAGACTCTGTATTGACTATCGGAAGCTGAATCGGGTCACCATAAAGAACAAGTATCTTCTACCACGTATTGATGATCTATTTGATCAACTCAGGGGTTCTCGTTACTATTCCAAAATTGATCTTCGAACTGGATACCATCAATTGAAGATCAGAGAGGAGGATATCCCTAAAACAGCTTTCCGTACTCGATATGGACATTTTGAATTCTTGGTGATGCCCTTTGGACTTACAAATGCACCTGCAGCTTTTATGGACCTGATGCACCGGGTATTCAGACCCTATCTTGATCAGTTTGTAATCGTCTTCATAGATGATATTCTCATTTACTCAAAATCACATGAAGAGCATGTACAACAACTTCGCCAAGTGTTATTAACACTAAGGGAACACAAGTTGTATGCTAAGAAAAGTAAGTGTGAGTTATGGATGAAAGACGTCAAATTTCTTGGACATGTAGTATCCGAAGAAGGAGTGACAGTGGATCCAGCTAAGGTTAAAACAGTGATGAATTGGGACCGACCGAAGAACACAACTGAAGTTCAAAGTTTTTTGGGATTAGCAGGATACTATCGAAGATTTGTGGAAGGATTTTCTAGAATAGCTCTGCCCATGACCCGACTCACCCGGAAAAGAGAAAAATTTGAGTGGACCAAAGAATGTGAACATGCATTTAATATCTTAAAGGAGAAATTGACCACAACACCTATCCTTACTATACCCGAAAGTGGTATTGGATATGATGTTTACACTGATGCATCACTAAAGGGACTTGGATGTGTATTGAGGCAAAATAACAAGGTGGTTGCTTATGGATCAAGACAATTAAAAACTCATGAATGAAACTATTCCACTCGTGTTTTGGAGTTAGCAGTTGTTGTCTTTGCGTTGAAGCTATGGCGTTGTTATCTATATAGGGAAAATTTTTAGATTTACTCAGATCCCAAAAGTCTCAAGTATATATTCACTCAAAAAGACTTGAATCTCCGACAACGACGCTGGATAAAGTATCTTGAGGATTATGACTTCACACTCCAATACCATATGGGAAAAGCTAACGTGGTAGCTGATGCATTGAGCAGAAAATCTCGAAGTGCAGTAATCAACGTGATGAAGGACAAATGGCGATTGAGGGAGACACTAGAGGACTTTAACATCTGGATAAGTGCAGAAGAAGGTCAACCACGTTTTTTAATCTCGTTGCTTAACCTGTCTTTCGACAAAAAGTTGTTGCATTACAACGTTCGAATTTCTACCTAGAATCCATCCGCACCCAACTAGAAGATGGGAACGCTCTTGAAAATTGGCAGTTACAAAGGGGGGAATTACTATATCAAGGAAGGCTGTGTATACCCGATAATGCTCAGTTGAAGGAAGAAATACTTAGGGAATGCCATTGCTCTAAGTTTTCCATACATCTTGGCAACACAAAAATGTATCAAGATATGAAGCGCCAATATTGGTGGAAAGGAATGAAGAAGGACGTGACAAAATTTACAGCTCGATGTGCTATATGCCAACAAGTAAAAGTAGAGCATCAGAAACCTGGTGGGTTATTACAATCCTTACCTATTCCAGAATGAAAATGGGATCATATCACTATGGATTTCGTGATTGGCTTGCCTAGAACTACAAATGTATACAATGCAGTATGGGTTATAGTGGATCGACTCACCAAATCGGCCCATTTTTCAGCCATGAAGAATACTGACACTCTAGCTACATTAAGTCAAATTTATATACGGGAGATTGTGAGATTACATGGGGTACCATTATCAATCGTGTCAGATCGAAATACTCGCTTTGTGGCTCAATTTTGGCAGAGTTTACAAAAAGCCATGAGAACCGAGTTGCATTTCAGTACTGCTTACCATCCTCAAACAGATGGTCAATTTGAAAGGGTAATCCAAATATTGGAAGATATGTTACGAGCTTGCACTCTAGATTTCAAGGGCAGTTGGAATGAACATCTTCCACTAGTGGAATTTGTTTACAACAACCGCTACCAAAGCAGTATTGGTATGGCACCGTATGAGGCTCTATATGGACGACCTTGTAGATCACCTCTATGTTGGGTCGAAGGTGGTGAAAGTATTTTATTTGGTCCAGAAATTGTCCGAGAAACCACTGAAAAGATCCAATTAGTTTGGGAGCGGCTACGCACGGCTCAAAGTCAACAAAAGAGTTATGTAGATCAAAGGAAAAGGCCCCTGGAATTTCAAGACGGTGATTACGTATTCTTGAAGGTATCCCCTAGGAAAGGAATATCTCAATTTAGAAAAAAAGGTAAATTGGCTCCCAAATATATTGGACTCTTCGAGATAACACAACGCATTGGAAATGTAGCTTATCGGCTTGCCCTGCCAGCTCAATTATCAGGAATATATGATGTATTTCATATATCCATGTTAAGGAAATGTGAACCAGATGCGTCTTACGTCATCGATTGGAAGAATGTCCAAATTCAAGAGAATGTAACGTACGGAGAACAACCTATGCAAATTCTTGACACTAAGGAACAGGTATTGCGTAACAAGGTCATACCCATCGTAAAAGTGCTATGGCAACACCATGGTATCGAAGGAGCCATGTGGGAACTGGAAGCAGAAATGCATACAAGATATCCCTATCTTTTTAATTCTCAAGGTTAGTATCAAATTTCGGGGACGAAATTCTTTTTTAAGGGGGTAGATTGTGACGATCTGTATATTAATTAATCATTGAACCGCTAATTAGGTCATTGATTATGGTTCTATATAATTAAAGTTTATATTTTTTTTTTATATATAAATAAATAGTAAATTTTTATGAACAAATGGACCCTAAATATAAACTCTTCACGTGAAAACGAGTCAAATGACTATAATCTAGATCAAAAATTGTAACAAATATATTCATATTTATATCTATATATGTATGTATATGTGTGTGTGTAGGTGAAAGGACAAATGCAAACATATATATATATATATAGGGGCCATATCTATGCATATGTAAAGAAAAATGACAACTATTACCATAGCTTTACAAGCTTTAAGAAACGTGCAACAAGAAAAAAAAAAAAAAAAGGAGAACATGGTCAGGAAATTGACGACTGTCCATGACAATCCTTGGAGCTCAAGTAAATCTTGGCTATAAATAGCCAAGATCAGTACACTGAACGGCGCAAGGAAAAAGAGAAAGGGAGGAAGAAAGGAAGGGAGAAAAAGAGGAAAGACGGAAAATGGGTCAAAAATTTTGTAGACCTAAGAGTTTGCGGTTGCGATCAAAATTTTGGGTAAGATTTTTTAATTATTATTTAGTAAATTTTATATGTTTGAGTCCCTAAAAGTTGATCTGCATTAAATATTTTTGGATCAAATTTAAGTATCATTATTTTTCGTTAGTTATTCCAAAAATTATTTTAGCATTAACTGAACTCTTATTACCTATTGTTATTCTAAAATATTATTATGGTTATTTTGACGCAGTACACGGTATTGAGTAGAAATCAAGGTAAAGATAGGATTTTTTTTATCTTTTATTATCATTGATGCATTTCATGAATATTTGGGGGTTTCATATTAAATCTATTTTAAATTATATAATGTAATATTATATCGTTGTGATTATGGGGTCAAACTGGGGTTATCAATAAGTTGTTATCATCCACATATTGTATTTTTATCGAGACCCTGATTATTTCCTGAAACCACATAGCATAATAAATGTTTTTTTTTATTTATATTTAATGTTTGATTTGTTGTGGAGTCTAACTACGATATGACTTTATTTTGTGATTTTGATGAAATTACTATGAATGCACATAATTGAGGACAGAGGGTTAGTAGAAGCGTGATCCTTGCGAGAATTCACAGGATTTCTACTAGTTCTTGGGTTCACCGGTTAGTAATATCGGTTGCCATTGTAACCTGTGTGACACCACATAATTTTTGGTATTGGTGTTTCTAAAAAAGCAAGAAGGGCATTGGGTTCCCTAGGGTGCAAGACCCCAAAGTTTTCTCCGGAAACGGTTCATGCGTGGACCAGAGAATTTGTGGATTTATATGATCGATATGTGCTGAAATTTATTTATTTATTATGTGAGACTTGAAAAAACTAATTAGGCATTTTATTTTATGTCAGGGGTTTAGATATAAGTACTTATTTTAGTCATCATATATAACATTAAAATAATTAAAAAAAAATTATATTTATTTGTTTCAGATTGATAAGCCAAATTTTGGGGACGAAATTTCTAAAGAGGGAAAAATTTCAAAACCCGAACAAGCATAACAAACATGTAATATTTTTAATAAGCATATTCATATGTGACATGCATCCATAGGAGTGGCAATCAGTATTTAATTACGAGTAATGATATGAGACCTAAACTTGAACAATGAAAATTTTAATATTCAGAAATAATTTATAAATAATGATTATAGGGGAAATTGTTTTATTCAAGTATGAAAAGTTAAATAAGAATGTTAACAGATATGAGTTTATTATTTTATGTACGTTAGCGCATGTAAAATTAATTGGGTGGCAAGCATGTGACATCAATTTATTGTTATTAAAATAAAATGTGTTAGTATATATAAGGAGTGGTTAAGGGTCCAAAATACGAATTTAATGGGTGATCAATAATTTGGATATACATATATATATATATACATGTCTATGTATAAATATGCATATAAAGAAAAAGTGGACATATAAATGTAAGTATGTATCCATATACATTATATAAGGAAATATATGTATGGATATATATATATATATATATATATATATATATATATATGNAAGAAAGAAAGGGAAGTAGAAGGAAAGAAACAAAAAAATAGAAGAGAAGGAAAACAAAAAAAGTGTGGGCGCAAAGGTAAGAATTGTAATCCATTTTCTTCCACTAAGATGTAGGAATCCAATTCTAATATATATATTTTGAGTGTTGCAGGTATTTAAAGTATGATATCTTTTATGTACGATGCTTAGTAAGAATTTTGATTAATACATGAAGGATATACCTCAATATTTATATGGGTTTGTAAATTAAGTTAATGTTTGTTGCATGAAAAATAGAAGAGTAGAATTATTGCATGTGGGTTTGTTGGGATACTTGTTATGAATGCATAGTACCATAGGTGTTGCTTGGAAAAAATTAACATAGTAGTTTGGTTGGTAGCTTAGAAATCTTGTGAATTGNATTAACATAGTAGTTTGGTGGGTAGCTTAGAAATCTTGTGAATTATTATTGAATTTTCATGAATCCATGAATATGAGTAATTACAAGTATACATGTCATTTTATGCTTGAATAGAAAATTACGCAAATTTAAGTATATTTTTGTTATGTTTATAATTTTATGAAAAATGTTAAATTTGAGTGTAATTGATTTGAATAAATATTTTCTAAACAGATTCAAGAAGATTAGCTAAATTTTATTCGAGTAGATAATTTTACTCGATGTGAATTGATTACTTAACTTGACTTGAGTTGATTATCAAACTATTAGCTTAATCAATTCGAATAGATAATGTTATTTAATATAAATAAATTATTTAATTCGAAGGGATATAATCATTAAATTAGGTTCGAGTAAACCATCTTGAACTTAAGTGGTATTACGTATTAATGTATAATGGAATTGTGGAAATCTGTTATGCCAGGTCTTGAGACGAACACCGCTAAAGAACGCTGCACTAGAAGCTTTGGTGGAGGAGTCGGCTACAAGTAAAACATTACGCAAGGTAATTGCACCACCTTGCAACTTTTTTGTGATAATTTATTAGACTTTTAAACATATATTTTTGCTATGGTTATTGTTGAGAATAATTAATTGAGCAGAGACATACGATAGTGTTTTGAGTGTCGTTTAAGTGACGAGAGAGGATTATGTGAGTTGGATTGTCTAAGTAACATGAATTATTTATATGGCTTGAGTCGTCTACGTGATTGGATTTGATTATGTGGTGGAGTCGTCTGAGTAACGTGATCAAAAACTCTTTGTGATGTGGGTTGTCTAAAGGAAAACCATTAATGTGGTTTGGGTTGTCCCAGTGATAAATGATATCTATGAGGTGATAAAAGCTTGTAATACATGTGGCATGTGTGGTGCAAGAATCTGTACAACTAAATATAGCCTAAGTGGCGGTTGTTGTTTATAAGGCCATTAGTTTGTGTCCGTGTGGGGTTTTTATTGTGAGGAATAATTTAATTATGTGGAAGTAAATATATGTGTTATATATTTTGTCGATGTGGTATATACAGGTTATGCCTATGCGATATAAGCAAATGTGTATGAGGTGAAGTGTAATTTGTAAGTAAGTATTTGTTACGTGGTTAAGGTTGTTCCTAAATAAATAAAATTTCCTTTAACACTTGTTGTGCTCTTAAATATTAATCGCATCTTTGCTTTTACTAATAGTCTTAATGACTTTTCAGGAAAGACAATAAAGACGTGAGGAGTCCACTGCCGAGTCTAGAGGGTCGATTGGGATGTCATCATGGGTTTTCATTTTTATATGTCCTTTAAAATTAAATTATATTATTATATGTCATATTCTTGAGATCAATATTACAGTCTGTAAATAAGCAGGGTTCCTGGCAAGGTACGGGGTTTGATGAATTTTTTTTTATATGTTTATTTGTATATAAAGAAAGGTGTATGAAAAAAATACAGATTACAAATATTGTACCCCAGATTGGGGTGTTACAATTTTTGGTATCAGAGCATAGGTTTATAGGTTCTATAGACAAGTGTGTTTAGGTTGGCAGTGGACAATTTAGGGTGTCTATGTATTGTAGAGTTAAATATTAAGATGCTAATGTTATGTACGTGTATATCTAATAATGTTGATTTAGAATTTTATGGGTGAGGAACGTGGCAGAGAACGTCAACAGGGGTGGTGGTTGTAGAATGTGTATAATATATTTCAGAATATGTCTGAAATTATGGTGTGTCAAAAAACACGATAGATTAGATTTATTGAATTACGAATGAAAATACAGATAACTACCTTAGCAGGGAATGTGTGTGGTAAGTTAGGTGGTTTTGTTTGTGAGTAGTTTATTACATTGTGACTACACATCTTAGTATGAAAAAAAAAACTTGAAAATTAATGATAGATTATAGAATAATTCTTGACAACTTCAATTTCTGATAATTGAACTTTTGGTGACAATACAGATTAGTTGCAATCCATTTGTGAAAATGTCAAAAGTGAAAAAATAGTAATAATAACATTATTTGAATAATATTGTTATGAGCATTACCACGATCTTATGTTTTTTTTAAACTCAAAGGAAAATATCCGTGATTGAGTATAAGGAAGTAATTTATTATCAGATTCTGTTTACTAATTTTGGAGTAGAGTTTTCAGTTTTCATCCGTCTATTTTTGTGAAGTTCTTTATGGTATTCAAATTTCAATTCAAATACATTTTCTTAAAAACAAATATGTTCATAGATATATGGTTTATGATTTGAATAAAAACATTGTTTGAGAACAATGAAATAGTTAGCAGGTGAGGCTTGAGTGGATAGGTAATATCGCTTTGGAAATGGATTATAAATGGGTTGATCTAATAATCATATATGCAGATCTAGTGCATAACGCATATAAGGAGAATATTTATATGAAATTTGTGATGATAAGTGATAGGTAGAGGAAACGATAGTGATGTCCATTTTAACTGCGATTTTGAAAAGCGGAATAATTTTGAAAATTAAAAGAAAAATGATATATTGTGATGTCTATTCGAGTTGACATTTGATTGTCTAAATATATGATTTTTCAATTGTGTGTAAGATTATATTTTGTGAGATATTCTGGTATGACGGAAGTGTGGTGTTATAAACTGTTGTTATTTAAGTGGTAGAATTAACTTTTCTGTGGTTAACGTGATGTTATATGTGAGTTATTTTCTATGTAACTGATCATAGCAAGAATATGCTTATGTGGTATTAATACATGTTTAAGTTGAATATGAACTTAAAGATGAAAATGTGAATATGTTGTGTAGCATTGAGAATGAGTTAGTCTTTATGACAAATGTTGCTTGTTAATAACAAGTGAGTGTGTGTACTATTGACAGTCAGAAATAATATGATTGTTTCACTCCCTCAAATGGTAAGTGAATAGTCCATTGGCTAGTGCAAACCTAAAGGGTGATTGTTTGGCCTTAGTGGCGATTGTGTGGCCTTAGTGGCAGAATATGTCTTAATGACATATAGCCTTAATGGCTAAGTTGTTGTCTTAGTGATGGATATATGGCCTTAGTGGCCACTTATATCTTATTGGTGACTTACGCCTTGATGGTAGATATTACATTAAAGACAAGTGTTTAGCCTTAATGGCGAGAATGACTTTAGTGGCGGATGTATATACGTGGATACCATATATGATGGCTTATGGATGAATATATTTGTGGATATCATATATAATGGTTTATGGGTACATAAATGTAAATTCCATATAGAATGTTAAATAGATTTGTTGATATAAAAACTATCTATGACGGCTAATGCAATTACCTTAGTGAAGAGATAAAATTGACTTAACAATAGATATGTATCTATATAATTTTATGATATAGATACAATTTTTGTAACAAGGAATTCTTCTGTGGTGTTATGGATGGAATATGGTACCATGATATCCAACAAAAGTTTGATATATTTGTCTATGAATGTGTGAAACCCGGAAAAAATTTTAACTTTTTCTGAAAAAAAATGGCAAAATGGTAATTTGCCATTATAGTGTGGGTTAAAAAAAATTGGTATTTTTATAGACCTCGGATGATGAAACGGACCTCACCGTTGGATTCGTCTCACGAAATCTAGTTACCCAAACAAATTTCGTCGAATTCTGAGATAGTCAGATTTTTCACGTTTTTCGAGGTGACGGGTGTTCGATGACCCCTAAAAACGAAATTTTTATAAAAATTTGAAAATTTAAAAAATATTTTAAATAAAGTTCATATAAAATATTTTGAGTTTAAATCGGTACGAAATTTAATCGTTTCGGGATGAAAACGGACCCGGACAAAGGATGACACTTGGCGCGACGAGGGCCAAGTGTTTAGAAGGTATAAAAGTGAGCAAATCAGATATTTGCTCTTCATTTTCTTCATTTGCTGCCGGCTGGATCAAACCAAAGAGCTAAGGAGAAAAAATAAAATTCTTCAAGCTTTCTTTCGCCGATTCTCGGAGTTCCGTCGGTCGGAATTCGTCGGGCCAAGAATTAAAGTCGATCTACGCGACGAGAGCTACGCGTGGGTACCAAAAACAAAGATTTTCACCGAAGATTCAAAGGGAGGATTTTGGAGAAATCTAAGCTTTGGGCTTCAATCTTGTTCTTGAGGCTTCCTACAAATTCTTTACGCTTCAAGAGGTAGGGTTCCTCCTACTCGGACCTATTTCTAACCTAAGGTGTCCATAGGGTTCATGTGGGCTGTTTTGGGTATTTCTAATATTTTTCCATTATGATTGGTGCTATGGAAATGGGTAGGATCAATTTTAGTGTGAATTGGTAGTTAGAAAGTGCTAGTTTGTGATTTCTTGAATGTTTAGATAATTGGTTATATAAAAATCATATATTCTGATTTTTATTTTGTTTGAATGATCCATATAAAATCTTGGCTTGATTTTGGTATATGGAAGTATTTATGTAATCCCTTGAAAATTGGGATCATGTGGGCATGCTTTGTGTTTTATATTATGCCTTGTGAATGAAATGTAATATTAGCATGTATTATGTGTTATCATGTTGATGGAGTGCTGATATATGCTCTTGAATATATTGAACTTGAAATGATTATGTGATTATATGCAAATGATATTAATTGTCATGGTATACAATGATATTAAAAAATTGTCATTTGGCATGCATTGTAATATGGACATGGAATTAACATCACATTCATGGGCTACATGCATGAGTGTGGGTGTAGGGTTGCATGGGGTGATCAACACCAACATTGGTTCTTGATGGTAGGCTCGGGAAAGTGGGATGGAATGTCCTACGGAGTCGCACGGTGACATGCATAAGAAAACTTGTGTCGGGTATAGCAAGTAGGGCTAGACACTCCCTCGGGTGAAAAACCCGACCACTTGGTTCATACACTTACCGGCGGTGAAATTCCAGAAAAGTGTAACGGCGTACGGAGCCGGAGGTGCGATTCCTGAATCCGATACCCCATAAAGGCACATGATTTTGATATATAAATTATTCATTTGATGGGAAACATCCAAGAATGAATTAGTTTTATGACATATGGTTGATTTCAAAATGATCTTTGGATGTGTTTCATCAAAGACGTTTGTTTTACACGTAAGTGTCGCATTGTGTTGTGGGAGTCGGTGTGGGCTCGGGATAGCATGCATGGGTGAGTTTCATCTCATTACTTGGCATGGCATCATGATTTTCCAACATTGTATTATATGTTATTGTTGGAGGGAATACTTGTTGTGAAATGTTGCATTTATACATTGCATATGCATTTTAGGTGATGAGTAGCCTCTGTAGGGATTATTCTACTGGGCATTGGCTCACCCTATACGGGAAACATTTCAGGTGTGGGTCATGCACCAATGGACGGCTCACAATCCGGGTCACATGGTTGAAGAAAAGTCGACTTGTGGCTTCCAATCCTTTTTTTTTTGTAAAAGTAGATTTGTAATTAAATTTTGGCATGTAATGTGTAAAGGAATTGTAATAGAGTATATATGGACTGTTTTAATATAACCTTGCATATTTTGATATAAATATGATGATTGGACCCGGTGTGGTCAAGTTTTATGTATAAAATGGACCCTGTGTGGTTATGGTATTATATTGGACCTCGGATGGGTCATGTAAATGTTGATTGCACAGATTGTGTTTTGGGGTAGAGCTTCCCGTACAAAGGAGACTCTGCCCGGATTTCGTTAAATTATGGATCCTGGTAAATGGGACACAACGGTGCGATATCGAGTTATACGGTATCCACGGGCATTCCATGAGTTGATGGGAAATTAACGGACCCCATGAATTTGGGGTGTCACAGCTTGGTATCAGAGCCTAGGTTATACGATTTACCTAAGGCTTGTTGGGCATTGGGACTAGACCATTGCATGCATTGTGCATCTCATCTTATGTGCTTAAATTGTTATATGTTTTGTGCAACGTGTTATGTGAAACATGATTATTTGCTAAGTGATTATGTGAATGATATGCATGGTAAAAGACAAATGAAAAAAAAAAGGAATGAATGGTATAGTTTTATGTGTAAATGTCTACTAGTAGGTGGCACACGCACTACTAGTGAAACAAGGAGGAAAATCTTCAAGTTTAAATACTTGACTTCTATCTTGGGATACTAAGTAAATGCTCTGTTTCTATTTGACATGTGTGTAGATGGAAAATAGAGGAAGGGGAAGAGGACGCGGCCGAGGCAGAGGTGGTAGGCAGAATAACAACCAACCACCACCGGCCTTTGACCAACAAGCCTTCATGGAGGCTATTGGTGCAGCGGCGGCTACCATTGCACAAGCTAGTGCTACGGCCGCTACTATTGCACAGACGGGTACAAGTGGGGGCCAAGGAGGCTCCAGTCATCTCCAGAAGTTCAAGGCACATCAACCGCCGATCTTTATGGGAGGGGCGGACCCGATGGTAGCTGATCATTGGTTCCGGCAGGTTGACAAGATCTTGAGGGCAATGGAGATCACCTCTGACGCCACCAGGATAACTCTAGCTACATTCCAGTTGGAGGGGGAATCCCAAGTATGGTGTGATTGGGTGAAAGACTCCAAGAACTTGGAGGCCATGACATGGGTCGAGTTCCAGGAACTTTTCATGGGGAAATACTTCCCGGTGACTACGAGGCATGCAAAGGCCCAGGAGTTCCTAGATCTGAGGCAAGGAACGATGTCAGTGATGGAATACGTGGCTAAATTCACTGAGTTAGCACGTTTCGCTGACCAATATGTGGCCACAGATATGGCCAAGGTTAGGAAATTTGAGGATAGGCTGAAGTTATCCATCCGGGGTAAAATCGTCGGTCTTCTTCTGCAAGACTTCGACTTGATGGTCACCACAGCTTTGGCCATTGAGAGAGAGGTGGATGACGCAAGGAGCATCCGGGAGTCTGGTGCAAAAGACAAGAAGAAGGAAGGCCAATCCTCTTCTTCTAGCTCAAGGAAGAAGCAAAGGACTTCTACTCCACAAGGATTTCAGGTACAAGACCGCAGTTATCAAGGCCAAGGCCAAAGTCAATCCTCCCAAGGTGGGAGAAATCAGAGACCTTCCTACCAGGTTGGCCAGAGGACTTGCTATCATTGCCACCAACCGGGTCACATGAAGAGGGATTGTCCTCAGAGGCAGGGATCCCAGGGTCATGGGTCGTCGCAATCTCAGACTTCAGTGGGGCAACCACAGACGCAGTATGCTCCTCACTACCCTACTACGGGTCAGGGCAGCCAGTACCA
>CAUOFW020002813.1:300545-334027 GCA_963454935.2 Ilex paraguariensis
GTGGCTAAATTCACTGAGTTAGCACGTTTCGCTGATCAATATGTGGCCACAGATATGGCCAAGGTTAGAAAATTTGAGGATGGGCTGAAGTTATCCATCCGGGGTAAAATTGTTGGTCTTCTACTACAAGACTTCGACTTGATGGTCACCACAGCTTTGGCCATTGAGAGAGAGGTGGATGACGCAAGGAGCATCCGGGAGTCTGGTGCAAAAGACAAGAAGAAGGAAGGCCAATCCTCTTCTTCTAGCTCAAGGAAGAAGCAAAGGACTTCTACTCCACAAGGATTTCAGGTACAAGACCGCAGTTATCAAGGCCAAGGCCAAAGTCAATCCTCCCAAGGTGGGAGAAATCAGAGACCTTCCTACCAGGTTGGCCAGAGGACTTGCTATCATTGCCACCAACCGGGTCACATGAAGAGGGATTGTCCTCAGAGGCAGGGATCCCAGGGTCATGGGTCGTCGCAATCTCAGACTTCAGTGGGGCAACCACAGACGCAGTATGCTCCTCACTACCCTACTACGGGTCAGGGCAGCCAGTACCAGTTTCAGGGTGCAGCACAAGGCCCTACTATTTCTCGTGCAGGGACACCGCAAGCTGGCCAGATGGGCCAAGGAATGGGTCGAGGAAGAGGCCAGGGCTCACAAGCCGGGACTTCAGGGACCCCGGGGAGTGTCTACGCCATGATACCACAGACTGGGCCGGCAGATCCGTCAGTGATACAGGGTACATTTCTACTTTTCCGCTTATGGGCTAGAGTGTTATTTGATTCTGGTGCATCTCATTCATTTATTGCTGCATCTTGTGTGGATGACTTGGGCTTAGAGGTTGAGACCTTGAAAGAGCCATTGCATGTGAGTTCTCCCCTAGGTGCTAGGGTGAGGGTTGATCAGATATGTCGGGGGTGTGAGTTGGAGATCTCAGGGATTCTACTCACTATGGACCTTCGAGTCATGGACATGTCGGAGTTCGATGTGATCCTTGGGATGGATTGGTTGGCGGCACACCGAGTCGTCATTGATTGTGATCGAAAGCGAATCACTTCTTACACACCGGATGGGGTTTGTTTCATGTTTCAAGGGGATAAGCACGATGCTTTACCCCAAGCAGTATACGACTCCAGATGGCACGGGTAGCTGATGGGTTGGCTAGCAAGCCTGACCCTTGAAGACGAGGCGAGGCAGGAGTTAAGTCTACCTCGGGTTGTGTGTGATTATGAGGATATTTTTCCGGATGAACTACCGGGATTACCTCCACATAGGGATGTGGACTTCACTATAGAGTTGTATCTCGATACATCTCCCATCTCTATGACACCACACAGGATGGCGCCTACTGAGTTGCAAGAACTCAAGGTACAATTGCAAGAATTGTTGGACAAGGGGTTTATTAGACCGAGCACTTCACCTTGGGGTGCTCCCGTTTTGTTTGCTAAGAAGAAAGATAAGAATCTTCGGTTGTGTATTGATTACCGAAAGTTGAATAGGGTCACTATCAAGAATAGGTACCCTTTGCCGAGGATTGATGACTTGTTTGATCAGCTGAGGGGGGCACGAGTCTATTCCAAGATAGATCTTAGAACCGGTTACCATCAATTGAGGGTTAGGGAGGAAGATATTCCTAAGACGGCGTTTAGAACGCGGTATGGGCATTTCGAGTTCACAGTGATGCCATTTGGATTGACCAATGCTCCAGCGGCATTCATGGACCTCATGCACAGGGTGTTCCAACCCTATTTAGATCAATTTGTTGTGGTTTTTGTTGATGACATCTTGATCTACTCCAAGTCTGAGGAGGAGCATGAGAGTCACTTGAGAATTGTTCTCCAGACATTGAGAGATTATCAGTTATATGCCAAGTTCAGCAAGTGTGAATTCTGGCTTACTGAGGTGAAATTTCTGGGACACGTGGTGTCGGCTTCGGGTGTATCCGTGGACCCGGAGAAGGTTGAGGCAGTTATGAATTGGGAGAGACCGAAGTCAGTCTTCGAGATACGTAGTTTCTTGGGATTGGCGGGGTATTACCGGCGGTTTATTGAGGATTTCTCTCGATTGGCTGCACCTATGACGAAGTTGACCCGGAAAGATGTCAAGTTTGTGTGGAATGATTCTTGTGAGAATGCATTCCAAGAGTTGAAGAAGAGGCTTACTTCAGCTCCTATTCTGATAGTTCCAGAACGAGGACAGAGGTACACGGTCTATTGTGATGCCTCGAAGGACGGGCTGGGATGTGTTTTGATGCAGTCTGGGAGGGTAGTAGCTTATGGTTCTCGACAGCTAAAGAATCACGAGCAGAATTACCCCACACATGACATGGAGTTAGCAGCCATTGTCTTTGCCTTGAAGGCTTGGCGTCACTACCTGTATGGTGAGCAGTTTGAAGTATTTTCGGACCACAAGAGTTTGAAGTATATTTTTACACAGCGGGACCTTAACATGAGGCAACGCCGGTGGATGGAGTATTTAGAGGACTATGACTTCACTTTGCATTACCATCCTGGTAAGGCAAACGTGGTGGCTGATGCACTTAGCCGAAGGTCACAGAGAGTTTTAGCTAGTGTAGCTTCCCGGGAGTGGCAGATGCTCGAGACTGTGGGACAGTTCGGGCTATGTTATATGGGTCAGGCTCAGGGTACTTTGGGGAGTTTGGTGACTACACCGTCTCTGCTGAGCAGGGTGATTGAGTCCCAGAGTCAGGACACGGAGCTATTGTTCATCCGGGACCGTGTACAGGCAGGTATGGGTGACGAGGGCTGGGCTACTCACTCAGATGGTAGTCTTCGATATCGAGGAAGGGTTGTGGTTCCTCAATTGGCAGATCTGAGGGAGGAGATCCTTAGGGAGTTTCATTGCTCCCGTTTTGCAGTTCATCCAGGGGGCACAAAGATGTATCATGATCTTCGTCGCCAGTATTACTGGAGTGGAATGAAGAGGCAGGTTGGCGATTTTGTCAGTCGATGTCTCACGTGTCAGCAGGTTAAGGCTGAACACCAGAGACCAGCGGGATTACTCCAGCCTTTGGAGGTAGCTGAGTGGAAGTGGGAGCATATCACGATGGATTTTGTGACCCATTTGCCACGGACATCGCGGGGTCATGACGCGGTGTGGGTGATAGTGGACCGGCTTACTAAGTCGGCACACTTTTTGGCTGTGCGGATGACCTTCACATTGGAGGAATTCTGCAGGTTGTATATACGGGAGATTGTCCGGCTGCATGGAGTACCTGTATCTATTGTATCGGACCGGGATCCCAGGTTTACGGCTCATTTTTGGGAGAGTTTCCAGCGAGCCATGGGGACACAATTAATGATGAGCACTGCTTTTCATCCCCAGACAGACGGTCAGTCTGAGAGGACTATCCAGACTTTAGAGGACATGCTACGGGCATGCGTCCTAGATCTTAAGGGTAGCTGGGAAGATCACTTATCCTTGGTGGAGTTTGCATACAATAACAGTTACCAGGCGAGCATAGAGATGGCACCCTATGAGGCACTATATGGGAGGCCATGTCGTTCTCCGGTTTGTTGGACGGAGGTAGGAGAGAGGTCTTCTACGGGTCCGGAATTGATCAGAGACACCTCGGAGAAGGTGGACTTGATTCGGAAGCGTCTTCTCACGACTCAAAGCCGACAAAAGAGTTATGCTGATAGACGGCGGCGACCTCCAGAGTTTGAGGTGGGAGATCATGTCTTCTTGAAGGTTATGCCTAAGAGAGGAGTGGTCCGGTTTGGTAAGCGGGGGAAGCTGTCACCGAGATACATCGGGCCCTTCGAGGTACTTGAGAGAGTGGGTACAGTTGCTTACCGATTAGCATTACCACCAAATCTATCGAGTGTTCATGCAGTATTCCATGTCTCTATACTTCGGAAGTACACCCCACATCCGACTCATGTGGTGGATTGGGGAGAGCTTGTTGTTGATGCTGATGGGACTTTCGAGGAGGGACCGGTGCGCATCATGGATAGCCGGGAACAGGTTTTGCGAGGCAAAACCGTGCGGCTAGTGAAGGTGCTGTGGCAGCATCGAGGAGTAGAGGAGGCAACATGGGAGCGCGAGGACACTGTCCGTATTAGTTATCCTTTCTTGTTCGAGGATGGAGGTATATTCTTCTGGTCATTTACCATTAATTGACTTTTGCATATGCATGTNAGAGTAGAGGAGGCGACATGGGAGCGCGAGGACACTGTTCGTACTAGTTATCCTTTCTTGTTTGAGGATGGAGGTACATTCTTCAGGTCATTTAGCATTAATTGACTGTTGTATATGCATGTGATTGTATGTGCATGTGTATGTGAATTTCGGGGACGAAATTCTTTTAAGGGAGGAAGAATGTGAAACCCGGGAAAAATTTTAACTTTTTCTGAAAAAAAAAAAAAACGGAAAATGGTAATTTGCCATTATAGTGTGAGTTAAAAAAAAAAAAAAAAAACTGGTATTTTTATAGACCTCGGATGATGAAACGGACCTCACCGTTGGATTCGTCTCACGAAATCTAGTTACCCAGACAAATTTCGTCGAATTCTGAGATAGTCAGATTTTTCACGTTTTTCGAGGTGACGGGTGTTCGATGACCCCAAAAAACGAAATTTTTATAAAAATTTAAAAATTTGAAAAATATTTTAAATAAAGTTCATATAAAATATTTTGAGTTTAAATCGGTACGAAATTTAATCGTTTCGGGATGAAAACGGACCCGGACAAAGGACGACACTTGGCGCGACGAGGGCCAAGTGTTTAGAAGGTATAAAAGTGAGCAAATATCTGAAAAATCAGATATTTGCTCTTCATTTGGCCGGCTGGATCAAACCAAAGAGCAAAGGAGAAAAAAAATATATATCTCTTCAAGCTTTCTTTCGCCGATTCTCGGAGTTCCGTCGGTCGGAATTCGTCGGGCCAAGAATTAAAGTCGATCTACGCGACGAGAGCTACGCGTGGGTACCAAAAACAAAGATTTTCACCGAAGATTCAAAGGGAGGATTTTGGAGAAATCTAAGCTTTGGACTTCAATCTTGTTCTTGAGGCTTCCTACAAATTCTTTACGCTTCAAGAGGTAGGGTTCCTCCTACTCGGACCTATTTCTAACCTAAGGTGTCCATAGGGTTCATGTGGGCTGTTTTGGGTATTTCTAATATTTTTCCATTATGATTGGTGCTATGGAAATGGGTAGGATCAATTCTAGTGTGAATTGGTAGTTAGAAAGTGCTAGTTTGTGATTTCTTGAATGTTTAGATAATTGGTTATATAAAAATCATATATTCTGATTTTTATTTTGTTTGAATGATCCATATAAAATCTTGGCTTGATTTTGGTATATGGAAGTATTTATGTAATCCCTTGAAAATTGGGATCATGTGGGCATGCTTTGTGTTTTATATTATGCCTTGTGAATGAAATGTAATATTAGCATGTATTATGTGTTATCATGTTGATGGAGTGTTGATATATGCTCTTGGATATATTGAACTTGAAATGGTTATGTGATTATATGCAAATGATATTAATTGTCATGGTATACAATGATATTTAAAAATTGTCATTTGGCATGCATTGCAATATGGACATGGAATTAACATCACATTCATGGGCTACATGCATGAGTGTGGGTGTAGGGTTGCATGGGGTGATCAACACCAACATTGGTTCTTGATGGTAGGCTCGGGAAAGTGGGATGGAATGTCCTACGGAGTCGCACGGTGACATGCATAAGAAAACTTGTGTCGGGTATAGCAAGTAGGGCTAGACACTCCCTCGGGTGAAAAACCCGACCACTTGGTTCATACACTTACCGGCGGTGAAATTCCAGAAAAGTGTAACGGCGTACGGAGCCGGAGGTGCGATTCCTGAATCCGATACCCCATAAAGGCACATGATTTTGATATATAAATTATTCATTTGATGGGAAACATCCAAGAATGAATTAGTTTTATGACATATGGTTGATTTCAAAATGATCTTTGGATGTGTTTCATCAAAGACGTTTGTTTTACACGTAAGTGTCGCATTGTGTTGTGGGAGTCGGTGTGGGCTCGGGATAGCATGCATGGGTGAGTTTCATCTCATTACTTGGCATGGCATCATGATTTTCCAACATTGTATTATATGTTATTGTTGGAGGGAATACTTGTTGTGAAATGTTGCATTTATACATTGCATATGCATTTTAGGTGATGAGTAGCCTCTGTAGGGATTATTCTACTGGGCATTGGCTCACCCTATACGGGAAACATTTCAGGTGTGGGTCATGCACCAATGGACGGCTCACAATCCGGGTCACATGGTTGAAGAAAAGTCGACTTGTGGCTTCCAATCCATTTTTTTTTGTAAAAGTAGATTTGTAATTAAATTTTGGCATGTAATGTGTAAAGGAATTGTAATAGAGTATATATGGACTGTTTTAATATAACCTTGCATATTTTGATATAAATATGATGATTGGACCCGGTGTGGTCAAGTTTTATGTATAAAATGGACCCTGTGTGGTTATGGTATTATATTGGACCTCGGATGGGTCATGTAAATGTTGATTGCACAGATTGTGTTTTGGGGTAGAGCTTCCTGTACAAAGGAGACTTTGCCCGGACTTCGTTAAATTATGGATCCCGATAAATGGGACACAACGGTACGATATCGAGTTATACGGTATCCACGGGCATTCCGTGGGTTGATGGGAAATTAACGGACCCCATGAATTTGGGGTGTCACAGAATGAACATTTGGTTACCTTAGTTGTGAATTTGTCTCTATGCAAGATAGTTTGTATGTGAAATAAGGTACAACAATTTAGCTTGAAATAAAGAAAAAATAAATAAAAGTGATGGTGATGGTGATATGATAAAACCTAGTTATGGAGGGACAAATTATGTTATGGATGTACTATGCTATATAGAATGTGCAAAATTGATTATTGAAAAATTAATATGGTAGTTGATTATAATTATTATAATAACCACTGACGCAGAGACTGTGATATGAAAATTTGATTTTGTGAATAAATGGGAGCAAATAAATTTGGAATTATGATAGTTATCTCTATCATTGCTTCAACAATGTAAATGTGGAAACCCATGAATAGGTTTTGCTGTAACAAATAATTTGATTAATTAAATTCGCAAAACTTTAATGCAAATATGCATTTGGAAGTGGACGTAATTGAGATAAAATTACATAAGAAAGGGGAATGAGATGTTTTGATAGGATTTGAANTCATGAGTGTGGGTGTAGGGTTGCATGGGGGTGATCAACACCAACATTGGTACTTGATGGTAGGCTCGGAAAAGTGGGATGGAATGTCCTACGGAGTCGCACGGTGACATGCATAAGAAAACTTGTGTCGGGTATAGCAAGTAGGGCTAGACACTCCCTCGGGTGAAAAACCCGACCACTTGGTTCATACACTTACCGGCGGTGAAATTCCAGAAAAGTGTAACGGCGTACGGAGCCGGAGGTGCGATTCCTGAATCCGATACCCCATAAAGGCACATGATTTTGATATATAAATTATTCATTTGATGGGAAACATCCAAGAATGAATTAGTTTTATGACATATGGTTGATTTCAAAATGATCTTTGGATGTGTTTCATCAAAGACGTTTGTTTTACACGTAAGTGTCGCATTGTGTTGTGGGAGTCGGTGTGGGCTCGGGATAGCATGCATGGGTGAGTTTCATCTCATTACTTGGCATGGCATCATGATTTTCCAACATTGTATTATATGTTATTGTTGGAGGGAATACTTGTTGTGAAATGTTGCATTTATACATTGCATATGCATTTTAGGTGATGAGTAGCCTCTGCAGGGATTATTCTACTGGGCATTGGCTCACCCTATACGGGAAACATTTCAGGTGTGGGTCATGCACCAATGGACGGCTCACAATCAGGGTCACATGGTTGAAGAAAAGCCGACTTGTGGCTTCCAATCCATTTTTTTTTTTGTAAAAGTAGATTTGTAATTAAATTTTAGCATGTAATGTGTAAAAGAATTGTAATAGAGTATATATGGACTGTTTTAATATAACCTTGCATATTTTGATATAAATATGATGATTGGACCCGGTGTGGTCAAGTTTTATGTATAAAATAGACCTTGTGTGGTTATGGTATTATATTGGACCTCGGATGGGTCATGTAAATGTTGATTGCACAGATTGTGTTTTGGGGTAGAGCTTCCTGTACAAAGGAGACTTTGCCCGGACTTCGTTAAATTATGGATCCCGATAAATGGGACACAACGGTACGATATCGAGTTATACGGTATCCACGGGCATTCCGTGGGTTGATGGGAAATTAACGGACCCCATGAATTTGGGGTGTCACTGAATGAACATTTGGTTACCTTAGTTGTGAATTTGTCTCTATGCAAGATAGTTTGTATGTGAAATAAGGTACAACAATTTAGCTTGAAATAAAGAAAAAATAAATAAAAGTGATGGTGATGGTGATATGATAAAACCTAGTTATGGAGGGACAAATTATGTTATGGATGTACTATGCTATATAGAATGTGCAAAATTGATTATTGAAAAATTAATATGGTAGTTGATTATAATTATTATAATAACCACTGACGCAGAGACTGTGATATGAAAATTTGATTTTGTGAATAAATGGGAGCAAATAAATTTGGAATTATGATAGTTATCTCTATCATTGCTTCAACAATGTAAATGTGGAAACCCATGAATAGGTTTTGCTGTAACAAATAATTTGATTAATTAAATTCGCAAAACTTTAATGCAAATATGCATTTGGAAGTGGAGGTAATTGAGATAAAATTACATAAGAAAGGGGAATGAGATGTTTTGATAGGATTTGAATAACTGGTGTTTGTATATAGATAGATGATATATCTATGCCTACTGAATTTTAATTCAAGTGTGGTTATATGTATGATAGTGTGTTTGGGTATTGAAATGATTATAGTATAGATGTCCAAGGTGAGAATCAGTAAGAGGAGAATGATATCAAGCTGTCAATTAAAAGACAAATGTGATCTAGGTAAACATATGTTGAAATTAAAAGGGTTGTAATTTTGTTTGGTAGGGATTCCTGTAAACCTTATATTGACCCTCAAGATACTGAAGTTTTGTTATAAATGGAATATCGAATATGATTGGTATGTAAAATGTAGCTTCATAGTAAATACAACTCTCACAGGAAAAATTGTGGTTAAAGGTAGTAAGAGAAATACATGTTTGATAATTTTATTTATGTGAACGTAGTATATTTTGGATGAAGCTTTTATAAGACAACTATTGCTAAGTGGATGTGTGGATTAATAGGTGAGTAAGGGCTTTGTAAGTAGAAATAATGATGTTATGTCTTTAAGAATTGATTTTGCTTAGTTATTGTGTTGTGTGTTGGAAAATTTTCTTATTCTCCTTATTAATTATAATATTATATGGGGTTTCGTTGCATAGTGTGGAGCATTTATTTTGTATGAATATCAAGATAAGAAAAGTATAAATTTAAGGATATATGTAAAAAAAAAAAAAGAGGAGGTTATAAACACCCTTAAAGTGAAAATATAGCCATAACTCCGGGACAAGATACCAATAACAAATATAAAATTGGGTTGACAACAAGAAATATCTATATATATCGGAATTAAATTCATAAACATGATATGAGGTTGTTATTATTTCTAAAGTTTCTTTATTTGATTTTAAGATGGAGTAATGTGTGTGAGTGTGATACTAGGAACAAATTACTACTTTGATAGATGAATAATTCAAATGTTTTACTTGAATCTCCCTTGATAATCATGAGATTGGTGTGATATTTTAGGTGAGAACATGAGAGTAGAAAAGAGATGGTAAATTTATTTTGGTCAATAGAGATAAATATATATTTTTTTAAATTTAATATGAAGGTCAATTTAATTGTGCTGAAAAATGTTGAAGCAAGACAAACTTTGTAGCCTGATGATTAACGGTTGGCTGTTTGTTATTGAATTCAAAATATTTTATTTATTTACATCATAATAGTAGTGCTAATCCAATTGTTAATCAGTTATACTTACACTACAAGAATTACTTTTATAGTCGAATGATTGCCAATAGTGAGTAGATTATTGAGATCATGTTTGCGAAATAATATGTTGTATACGTATTATTTTGTTGATAAATGATGTAGTTTTTGTGGCAACCCATTGTACCTTAAATTATGATTTATGAAGTTGAGATTATGTAATACGTTATATTCAATGTTTGCTTAAAGTGTAAAAAATTTTAATCACATGTTCAAGTTAAAAGTTTATATAAAAATTACGACAAATAATACAGGAATAGTAGTATGAAGATTAACTCGAAAAGAGCTTATACAAGAAAGCAACTGTGGATACTATTGGTTCTAATCTCTATTTTCTTTGCAACACTAGAAGAGAATTTATTTATTTATTTTTTAATAAATTGTTTAAAGAAAGTTTATCAAATTATTTGATTAATGTAACCTATAGAGATAATCTTGCCATAGTACAATGAAACAGGTTATGTGAGCAGGGTATTTATCAGTATTAGTGTATTAGTGTAGTAAGTGAATTTCGAGGACGAAATTCTTTTAAGAGAGGAAGAGTTGTGAGACCTGAGAAAACTAATTAGGTATTTTATTTTATGTCAGGGGTTTAGATACAAGTACTTATTTTAGTCATTATATATAACATTAAAATAATTGAAAAAAATATATTTACTTGTTTCAGATTGATAAGCCAAATTTTAGGGATGAAATTCCTAAAGAGGGAAAAATTTTAAAACCCGAACAAGCATAACAAACATGTAATATTTTTAATAAGCATATTCATATGTGACATGCATCCATAGGAGTGACAATTAGTATTTAATTATGAGTAATGATGTGAGACCTAAACTTGAACAATGAAAATTTTAATATTCAGAAATAATTTATAAATAATGATTATAGGGAAAATTGTTTTATTCAAGTGTGAAAAGTTAAATAAGAATGTTAACAAATACGAGTTTATTATTTTATGTACGTTAGTGCATGTTAAATTAATTGAGTGGCAAACATGTGACATCAATTTATTGTTATTACAATAAAATGTGTTAGTATATATAAGGAGTGGTTAAAGGTCCAAAATACGAATTTAATGGGTGATCAATAATTTGGTTATATAAATATATACATGTCTATGTATAAATATGCATATAAAAAAAAAGTAGACATATAAATATAAGTATGTATCCATATACCTTATATAAGGAAATATATGTATGGATATATATATATATATATCTATATATATATATATATCTGTGTGTGTGTGTAAGTAATGATGGAAGCCTCCACTTAGCAAGACATGCAAGGCATGTCTTGCATGCGAAAAAAAAAAAAAAACAAGAAGTCTTAGACATTATCGGCAAGAACAAGAACTAGAAGGAAAGAAGAAGAAGGAAAAAAACAAAAAAAGAGAAGAGAAGGAAAAAAAAAACGTGTGGGTGCAAAGGTAAGAATTGTAATCCATTTTCTTCCACTAAGATGTAGGAATCCAATTCTAATATATATATTTTGCGTGTTCCATGTATTTAAAGTATGGTATCTTTTAAGTATGATGCTTAGTAAGAATTTTGATTAATACATGAAGGATATACCTCAATATTTATATGGGTTTGTAAATTAAGTAAATGTTTGTTGCATGAAAAATAGAAGAGTAGGATTATTGCATGTGGCTTTGTTGGGGTACTTGTTATGAATGCATAGTACCATAGGTGTTGCTTGGAAAAAATTAACATAGTAGCTTGGTGGATAGCTTAAAAATCTTGTGAATTGTTATTGAATTTTCATGAATCCATGAATATGTGTAATTACAAGTATACATGTCATTTTATGCTTGAATAGAAAATTACGCAAATTTAAGTATATTTTTGTTATGTTTATAATTTTATGAAAAATGTTAAATTTGAGTGTAATTGATTTGAATAAATATTTTCTAAACGGATTCAAGAAGATTAGCTAAATTTTATTCGAGTAGATAATTTTACTCGATGCGAATTGATTACTTAACTTGACTCAAGTTGATTATCAAACTATTAGTTTAATCAATTCGAATAGATAATGTTATTTAATATAAATAAATTATTTAATTCGAAGGGATATAATCATTAAACTAGGTTCGAGTAAACCATCTTGAACTTAAGCGGTATTACGTATTAATGTACGAATGGAATTATGAATATCGGTTATGCCAGGTTTTGAGACGAACACCGCTAAAAAATGTTGCACTAGAAGCTTTGGTGGAGGAGTCGTCTACAAGTAAAACATTACGCAAGGTAAGTGCACCACCCTGCAACTTTTTTGTGATAATTTATTAGACATTTAAGTATATATTTTTGCTATGGTTATTGTTGAGAATAATTAATTGAGCAGAGACATACGATAGTGTTTTGAGTGTCGTTTAAGTGACGAAAGAGGATTATGTGAGTTGGATCGTCTAAGTAACATGAATTATTTATATGGCTTGAGTCATCTCTACGTGATGGGATTTGATTATGTGGTGGGGTCGTCTAAGTAAAGTGATCAAAAATTCTCTGTGATGTGGGTCGTCTGAAGGAAAACCATTAATGTGGTTTGGGTTGTCCCAGTGATGAATGATATCTATGAGGTGATAAAAGCTTGTAATACATGTGGCCTGTGTGGTGCAAGAATCTGAACAACTAAATATAGCCTGAGTGGCGGTTGTTGTTTGCAAGGCGATTAGTTTGTGTGCGTGTGTGGGGTTTTCATTGTGAGGAATAATTTAATTATGTGGAAGTAAATATATGTGTTGTAAATTTTGCCGATGTGGTATATAGAAGTTATGCCTATGCGATATAAGCAAATGTGTATGAGGTGAAGTGTAATTTGTAAGTAAGTATCTGTTACGTGGTTAAGGCTGTTCCTAAATAAATAAAATTTCCTTTATCACTTGTTGTGCTCTTAAATATTAATCGCATTTTTTCTTTTTCTAATAGTCTTAATGACTTTTCAAGAAAAATCATAAAGACGTGAGGAGTCCACTACTAAGTCTAGAGGGTCGATTGAGATGTCATCATGGGTTTTCATTTTTATATGTCCTTTAAAATTAAATTATATTATTATATGTCATATTCTTGAGATCAATATTATAATATGTAAATAAGCAGGGTTTATGGTAAGCCGTAGCACTAAGGGGTTTGATGATTTTTTTTTATATGCTTATTTGTATATAAAGAAAGGTGTATGAAAAAAAATAGAGATTACAGATATTGTAACCCAAATTGGGGTGTTGCATATTTGATTCATTACTTTGCCCTATTCCTGCATTTATTCGCGATTTAATTATATTATGCATTGTTTTAAAACCTTGATAGTCATTGATAAACGTTATCCTACTGAGCTGGTGAGCTCATCCCTATTTAACATTTTCAGATATATGAAGTTGAGCTGGAGGATAGGCTGAAAGGATGATAAACATTATTTGTCCTTATGTTGTATCAAGAATATTTGAAATGATCTTGTGAGGATTATGTACTCGTATGCAAAATAAAATAATATAAGGAAGATTATTGTAAGTTCGGTGTGATTTTATTCCTTAATCATGCCCGGGTATTTTTTTTTAAAGAAAAAAAAATATCGAGGTGTGACAAATTTTATGCAGGTTAAGGTTATGCATGTTCCCAGAGTTGAAAATTCCCGAGCCAGTGCCTTAGCCAGACTAGCCACTACCTCCCAAGACAACCTGGATAGGTTGATTCCAGTCAAGCACCTAACCAAGCCATCAGTAAGCTCTGAGGTCAAGGAAATATTCCCAATTCAAACTCAGTTGACCTAAATAGACCTAATTAAGGACTACCTACAGAATGGGACCCTTCCAACAGATTCTAAAGAAGCAACAAGACTAAGAGCTAGGTCGTCTAGATTCACCATCCTCTAGGGGAACCTGTACAAAAGGGGCTTCTCATCACCACTCTTAAGATGTGTTGACAACGAAGAGGAAAACTACATCTTAAGAGAAATCCATGAAGGCGTCTACAGTAATCACATTGGAGCTCGAACCCTGGCTGGCAAAGCTCTAAGGCAAGGGTATTTTTGGGCCACGATGCTTAGGGATGTTGCAGAGCTGGTCAAGAAATGCAAAGCCTGCCAATTGCACGCCAATATCCCACACTGCCCACTAGAGCTATTTAACTTGGTGCTTAGCCCATGGTCGTTCCAGTAGTGGGGCTTAGACATACTCGGTCCTCTTCCAACAAGCATTGAACAATACAAATTCACGATAATTGGAATAGACTACGTCACCAAATGGGCTGAGGTCGAACCTCTTGCAAAGATTACAGAGCCAAAGATCCATAACTTCACTTGGAAATCCATAATCTATAGATTTGGAATGCTTAGAGCATTCGTCTCCGATAATGAAAAACAGTTTGACAATTCCAAGTTCAAAGGGTGTTGTGCTGAGCTGGGCATAAAGAATTACTTCTCAACACCAGCTCAGCCTCAGTCGAATAGGCAAGCAGAAGTAACCATCTGGACTATCAAGACAGCTCTTAAAATCAAACTCAAAGCCTTAAAAGGTCGATAGGTGGAGCACCTGCTAGAAGTGCTATGGATTTACAAAACCACCACTAGATCGGTAACTCAAGAAACAACTTTTGCCCTGTCTTATGGCACTGAAGCAGTGGACCCTGTGAAAATAGGCATCTCATCTCCCAGAACGGAGTCCATCAACCCCGGGCTAAACGATGAGTCACTTTTAGTCAATCTCGATCTCTTGGATGAGAAAAGGAACAAAGCCTTACGATGCATCCTTGACTATCAAAGAAAGACAACAAGGTATTACAACAGAAGGGTCAGGTATAGGAGTTTCAAATTAGGAGACCTTGTTCTCAAGAAACTCATCCTAGCTAGAAATGACCCCACTCATGGGAAGTTAGGGCCCAACTAGGAAGGACCGTACATCGTGTCCAAAGTAATTAGGCCAAGGAATTATGAGTTTCGGATTGAAGAAGGAAGAGTTTTGCCTCACTCTTGGAACATTGATCATTTGAAAAAGTTCTTTCAATAGCTAACGATCCTACTTTTGTAAAGCTTCATTACAATAAATGAGAAGTTTCAAATCAATTGTCGTTCATCACAAATTAAAGATGAGTTCTTCAGCTCATAAAACTATAATGAGATCCTCAACTCATAAACTTGTGATGAACTTTTTAGCTCATAAACTAACGATGAGCTCTTCAGCTTATAAAATTATGATGAGCTCCTCAGCTCATAAACTTACGATGAGCTCCTCAGCTCATAAACTTACGTTGAGCTCTTCAGCTCATAAAATAACGATGAGCTCCTCAGTTCATAAACTTACGATGAGCTCTTCAGCTCATAAAACTACAATGAGCTCTTCAGCTCATAAAAGAACAATGAGATCCTCAGCTCATAAACTTAGATGAGTTTTTCAACTCATAAACAAACGATGAGCTCTTCAGCTTATAAAACTACGATGAGTTCTTCAACTTATAAAACTACAATGAGCTCTTTAGCTTATAAAACAACTATAATCTCCTTAGCTCACAAACTTACGATGAGTTTTTCAGCTCATAAAGCTACAATGAGCTCCTCAACTCATGAACCTAAGGTGAATTCCTTAAACTCATAAACATATGATGAGCTCTTCAGCTCATGAACTCAAGATAAGCTCCTTAACTTGGCTAAAAGATGAGCTTTTAAGCTCAGATACCCGAAGAAGAGTCCTCTAGACCTCAAAAGTCCAAAGCTCTCCTCTAAAGCAAGGGGCAAAGACAAGGGGATAAATTAAGAACAAAGCACAAATATCAAAAATTTCCCTTTCTCATATAGCAAAAATCCTTTACAAGGATGGAAATTATAAAACAAGAAAAATGTAAAACCCTAAGTATCTACAACTGGATCAGCGGTCCTTTCAGGCAGTTCAGGATTAGTCACTACTTCTGACAGAGCAGGAGTTGGAGGAAGGTCAGTTGAAGCAGAAGGAAGCTCCAGGGCAACAGGGGCTGGAACCTCAACATCAGTAGAGGCAGTTGGGGGCAGGGTATGCTCAGGAACTCCCACCTCTGCTGAAGTAGTCACCTCAGCCAGAATATTCCAAGAAGCCTCAACCCTAGTAAAAATAGGCTTAGGAGCCTCGACCTCTTCCTCAGCAGGGATCTCTTTCCCAGCAGGGATAACAACAGAAGCCTCGGCCTCAAGAACAATACTAGAAGTAGAAACCTCGACTTCAACCTCCTTCTCAGTAGCTGTTCTTCCTTTTTCCTTGTCTAAAGGATTATCAAAGTCAAAGTCTTGATTTGGGTATTTATCCATGGCATGTTTTTAGAAGGCAAAATACCCCGCAGCCCCGTTCGTAGCAGATTCATCTTGAAGCGTTATTATCTAGGTATCTCTCTCTCGAACCTTGGCTCTCTCTGCTTCAACCCCCTTCAATAGTGTAGCATTGACCTTTGCCAATATCTTATACTCATTCTTCATAGACTGGACAATGTCGTGAGCTACGAAGACATCCTTCCGATCTTGGAAGAGTCCATTCGTCTTCAACTTTATTTCATCATCCTTTTTCTTGACCTCGACATCTAGGTCCTTGTTTTCCATGCATAAACTTTGCACGTGAGCCTTCAAGTCCTAAACTTGAGCTTGCAGGTTGTCATTAGATAAGGACAACTCAAAGACCTTAAGCTCAAAGGCCTTTGAGGACTTCTGAGTCATTTCAACATCCTACTCAGAAGCTCAGATCCTTTGCACCAGAGCTCCCACGTGGATGGCCATCTATGAGAGCAAGCAAGATAAAAAGTTAGAAATTATAAAGAGACAGACCCAAGTTGAAAACATGCCAAATAAAAACTTGCCGAGGCTATCCCAAAAAGAGTAGTAGCTGCTAAGGTGGAAAAATACATAGAGGTTTCCTCCTGAATATTTGACTCTGGGATGACAGATAAAAGAGCGTTCGCAGCAAGTTTCACGTCCCTGATGAATGAACCCTTACCTTAAGAAGCTCGGTTGGAAAAGCTCTCAATTTTACCAGAGGCCAGCTAGATAGGCGCCACTTCAATTAACTGTGAAGCAAAAGGACCCCGTAAAGAGGAAGTCAACGAGCTCAACACACCAGCCACCTCTTTAGATTAAGATGAGGACTTCTTAAACCTAAATTTAGGGAGATCCCCCACCTTGGACTTGGGGGCATTAGAGACCTCAGGAGCATGGAGGATCCCCTTAGAAGGAGGCAAGGGTTGAGAAGAACTCTTCTGAAGAGAGGAGGTCGTCGTCGGAGGTGGAGGCACTTCTACCTTTTGAATCTTTGGAGGAGGATCCAAGTCGCTCCCAGATCTGACTTCAACCTTACATTTACCCCCAGTTCTACCCTTCCTAAATTGGGCCACCTTGGCCTGTACTGCCTTAGCACCTAGAGCTATCGAGCTGGAATCTGAAAAATTGAAGTAAACAGGTTAATAGATTTAGAAAGGAGAAAAGATAAAGTTAGGGATGAAGAAAAAAATCCTTACCAGTAGAATCCTCCACGCCAGCCACAAATATTGGGATATAAGTCTCAACTCTCATCTTGGGAGGACTGAACCCGAATTGAGTAAGCATTGCAGGCTTGAGAAACTTTAAGTACTTCTTTGGCTGACAGTTTTCCAAGCCTAGCAGGACGATCTTCTCCTCTGATCCGAGGTCGGGTCAGATACCTAAAATAACCAAAGAAGACAAGATCAGTAGGTGAAACACAGAAATAGAACTAGAACAAAGACTTACCCAAATTGTTAGGGCCTGACTAGGACCAGGGTACAGGAAAGTTGTCAGTAATGTCACTCGAGTCGAATTCTCATTCCTTACCCAACACAAAGAAGAATAGATTTTTCCATCCTTGGTGGGAGTTGGGGAGGTTGGTGATTAGGTGTTGGGCCTTCACACATTTTGCTATGTACAAAAAGCCATCAACAAGGTAGAATTTGACATTGAAAAACTTCATGAGCAAGGGGACCGTAGGGGTGCCAAGCTCATTATTATTAAAGAAAACAAGGAAAGGATGTACAGGGAATCAAAATGCCCTAGAAGTATGAGCTTTCTCCCAACTTTGAGGAAAGGATGTACAGGGAATCTAAGGCTATTCACAAGAGAAGCAATAAAGAAACAGGTCTTATTGGGCACCTCGGTATCGTACGTAATGTCCACGTGGGGACACCAATAACGCATACCCCTAGGAAAGCCAAATCTAGCAGAAAGAACACTCATGAAAGGGGGTGACGTCACTAAATCCCACAATGTTTGAAGCTTGGGGAGTGGGCTTAGCACCTTCAGCACTACCAGAGGTCCTAGCCCCACCTTTCCTAGAATTCCCTCTCCTGTATTTCTTAGACCTTGAAGTAGGGCCTAGTAAGGACAAAGGGACATCTACCTTTTCCTCGGCATCAACAGAGTCAAGGGATACAAAGGAAGTAGTTATCTATCTCGTCACCCACATCCCCCAAGTCATCCTCCTCTAGCTCAGGGAGACCTGTCGCCCATGGCAAGAGATACAGAGGAAGCAGTGGCTTCAGAAGAAATAGACATAATGGAATAGGAAGTAGGAAGATTAAAAGAAGTGTAGAGAGGAGGGACATTTAAGAAACAATCCTTAAGGGCCCATGGGTCAAGACTCCAGTGACCAAAAAGGAAAATCCTAGTGGTGGAGAAGGGATCTAAGAAGAGAGGGAGAGAAGATAAGGAATGACCTTGACTCTTAAAATAACAGAAGCAAAAATGTCCAGAAACGAAGCAACCAACTCGAGTCTGAGGGATCTAGAATGAATAGAAGCCCAAGAAGAAAGAAAGGAGGAGTAAGGCAAAAAATGTACCTAGTCAAAGGTAACCAACAATGGAAGACCAAGATAGATCCAAGGAATGGATTGAGCTAGCCTCGCAAAATCTTTGGAACGAATTTAAGAACTTGCTAATAAAACCCTAGGTCACCGGTAGATTGGGGAAGACAGAATCGTGAAGGAAAAGGAAAAAGAGAAAAATCTGGAGAGACGAATACCAAGGGAATTCGAGATGATTAGAAAAAGCGGTTCAGACTGCAGATACATTTAAGGCAAGGTGTATAGGCGGAGACGTGGAACAAGGATGACCAACGTGCTTGCGAAATGAGGAAGAAATTAATTTGTGCATGCTTACAAAGCCGTAAGAATTGAGAAATGTCACATCGTGCTAATCTTGAGGGCCAACCGGGTTAACTTCGCTCATCAAGACCAGAGGTCAGCCCCAGCTCAGGTAGTCTACCTGACTGAGGACTGGGGGACAATTGATAATACCTAAATTATGCCAAAGGTTGAGTTGGGGTATTCAGCTCAGATCTTTCCAGCTCAGGCACTTAGCCCATCCTAGATGACTAGGAAACTTGGGGTCAGACCCTCTATCCTTCCAACTGCATCTCTACAAAGATAACATAGAAGACAGTTGACTTCCAATCAAGCGCCACCCAAATCGTAATGGGCATATATCCAGGCAGAAAAGTTGCAACTGCCTCAACACTCTCCATAGCCGTTGCATAATAGGCGCAACCATTACAAGAAAGAGACAAGGAACACGCCAGAGACCAGGCAAGGCCCTAGACTAACTATAAATAAGAGGCATAACCCTCACAAGAAGATATAAGCATCTAGCTAACAAAAATACTATGTGTAATCTTATTCCATTATCAATAATATCTCTAGGAGCAAGTGACTCCCTTCAGAGTGGATTAACCGAGCTCCCAAACTGGTGAACCACTATAAATTCTCTATGTGCAAACCCCAATTCCCATTTTATTCAAATTCTTAAGAGTTAAGGAGCTCTGACTGAACTATTCAGTGACCCATTAGGCCCTAGCTACTGCTAGCTTTGCTCATTTGTGTAATATACATCATCAATAACCATGACAAAGATCCTTTTTAACCAAACAAGTGACATGAGATTAAAAGAATGCCCAATCTAGAAAGAAATTATGGCAAGATAAACCAAATGATGGGATGGTCAACGCAACAAACTCAAGAAATTGTGCAAATGCTCACTAGCCAGCATCCAAACCATCCATCTCATTTAATGGGCACTCACAAAAATTCGGTAGGAGAAAGGGGAGAAGAGCACAACCATAGCGCGACTCCTCAACACTAAGAGGATAATAAGTCACTAGACTAAAAGTTCAAGAAAGTAAATGATTGCATTGGATATGTGCTTAACAGGGTAAAATCCAAAGTCCCAGAAATAGTGGAGACTTTGCCTCAACGTTGGAGTCCCCTTTCTCTCACGATGTTATGTTATTCACTATCCCATACATGCGAAGTTCAAACTGAATGTAACAGACAGTTTGATAGTAAAAAATACTCACCAGACCATTCAAAGACCTAAAAATCCCTGATGGTCCTACATAATTCCCAGATCTGATCATGTGTTATCTTTTCCCCACCATGCTAAAAGGAACCGATCGTTTATGGTTCAAAAAATTCCCATCATGTTCCATTAATTCATTTATAAAACTAAGTACATCCTTCTTATCGCACTTTATAGGAAGACAAACTCATATAAAACCAACAACCTATCACTTGAATCTTAAATAGGGAAAAGAAGAAATGCTTCGTGAATATATAGCTCATTTCACAAAAGAGTCGCTTCAAATTAAGAACGTAGATCATAATGTAACTCTGTCTTCCTTCATGGGAGGTCTCTAGCCATCTCAGTTTCTATTTCCATTGTCAAAAGCTCCTCTTACAAGTATGAAAAAGATCCTTTGAAGATATTAGAACCATATATATTCGGAGGATGCCCTAAATGCTAGAAAGGGAGGAGAGGACCCCCTCCCAAATAGGGAAGAAGAGAAAGGACCAAGCTAAGTAACCATACAGCGACTCTAGCTGTAAGAAAGGTCGAGCTGACCGAATACCAACAAGAGAAAGACTAGGTCTAAGGTTTCAACTCAACAAGTTGTATTGGGTAGGATATGGAACACACCTCACAAAAGGGATGGAGATAAGTATTGTTATCTCCGTCAAGATCAGGGTCATGATACAGATAACTACTTTCGCTGAAGGACCAAATAGAAGATTTGATCAAGAGAGGCTACCTAGGGAAGTTTGTGGACAAAACCAGAAGGGAAGACATAGCTCCTTACCTTGGCAATTGAGACTGAAAGACCAAGAACACCAACAACCATTAGGGGAGGTGAAGATGATTTTTGGAGAATTTGTAGCTAGTGGAGTAAGCAACTTTGCACATCAGGCTTATGCACGTTGAGCTCACATAGACCTCAAATCATAGGAGGTGAGCTCGGTGCACCCAGACAAGATATTAAAAGTAAACAACCCCTTAATTTTATTTATGAAGATCTTAGGCGGGTACACTTTCTTCATGATGACCTCTGGTTATCACAGTGGTGCCATTGAATCCCATTGTTTGAAGGGTCCTAATAGACAATGGGAGCTTGACATATATTATATTTGCTCATGTATTTGATCAAATGGTGTTAGGAAATTGATTGTAATTGGCTATATTTGTGAAGTCTTGTTGTAAATCTCAACCTAATTATGTGGTCATAATGCTTCAAAAATCAAGATTCGAAAGTGACTAGGAATGATGAAGTTCAAGCTAGAAAGACAAAACAAGAGATCTCCAATGCACCTTCAAATCTTAGGATAAAGGTAACGACCTAAAGACCTATAAACCCTTGGTTTCTTTACAAACTTAAGTAATTAGGATAATGAAATTGGAATTAGGAACATCCATGAATGACTCTTAGGCTTTTCATGATTTTTTTTTTCTAAACCTTGAAATGTGTTTTGAAAAACATAGGATAAGTCATGGATTAGATCTTATTTGAGCAACACCCTTTATTGCTTAATAGGTCAAGTTTTTGCTTAGATTTTAGATTTAAAACTAGTAGGGATTGCCCTCTGCGCGCTTGCCTTTGGCTAGAGTGGTCTCTAAATACTTAGGGATAAAATTTTAGAAGGCTAACGAGTTGGGAAATGGAGACCACCCTCCAGCTACTAGAGCGGTCCTAGGATGGCTCAAGTGATTTTTGGTCCACTAATTTAGTTTGAATTGGTTTTTCATTTGAGTGGCAATCGCCCTTCCACGGCTCACTGCAGGCTCGAGTTTTCATTCGTGAATTTATGTTTACTTGGACTCTAATGCAACCTAATATTGGACCTATATAAAAGGTAAGCCTTCCCAAGTGGGGTAAACCTCTAGAAAGCCTAAATTCTACCTCTTAAAAATCTTGAAAGCTTAGAATAACACTAGATCCCTAAATCCCCAAAGGTTATCCATTTTGACTCTTATATATAACCTCACACTTTGAAGAAAGAGATCTAGCTTGGAGTTCATCAAAACCAATTTTGAAGAAGTGTGCATTTCAAGGATCTTAGGAGAGAAGATTGTTTTAAGGGCCTTGACGGTTCATTGCGGTGAAAATGCCCAAGTGAAGCTACTCATAACTTCGGTGGAAATCATGAGGAGAGATTTGAAATAAAAAAAGCATCGAACTGACTTGATCTTAATCGTACACCCAAATATAAGTGGTCAAGCTATAGTATTACTCAATTAAGTCTGAGGTCAAATCCATAAGGAATTTTCTGTTGAAACTCAAAATAGAGAAGGTAAGATTTTCGTGTGCGTAGTGTGCATTACACTCAACTTGTGATGTAAACTTAGAACTGATAAGTAAATACTTAAACTAAAATTTTGATTACAACAATTGAAAAAGGTTACTCTTTAGTTTCAGAATCCAACATGCATTCTATTGCTTGAGATTATGAAAATGTCACCTGACAACAATTAACCCCCATATTACTGAAAAGTTAATAGGTAGGTTTAATGTGCAAGTTGAACCATATCACATCAGCTATTAAGTTAGCCAGAAGGTCTATACAGCTTGAAATAATCAATTAACCCTAATAAACCTGAAGGTGAACCATTCAAAAGGTTTACTATTGCTAATTGATTGACAGGTCTATGATTCAATGAAGATGGAGTTCTGGTTTAGTATTGAATCAAAAGCATTGGTTATGACAACACTTAACCTGTCTATAACCAATCTCTTGATTGTTACATAAATCTCAACTACATGCATGATTGTATCATGCATGATTGTATCATGCATGAAGTACATAATAATGTATAGGTGAAATGGTATATAGCAATAATTTTAGATTGGTACTCGTAACTATGAGCATATAGTAATATGATACCAAACAGAATTGAAAACCATTCATCACTTAAGGGAGGTATAAACATTAAGACATAGATAAAACATTGAAATTTCCATTATTCAAACAATATTACACATGTCTTTACCCTTCACTAAAGAGTATAAAAGGACTACTCATTCTCCATTGCTATAGACAGACAAGAAGGGTAAGTGAATCTCATTACAATACCACAAAATTACAAAACAAAATGCAACGAATCCTTTCCCAAGGAATAGTTGAAACATCTCCACTCTTCACTACTAAGAAATATGGAAGAAGAGAATTTTGGTTGGGGTGTTTAGGGTAGGGTATTTTTTCTCTAGGACTTTAGCTCTCCAAAGGGTGGAAGATCATGCTTCAAAATGGCTTGAATATGTCTATTTATAGGCTCCAATGAAGTGTCAAGATGGCAAACACCCATGGCAACCAATAGGAGAAGAATGTTGCATCAATGGACCAATGGGAGAAAATGAGGAGGATAGGCGGTTAAGGCCACCGTCCAGATGCCACCACCACCGTCCAAACGATACTCATCCTTTGGATTTTGCCCCTTTGGGCTTCCTTTGTTGATTTCTAGTGACTTGCCACTGTTGGGATGGTGGTTGGACCATCCAAATGGTTCACAATTGCTGATTTTTCCTTTTCCCTCCCTCCTTTGTTCTTCTTTTGCACTTTAACCCTCCAAGTTTCCATAATTCCATATAAAACCCTACAAAACATATAATTCAAACATTAATCATAATACGATTTTAATTAATTCTCTTTAAATCAATTAATGCACATAATTAACCTTAAACCCTAATTCATTTACGCACTTTTTAGGATTAATCACCCCCACCCCCAACAGAATATCCCTAGTAATATAAGTGAGTAAAATAGATACAATCATTTTAGTAGATTTCACGATTACATTTAGTCTATGCAACAAGTCATTAAACTCTTAGGTAATCCCTAGTGGACGAGTTTTGTTTCGGGAAGGTTTTCAGTGTAGGCACTTACAAACTCCAATAGTTAAGATAAAATAATCCATATTTTTTACATATAAAATTAAATTGTCATTCCATCCTTATGCCAAAATACCTCCCTTTCTTTATCACTATAAGAATAACACACACCATTTGTAACCTTATTAAGTATATTTTTCAGAAAAACTCGTGTGTGTGTGGATTTCTTTTATTTCAAAAATACTTAAGAAATATCACAATCCCTTTGCTGAGTTGTACGAAAATTAACTTCGACGTTAATCCTTTCCTGAAAATCACTAAGTAAAGAACACACTCAAGTTTTAGTGACTATCACTCAAAAATTACACGTGATAAGAATATTGAAATCAAAGAAAAGTAATGGCGTATGTAATATTCCAAAAGAAGATTATTTGAATAAGACTAGAATTTGGCATAATTTCTTGAAAGAATATCAACACTTCATCGAATAACATTATCAACACTCTCTCTTATAATGAATGGTTAAAAATGATACATATGCATGATTTCTAGAATCAAAAATGACTTTATTAGGGTTATAAAGTGGCCAAGGGTGTTGGGCTTAAAGGATTCAAAGGCTATCCTTTTCATTTTTGGTAGCACACATTTCTCTTTAACTTTCCTAACTTTTATAGAAACGACATCATATTTTCTCTTCTCCATTTTTTCAATCTTAGGCCTGTAATTACTTGGCCGTTCTTTCTTTGCAAAAATTTCTTTCACCATTTTTCATTTTCTTCTCAAGCATTCTTTCCTTTTATTTTCTTTGTTCTTTCTTTCCAACCATATTTTTCCACTTTTCTTTTTCCGTATAATGTCTTCTTTAAGAGAGGCTACAAGAAAATTAGATAGTAAGGGTTGGATAGATATATTTTCATGAGCTCGGTTAACATATGGATTTAAAAAAATAAATTTTACTTAGGCTCAATCATGGCTTACTAGGGATATAGTTTTATAAAAAAAATGATCAAGGCTCAAAATAAGATCACAAATGGCCTAAGATCATTTTCCAGAACTCATAAACCTACATGATTTTTATAAGAATTTTAAGAGAGAATGCTAACATGTCATTCAATCAATGTCAATCAAAATAAGATTAATGAGATTATTCAAAGAAATATTTTGCTAAACTGAAATTCTTACTTGAATAAGTGTTTAAAATCTCTCCAAGGATGATAAGTTCAAAATCTGCGTAAGGGTTTCACATTTCTGTTATGTATGTAAGCTTCACAAATAGAGTATGAAAATTCCCTGTGATTCGGTTAGTGTTTTACCTATAAATCAACGAAATGACAATGTAATCCTACCATGAATCATATGAACTAATTATCTTAACATAGCAAAATAGAATGAAATAAACACAAACTAACTGAAATTAAACTACCATCCAAAGCATAAAAGTAAATTCAAAAATATCCAAAGTACTTAAGAAAACGCAGTTCATGAAGTGGAAAGTAAACAAAAAGTCTGAGAAAGGTAGAGAGTGAAAGTTAGAAAAAAGCAGGGGACTATGGCTGACTAAGTTGACGATGATGGACCACCATTATATTTCCTTCCAAGTAACCTCAGGATCACTCTCTGTTTCTGCTTATACTAGGTTATCCTCTGATCGAACTGATTCATCCTCGTCTCGAGACCTAACAAAATTTGCCGGTTAGTCTGATCATCCACTCGGATATACAGCTGCTGCTGTTGTAGCTCTTCAATTGGCTGGAAATCTACACCTCATGAAAACTGGTCTGCTTGTGGCTCGGGTGGTATTTCTTGTTGTGCCTCTGCCTAGATTCCATGGCTCTTTCTTAAAGAAGTCTTGTCTAGCGATGCGAGATCTTCCACAGTAGGCCATGATGGATTTGATATCACTCACTTATGTCTACAGAAATTAGATACTAAAATAGCAAAAGAAAGTGACGATTTTTTATTTGTCCACTGTCAGTATCATTTGATCCATAATCAGAGTTGGTAGGTCAATAGTATTTCCCATTCCAAAAGAGTACAGAAAATATGATTTCTTAGTGAAGACTTGATTTCTATGATTGGGGTAGCAAATTATTTATAGTAATCAAGTTCAAAATTCGATATTTATCAATTAAGTCTCCCTGCTTAATGTATTTATTGGGCCTACCCCATACATAATCTGGATTCTCAATCTACTCAATCCCAAGATTAGACATACCAGGTAGAATGGTAAGAGGGTATTAGGGATTAGGGTGTCTCAGAATAGGGTTCAAATGATTAGAAATGGTAGATATCGTAACTTGAAATTTAATTCCCGTAACAAATACAAGCAATTTTCTTAGCCCAGTTACTTCGGCATTAGTATAAAATTCGCACACTAAGCATTCATTAGCAACAAACACAGTTTTCATATAATTCAACCGTCCTCGTGCCCCTAAATTCTTTTTAACCCCAATGTATTCAAAATCTTCATAGGAAACAGCCTTTTCCGCAATGATAGTTTTAGATAAAAAAAATGGGTATCATACCAGATTTGTCGCTTAATATTCTCGAACATATCATTATCAAATTGATTTTGAACCTAGGGTTACTCCTCTTGTGGCATTGCTGGGGGCTTTGGAGAGACTCTTCGCCTCGAACGGCTTGAAGATGCACCATCATTGCGAGCTCTTGATTTCCTCCTTGGATCCATAATGAAGATCTTGAATTTCTTGAAGAAAAATGGATTTTCCAAGATTTCAATCAGTAAAAATCTATATAATAGGATGGGTAAGGGTTTAATTGAAGTAGAATTGAAGAAAATTTGATGGGTATGACAAATCTGAGGAGAAAAGGCAATTTGGTTCACTGGTTTTTGAAAAATCAACTGTGAGGGAAGGCAAACTGATCTAGTTCGTGAATAGGCTGGTTTAATAGGAGGCAGTACAGTCCAAAATGCCACCACTACCATCTAGACGATGCTGGCTTTTTGTTTCTAGCAAGTAGGTAGTCTAGCAGTTCACTTTTCAGCAGTTTTCCTGATTTCAGTTATACTTCCTGCAGTTATAAAAGCTTCATATTAATTCAAAATTCCTTAATTAACTGCCTTCTTAACACAAATCATCATTAAAATACTAATTTAAACATAAAAAATGCAACTTTCAAAAATTTAAAATTAAATACACCAAAATACATAAAATAACACACCAAAATGCATAAGCTATACAAATTATTCCTAAAACTACACATTCTTGACCATGGTCAATTTTCAATTAGAATTTTATGAGTTGAGTATATCAGTGAACCAATTAATCTCACATCACACATATCTTGTGAGAATTGGACTGGAATCAAATGACGTCTCAAGGTAATCCTTACTCTACCTATACTTAATCCAATCAAGACAATCTAACGCACGACCCAAAATTGGTTCAGAACATTGATTAAATTCTATGATATGCATTAATTGACCACACTTTACACAACCATCGAGTCGATTTGCTTGCCAACATTTAGCGTATGAACTTCTTCCACACAAATTTTGCTTGACTACCAAAGATTTCTAGCTTTCTCACAACTTTTGCTTTTACCATGATCAAAGAGTGTACATCATTTGAAAAGGTGCGTAACACACCAAGACTAAACCAAAAGTGTTTTTCATCCATTTTTTTGAAATTTTTTTGAAAAATTTCAAAACACTCGCTATCTGGTTCTTTAACGTCTGTCAGTCACAAAAATAATTATGGATTGTTTCCTCCCTCCAACCTAAATTTAGCATTGTCATCAATTTATGACATCAACAAGCAAAAATTTAAAGACAATTGCTAATAAGATCTGAAATTGAAACAAATCCATAGTGCAAAATCCTAATCTGCAAAACAAACAACAAAACAATTATTGCTACTATGTACAAATAATCACCCATAATAACTTCTCAAGGCACATACTTTGGTACCATTAGCTGAATGGAATTCACTTTTCAAAAAAAATCCATCATAATATGTGGCTTAAGTCTTTGACCATTTACTTTAAAAATATTTCCACTTAATGAATTTTTAATTTCAACCGCCCCATGTTCGAAAACTTGTTTAACAATGGATGGACCCGTCTACCTAGACCTTAACTTACTAGGAAATAGGTGGAGCCTTGAATTGTATAATAGGTCTTTTTCAGATGGTACAAAGGACTACCGCACAGTATTTTTATCACAAAAAATTTTTATTCGAGCCTTAACAATTTTTGCATTTTCATATGTTTCATTTCTCAACTCTTCCAATTCACTAATCTAAAGCTTGCGGATGCACTTGTTTTGTCTATATCAAAATTCATCATTTTGATTGCCCAATATGCTTGATGTTCTAATTCCATAGGTAAGTGACATGGTTTACCATAAACCAACCAATAAGGAGACATTTCCAATATAGTTTTATATGCATTGCGATAAACCCAAAGCACATTAGTCAACCTCAAGGACCAAACTTTGTGATATGGGTTAACTATTTTTCCAAAATATATTTTATTTTCCCATTAGCTAATTCAACTTGTCCACTTGTCTGAGGATGATAAGGGGTAGATATTTTGTGTGAAATCAAATATTTCTTCATTAAATTTTTAAAAGATTTACTGCAAAAATGTGCACCCCTATCACTTATAATAGCTTGAAGAATTTCAAATCTAGCCAAAAATATTTTTTTAAAAAATTTGATCACAGTGCGGTAATTATTATTCTGACAAGGAATTGCCTCAACCTATTAAGAATTATAATCAACAATAACTAAAATGTATAGATGTCAAAAGGAGGGAGAAAATGGTCCCATAATCAATGCCCCAACAATAAAAATTTTCAATATCCAAAATAGGGTTAAAGGTATTATGTTTCTTTTTAAAATATTTTCCAACCTTTGACATCGGTCACAATTTAGATAAAAAACATGTGCATCCTTAAAAAGAGTGGGCTGGTAAAACCCACACTGTAAAATATTAATAGCAGTTTTCTTTGAAGAAAAATGCCCACCATAAGATTCAGAGTGGCAAAAAGAAATAACTTGACCTATTTCTTGATTAGGTACACAATGCATTATTATCTGATCCTTACAGTATTTGAATACAAATGGATCTTCCCAAAAGAAATTGCGTACCTTTTTTAAAAAATTTTGTTTACTGGTCAAGTTATGTAAAAAAGGAATGGTACATGTGGCTAAATAGTTAGCTATATCTACATATCATGGTACCTCTGTTATTGCAAATAATTGCTTATCACAAAAGCTTATTTGCATAATTCCAAATTCGATAGCAAAAGTTATGGCCGTTTGAAGTTGGGAAAAATGTAGTGTTATTGACCTAGCAGTAGGCTCATGCACAACCTATTGGTATGACAAAATAAAAAGATGACCTACCAGTAGGTTTATGTCCGACCTACTGATAGGTTTATGTCTGACCTACCAGTAGGTTCCAAAACAAAGACTTGTTCTACTGGTAGGTTGATGTTCACCTACTAGTAGGTTGATTCCCAACCTATCGGTCGCTTCCAAAATAGAAAGTGGAGCTACCATTCCTTTTGTCTTCCAATCGGTAGTTAAGGCCACAGAAGTTCTTTCTATTGGTAGGTCAAGCCCAGAAGCTCTTCTTATTGGTTGGAATGCTTGGATTCCTACCCTTTTTCCTTTCCAACTCTAAGGTTATGTTTTCTAACCCCAGTTTCTCATTTCATATACATTATGTTATGCATGTAATCACATATAACATATAACACATAGCGCGTAACAAAGAATATGCAATGCACATGGATGCAATATCCTAACCCAAATCTTTCTGTAATAGAAAATGATGGACTCATTTCTAACGAGACCCATGTAAGATCTAAAGCCTAGGCTTCAATACCAAGTTGTGACGCCCTGATTCCTAGGCCCCAATAGTTAACACGAATTAAATCGCAGATTACCCTTACTAACATTGCTATGGCCTGATACCACACTGTGACACCCCTAAATCCAAAGTCTCTTTTGTATGGAGAGCTCCACCCAACACACAACCTATGCATATACTATTACTATGACCTTACCAAGGTCCAACATCAATATCCAAGCACTGTATACCTTGAATATCAACTCATTAAAAGTACCAATTACATGCCTTTAAAATGATATAATATACAAGGTTTGTTTTTCAAAATATACAAGGTAAAAGTAATTGAAATGGGACTAACCAACTTAAAATGAAAGCCATATTCTGGCTTTGTCCTCAAAGTGGGCCCAAGTGAGGGCCGTTAGTAGAAACAAGTATTGTACCTAAAATAATCCCCATAAAGGGTGAGTCAATGCTCAATAGGATATCTCTTATGGAGATCACCTCCCAACTCATATGTGTATGAGATGTCATGCAATCATAAACCTTTCCAAGCATTCAATTCACATATATAAACATGATCAATGCTACTAATTTATGTCATGCCATAAAGTGTAAACTTATGCATGCAATGCCAACACCGAGCTCTATCCCTAGCTCTCACAACACATACAATGTCATGCGTATGAATTTAGGCATTCGAAGTCCCTACCATTAATTTTAAATATTCAATGACAATTTAATTAATTTTCGTATCTTTTGGGGTAGTGATTTATGGTCTTTCACCAATGAGACACCACACTGTTAACAAATCTTTAGGACATTCCACCTGCAACTCCGTTTTTGCCGTCTCGCTTTTAAATGCTCATTACACCAATGGAAAGTGCATAACCGACATTGTTGGATCTTGCACTAGATGAAGAATCTATCCCTTTTTGCTACACCCGACATATTTATTTATGCAATTCTAGTTCAACTCAGTTAGACCTAAGTCCAACATTCCCAAGCCCACCTGTCAACTCACTTAGGTGATGATGGACCCAAACCATGCATACACACTCATACCCATGTCAATGTCCACAAATGTAGTGTAACTTGTGCGTATGCAAACGTAATATACAATTACAATTTCATTTCATTGTAATGTTAATTATATCATGAAAGCATATAATAACAATTTGTAAACATCACCAGGCATGGTATATATGATCATTATCCAAATAACATACTTGCATTTACCTAACATTTATCAAAACACTTATTGGCATAAAATGTAAACACATAGTATACCAAAATAAGTCATTTCATCAATCCAAACATCTTACTACCGGTAGGTTAACATTTTCACAATTAAATCCAAATCGTGCTAGAAATGGATTTTAATGTGCTCATATACTCATTATCAACGCCTTAGATAGACTAGGTGTGAGCAATCATGTGAGATTACATCTCTATAACTCTCCCCATTTCATATAAGAACCTTAAGTTGAAAGTAAACCTAGGTAGGAGGAAACCCTACCTCTTGTAGTATGAGCAACGTAGGAAGACTCCTTAGAATGCCCAAATGAAGCATTCTCAAGCCTAGATCAAAACTCTAATTTTTCAAAAATTTGGGGAAAGAGGTGGTATAAACGCAAAGCCCTCATCAAGTGGAGAGTCTGTTACTCCTTCTCTATCTTGATCCAAGAGAAGATTCTCTATAGATCAAAGGAAAAAGAAGACAAAGAGAAATGAGCCTTCTCTTTCTCTCTCTCTCTCTTTGCTGAAAATTTGAAAAAGGAAATAAGTGAAAGGCTTACTTTATTTTCCCTTTATATACTTGGCCTTTAAGGCACCATGTGTGACTTTTTCATTGGTCCAATTTTATCCCAACCAATCACATCTCGTCATGTGTCTTGTTTAATATAATTTTTATGACATTTACTTTAAATTATATTATGAGTTGCACGATTAAAATTTAATTGCAAAATTTTAATTGCGCGATACCTGATCGCATCATAACACGTGAAAATCCAATTGTCTCACAATTCAATAAAAATTGACTAGCTAACTCATTTTCGCAAGAAGCATCCAACGTTGAGGCCCGTTTCATCATCTAAGTTATAAAACTTTGAGTTTTTGACTTGTGCTTAAACGATCTAATTACCGATTTAGCCCTTGAATTAAGATTTTTAATTTTTTTGGGTTTTACAAAATTCCCAAATATAGTCCAAATGTAATGTAATTACAAATAAAAATTACTACTGATGGTATTCATATAATTAATTAGGGGTCCACTAGTTGAATTAAAATGTTGCTCTTGATAATGAATTATTAGGTGAGGCTATTCCCATCCCTTAAATATCCATTTTCAACCTATTTAATTTTTTAATTTCAAGCTACTAAACCCATCACATCTATACCCACTCTAATGGTGACTAAGTTCACCCCATTTATATATAAATCATTAACCAAAAATTAAACCATTAATCAAAAATATTTAATATTTACAAATATACAAAAATGATATTATACATTGGAAGTATTCTTAATAAATATGAAATAAAGCATAAAATATAAGAATAAAAAAATATTATTTAGAATGCACATTAAAACCTTAAAATACAATACATGTAGATAAAACAATCTATTTAAAAGTTCAATTGTGTCTTTCTTCACAACTACATCAATTCACTGTATACTTGACCCAATAAATTATCCATCTTCTCCTAAATATCTAGTGCGAGCAGAATTATACCTATTTAAAATGCAATTGATAATATTCATATACCATTACAAACTATAATAGTATAAATAAAAATAAAAGGACATAAACAAAAATTTAAAAATACAATTGAACAACACAAATGTGTGAGAAAAGATACAAAGAGGAAACCTTTGGGGAGAAAAAACATAGGGTGCATTTTGTTCATGTTTTTGTTTCGTATTTTTTGTGTTTATTTTTACTTTTTGCAAAAAAAAAACATTTTTGGGATGTATTTCTATTTTTTTAAGCCAAGCTGTTTTGAAAACAAGGCCAACAAATGTTTTAAAAAAAAGATATTTTCAGAAATAGAAAAAAAAAAGGCAAACAATGCGCATGGGGTCCAACCCATTAATGAGATACAAACTTCGATTATTCTTAGCAGCAAAAAGGCTTATTTTCATGGAAGTACAAAAGCCATTTCTGTAACGCCCCAAAACCCCCCGTGGGTGACATTACATTCTAAAAACCATTTACCGTATGAGAGCATTAAGTAAAATTCATCACGACGAAAGTTTCATTCATCAACCATTCATATTTTAACAAAATTTGGGCAGAGTCTCCTTTGTACGGGGAGCTCTACCCAAAACACAACCTGTACAATTATATTACAATTGACCACACCGGGTCCACATATGCATAACTATTGACCACACCGGGTCCATTTTTCCATCATAAAATAAACTTGCATTCATCATATGTCATATCCACACTATCATCCCAAATTAATAGGTCTAATCTTGGCCTTTACATCTCCAAAATGTAATAATATAACGCAG
>CAUOFW020002813.1:334740-349216 GCA_963454935.2 Ilex paraguariensis
TTTTCCTCTTAATCTTCTCCTCCTAGGGTTTCAAAAGATTTGGGTGAGAGGGTAGCAAGAATGGAAGAAAATGGGAGGAGAATGTATTCTTGAAGAATTTGAAGTTTTGATTTCTACAAGGTATAAATCCCTCTTGATTGGTATTTCTATCTTCCTCTCTTCCTCTAAAATGGTTCCTAGGGTTTGGAGGGGTGAAATGAATGCTAAAGGGATGATATTAGGTTTTTATAGGGCAAGAAAATCAAGCAAAATCCGATATTTTTTGTTCAGAAAAAATCGGGTTTCCTTCGTACTGTTCACAGATTTTTGGTGCGACTTCCAGGTCATTTGAGAACCATTTAGAGGTCGAATTGGAAATTTTTCATGAAATATACTTTTGTAGCCCTAGATGTCTACTATTTCCTGTCAAAATTTCAGATCAATTGGATATCAAAATATAAAGTTATGATCAAAATACTAAGCAGTGTCTATCACCCCTTTTTACCCAATTTCACTCCAATTTGGTTTTACTTCTAAAATACTTCCTAACTTCTAATACATCTCATATTACCTCTCCCAATGTTTTTCGACCTCCCGAATTCAATGGTAATGTTATTTTGATAAAAAAAAATTAATATATTTATTTAGTTACCCTTATCAATCTTAAACACATCCAAAAAAAAAATTAAGTTTGACCCAAAAGTCAATCCGTTCGAAACTCAAACTTCATGATTAATATTTCAACAATGATTCTAAGTTTTTATCCTCATTTTATTCATATTTGGAAAACTCTTAAGATATTAGTATTCTTATTTAATTTTAGTACAGGGTCTTACAATTTCATTCTCTCTCTCTCCTCTCTTTGTAATTGAAGAACGAAAACCCTTCTCACCATCGCCTCTCTCTCGCCTAACGAAGACAAGTGTTTCTTCTATGCAATGAAGACCCGAAGCTTTCTCTTGCCTCTGTCTGTGCAATGAAGATCAAAACTTTCTCTCGCCTCTATCTATGCAACGAAGACCCTAAGGTCTCTCTCTCTCTCTCTCTCTATTAGATTTGAGTTTGATCTATTAGAAGTATACATATATAGCTTAGATATGCATTGATCTGAAGTTATTTATGTGTGTGTGAAGATATAAGTTAGATTTGTATATATATATTTTTATGGTTGTGTCCGTGTGTGTGTTAATTTATGGTTCTGGATGTGTGTGTGGGTCTCTGATTTGTATGTGTGTGTGTTTATCCTAAATTATTCTCCAACATAGATTTACCAAAAATTTGCATGCACTGAAAATTTGCATGTTTGTATTCTCTGAAATTTTTGAATTGTTTTCATTCCAAACTAATCAATTTGCATGTTCGATTAGGGATGTGTTTCCATTAATGAGATTACTCTATTTTTTATCTAAACTCCTAGCTTCCGCAGCTTTGGCCCTAGTATGTGCAAGAAATATGTTCAATCCAATGGCTGGGAAGATCCCATTCCTTCATTTGTGCACTTACTGGGCTCGAAAAATGTTTTTTTTATACAAAAATTAGATGTATTGATATAAATAATGTGGATTTATTTTAGTAGGAATTTTAAAAAAATGTAAAACTATATGATATAAAATTCAATAGTTACCAAACATGATTTTTATTTTTATTTTTAAATTTCTTAAAATAACAATGGTAACCAAATAAGTTTTCGTTACAACTTTTAACGGCAAAAAAAATAAAAATAATTTTTTTTTAAAAACACATAAGACTGAAAACGCTGCCCAACGTAACTATAATTTATAAATAAAATANTAAAAAATGTTAAACTATATGATATAAAATTCAATAGTTACCAAACATGACTTTTATTTTTATTTTTAAATTTCTTAAAATAACAATCGTAACCAAATAAGTTTTCCGTTACAACTTTTAACAGCAAAAAAAATAAAAATAATTTTTTTTAAAAAACACATAAGACTGAAAACGCTGCCCAACGTAACTATAATTTATAAATAAAATACATAATGATCGAGGAAAAATGGACACCATTACGGGTGAGTATAGGCAACCAAAACTTAGTGGGCGACGGTGACGCGAACATAATAGGTTGATATTTGGAGAGTTAAATTGGAGCCTAGCCTTACCTAGCAATTCTCCCCTTGTAACAATTCGGCTACCGAGCAGAGCGTGGAAAAGAGAGAAGAGCTGAACNACAACCAAAACTTAGTGGGCGACGGTGACGCGAACATAATAGGTTGATATTTGGAGAGTTAAATTGGAGCCCAGCCTTACCTAGCAATTCTCCCCTTGTAACAATTCGGCTACCGAGCAGAGCGTGGAAAAGAGAGAAGAGCTGAACATGTCGTACTTGCTACCACACCTTCACTCAGGGTGGGCGGTCGATCAGGCCATTCTCGCCGAAGAGGAACGCCTCGTTGTCATCCGATTCGGCCACGACTGGGACGAAACATGCATGCAGGTACTCATTACCCTGCCCCTCCCCTCTCTTTCTTTCTCCCTTCCTCTCCTTATTGTTTTTGTTTACCAAATCCTACATAACTTGATTCTATTTGTAATTCCTTTGATGGATTCGTAAATATTTATTGTTTTGGGTTGGGAAGGGTATAAAACCCTAGTTTCTTTTTATCTGGACACTATCTTTTAAACTGTTTTTAGTTATAATCACGATTCCTGATAATCATATTTTGTTTTGTATTATGTTGATTTGACGATGGTTTCTGATGTGTTCCGTACATGAATTTGAAGCTTTGGGCCTTCGTAGGTTACGAATTTAGGTCACAAATTTAGGGGAAATCCCTAGGGTTTTCGGTAGATCACTATATCTATGTTGTATGTGTATACAACTATTTATATACAGGAAATACATATATGAATAGGATGAGTTTTAGTTGTCCTGGGGATCATTTTTGTTTTGTAAACAGTTTAGGATAGAGGTTTGTTGAAATAATTTGCTTGTATTGAAACCTTAGAATATAATTGTGTCAACTGAACTAGTTCCAAGGTTGTTTGACATGTATGATAAAATGAATCTGAGGAGAGTACAACTGTGATTCGCCGAGAAGTTTTGTAAGTTTCAATTTTTGGCTTTGCTTATTTTTTGACAATTAAAGAGGAGAAACCGTGTTTTTGATAGTTTGTAGATTTCTTGTGCTTTATGCTGTGCGGATTAAGTCTACCTGATATGTACTGGGAAGCATGGACACGTCTTCCAAGCTATCCAAGTTATGCCAGAAAGTCTGTTTTATCAAATAATACCTTTCTAGATGTAGGATATTTAAGAGGGGGGTTGGTAAATCCTTTTTTGCCATTGGAGGGGTACTTAGCATCCAAATATGAGTACCATGACCTTTTCTTTTCCTTTTGGAAATATGCATAGCCACTTCATAAGTAAAGATGACTTTGAAGGCCATGATTGAAAAATTTAGACCATAAGAATATTTTCTTTTTTGGATGAACATGATTAGGTCTTATTGCATTACTTTGTTGGATTGAAATTCAAGCATTTCTATCTCAATCTTATGGCAATTTCTTCTTTAAATCACATCAAATTTGGCTTGACATTATAAGAAGCAACTTCCCCGTAGGCTCGATTCAGTTCCCTCTTATACCTTCTATCCTATGTCTTATCACCCAGAATTGCATTCTATCAAACTTGTGGTACTTAATGGTGAATTAAAAGATTGAATTGCTTTAGTTTTCAATAACGCTCTCGCTAATTAGTCTTTTTGTACCCACCCATCCTATTTGAGAGTGATTCAATATCAATAGGGGAACCTCCTAATGAGGAAGTTCGTTCTCTCAAAAAACCATTTTTCTGTAAAGCATTTTTTTTCTTTTTGGGGCAAGAATTCATGTAGGTTTAAGAATGCACCCAATTGGGACATTCTTTCAAAACATGAAACCATAGTTGTCAAATCGGGTATCGGTGTATCGTTTTTAAAAAATAGTGTATCGTATTGTATCATGTATCGTAAGATACGCGCAATTTTAATTTTTAAATAATTATTAATAAAAAAGTCATAGACTCATAATAAAATTGCATTTCATTATTATTCTACAAATTATTCAAGTTTTCAACATAGTTCAGTATTATCAAAATGCAAAGACTTTTAATTCAAACTTTTAACATCAATTACTTAAATAATCTTAATATGAATTAGGAATTTTGAATTCAATTGAACAACATTAACAACAGGCTTTATTTTATTTTTTTTAAACCATAATCACTAAAACGACGTTTCACTAGCTAGTGATTTAAAAATAAGTCATGGGGTAAGACGATGTTATTTCAATCCCAAAAAATCAAAAAAAATAAAAAATAGAATCGTCATGTATCTTGCGTATCATATCATATTGTGTGTCATACGATACGGTACAAAAATCGTACAGAGACACAATATGTATCGTTTTTTTGGTGTATCGTGATGTATCGTATGATACGTATCGTGTATCGTATGATACTAATAAGTATGCATGAAACCATTATCTCAATTGATAGGGAGGATCAAAAAGCGATTGCATAAGTTTAAATTGAAGAATTGAATTTTATTACTTATTTTAGAGTTATTATATTATTTAGGAGATATTTGTTTTAGCAAATTTTAGTTAATGAGAGTTTGATTAAGAAACTATTTTTGAATTTTAGAGGAGAGTAATTTTTGTTTTGACCTATACTTATTAATAAAATCCCTATTATTATAATAGAGAGTAATATTAGAAGAACAGTGGAGAATTTGTATATTTCTTGACTTAATCCTTGCAAGGGTTTGATATTTATTGTTTTTTCTCCTCCTCTTTTCGTATTGTATTAATTGGAATCAGACCAAAACTCCGATCCATATCCTCTTGCTACTTCTCCAGTTTGCTACTGCTATTCATAGTCGTCGTCTTCTTCAACAACGACTTCTCTGTCACTATCGAACAAATCCATTGTATCTATTCTCTTCATTTGGGATATTTTATTCTCATTATCATCATAAATATACACTTTGCTTGCTTTAGAAGTTGAGAATCTAGCTTAAATCACTACAATAGTAGCTAGGGTAGACAACATCTAAGATCGACCCAGATTCTTTAAAGCGAACATTACTCAATTTACAATCCCAAATCTAGCCCAAAATCATTGAGCCTAATACAAAAAAGAGGCCCAGCCTGTTTGACTTTAACCGCAACCCAACCTAAATTGTCAAAAAATTCTAATTAAACAATCTCCTTGGGCCCCTGATTTTTATACAATCATACAATACCCCCACAACTTTCAAAAATTAAGGGCATGTTTGGTTTGCATTTCAAAAAACAGTATTCGAAAATAGTTTTTGAGAAGAGTTTTAAATAAGTTATATTGATGTTTCTGAGATAAAAAATTTATTTAGTTAGATGATTCTAAAAACAGTTTCACAAAATAAAAAACAAAAATCGTGTTTGGATTGAGAGTTTCATATAAAATATTTTAATATATTAAACTTGATAAAATANCTCTTTTCGTATTGTATTAATTGGAATCAGACCAAAACTCCGATCCATATCCTCTTGCTACTTCTCCAGTTAGCTACTGCTATTCATAGTCGTCGTCTTCTTCAACAACGACTTCTCTGTCACTATCGAATTCAAAATGACAAAAAGAAATAACCTAACTGATCATGATTGGGTACGCAACGTCTTATGATTTAATCCTTACGATATTTAAACAAATAGGGATCCTTCTAGAAAAAGTTACATACCTTTCTTAAAAATTTGTGTTTATCAGTTGAGGTATAGTGAAAATGAATGGTATCTATGGCCAAATAATTGGGAATATCCATATACCATGGTACCTCAGTAATTTCAAAAAGTTTGTCATCAGGAAAGGTTTATTTAATCGTAAAAGGTTGTTCTTTTGTATCATAATTTAGCCTTAACAGATAGTCGGCTACCACATTCTATATTGCTTTCTTATATTTGATAATGAGATCAAACTCTTGAAGTAGGAGTATCCATCGGAGGACGCATGGTTTAACATCCTTTTTTGTGAGAAAGTACTTTAAAACCGTATGATTAGTAAAAAAAACAATTGAGGATCCAACCAAATAAGAATGAAATTTATCTAAGGCAAATAAAACTACAAGCAATTCCTTTTCTATGGTAGAATAATTTATTTCTGCGGTAGACAACATCTAAGATCGACCCAGATTCTTTAAAGCGAACATTACTCAATTTACAATCCCAAATCTAGCCCAAAATCATTGAGCCTAATACAAAAAAGAGGCCCAGCCTGTTTGACTTTAACCGCAACCCAACCTAAATTGTCAAAAAATTCTAATTAAACAATCTCCTTGGGCCCCTGATTTTTATACAATCATACAATACCCCCACAACTTTCAAAAATTAAGGGCATGTTTGGTTTGCATTTCAAAAAACAGTATTCGAAAATAGTTTTTGAGAAGAGTTTTAAATAAGTTATATTGATGTTTCTGAGATAAAAAATTTATTTAGTTAGATGATTCTAAAAACAGTTTCACAAAATAAAAAACAAAAATCGTGTTTTGATTGAGAGTTTCATATAAAATATTTTAATATATTAAACTTGATAAAATATAAAAAAAAAAAAAATACCAATCTTTGTTGAAGCAGCGATCATCTCTTATCTCTCTCAAAATCTCCAAATGGCCAAATTACATAAGAAACGGTGTCCACAACAAATTGAAGAAAAAGATGTTGTATCTCCTTCAAGCTAGATGCCAAAACAAAAAAGAGATGATCCATTGTATGTATCTCCTTCAAGGCAAATGCCAAAAAAAAAAATTGAAGATGATGTTAAAATCAGATCTTGAACCCAGATGCAGAAAAAAAAAGATAGATCTTGAACCTAGTGATTGTTGAAATTAGATCTTGAACGCAGTGATTGTTGAAATCAGATCTTGAACGCAGTGATTGTTGAAATCAGATCTTGACCTAGTAATTGTTACTCTGTTGAAACAACGATCGTTGTTTTGGTCTTCGTTACTCAGTTGAAGCAACACAGCGATCGTTGCACACACACACACACACACACACACACACAGAGAAACATTCTTTGTTACTCGGTTGGAGCAGAACAACGAGAGAGAGAGAGGAGATGGAGAAAACTTAAGTGGAGGCTTTTATACTTCGATGAAAAAAATGTGTTTTGTTGCTAATGAGGTTTGATGGGTGGATCTCATTAAAGAGTAGGGGCTATTTCCCTTGTTTTCTATTTTGCCCTGAAAACTCAAAAAATATCTAACTGATGTTCTCTAATTTTTGTTCAGAATTCTCACTTTTTTTGAAAAATTATTTTTGAAAATTGCTGTTCAAACAGCATCTCACAAAATTTTGTGTTTTGAGAATAAAAAACTGTTTTCAAAATACAAACCAAACACACCCTAAATATCTATCCCCATAAAGTTTAGAAATTAATCTTCAAAGATTTTTAAATTACATAGTTGACTATAAGTTTTCAAAATTACAATATTTCTCTAGAATTCTTTGAAGTTACATAATTAACCAAATAAGTTTTTGAAATTATAGTTTTGCCCCATAATTACCTGGAGTTTCTCAGAACACTCTTTCCATCAGGATGTTAACAAACACCGAGTCTTGCAAGGATTGAGGTATGTGGTGCTCAGATAGATTTATTCCAAGCATGAGTGGATTTACTCTAAGCAGCTGGGCATTCACTCCAAGCATCATTGAATTTAAAAGAAAGTGTAACCAAGCTAGTTGCTATATTTGGAGTTATGTTACCCATCAACAAGTGTTTGAACAAGGTAGATATTGATTTATCCTCTTCATCCATTATTCATCAACAAATGGTTGAACAAGTCCCTACAGCACACACTCCTCCACAATCACAAGCGTAATTGGCCAGGTAAGTATTCTTCTCAAGCGTAATTGGCTGGTCTTGATAAGTTTTCTTGTCCCTTTTAGGCGTAATTGGCGTGAAAAATCATCAAATTTTGAGGTTGTCAATTCTGGGGAGTTTGGGGTTGTGCTTCCAANTAAGTTTTCTTGTCCCTTTTAGGCGTAATTGGCGTGAAAAATCATCAAATTTTGAGGTTGTCAATTCTGGGGAGTTTGGGGTTGTGCTTCCAAAGAATTGTGAGTGTGTAGGTCCTTCTCCGGGTTGTTGTGCTTTGAAATTTGATAATCTTGAGGATGAATTTATAAAGGATGATGCTAGAGGCCTTGAAATTCCATAGGGGAGGATTTTTGATGCTTGATTTGGGAAGGAAATAGTTATTTTGGTATAGGAAAGACAATGGAGGAAGGGGTGGGAGACGGAAACTTGGAAATTGATATCCCTAAGCAGGTTCATAATAATTGTTGCCATATGTTATTGGGGAGTGAAGATGGGGCAGATGGAGATTGTTTGTTTGATGAAGTAACTTGGGTTTGATTGAGAGATCTTCTGGTGAAAATGGATATTTCATTAGTGCATAATTCGGGAAAAATGAAGGAAAAATAGTGAAGGGAGTTGAGTAAGGAAGAATAGTGATTTGAGGGAGTTAAGAAATTTAGAACCAGGGGTGAATTATGAGGACAATTGTTCTAAGAGAGTTGGAGGGGGGGAGTTAGTTGTCTTATGAAGATCTTAAGCTAGAATGTGCAAGGACTAGGGTATAGGAAGAAGAAAAGTTCCATTAAGGAGGATGTGATAAAGGTAGATCTGGACATTGTAGTGTTACAAGAGACTAAGAGGGAGGTGTTTTATAAAAGAATTGTCTAATATTTGGGGACTTAGATATAAAGACCGTGCCTTTTTGCCTTCATATGGTAAATCAGGGGGTGTGGTCATTGTGTGGGATATGAGGGTTGTGTTTTCCTTAGAGGTTGGTGGAGGGGTGTTTATTCTTTCAATTCATTTTAGGAGGAATGATGGATTAGAGTGGTGGTTGTCAAGGGTTTATGGTCCGAATAGTAGTAGACTAAGGAAAGATTTTTGGGAAGAGTTAGCGGGGCTTTATGGTTTATATGGCTCCAGGTGGTGTTTGGGGGGAGATTTTAATGTGGTGAGATATGTGATTGAGAAATCATCTGGGGGTAGGATAATTAGAAGTATTGGTGATTTTAATGTTTTGATTAGGAAAAGGTAATGCTTCCTATACCTAGACTAATTTGAGGGAGAATATTATTCTCATTGGAGTGGGAGGAGTGTTTTCCAAATGTGAGACAAGACGCACTAGTTAGAGTTGTTTCAGGTCATTTTCCTATTGTTTCACATTCAAGTGTTTTTAAGTTGGGTCCAGTTCCTTTAGGTTGGTATCTGAGCAAATTAATTAGGGTTTAGATTTATCCTTTTATTTCCCTTCCCCCCCCCCCCTGTTTTTGGTTTTTGCCTCGTCTCTTTCTCTTTTACAGAATCCCAATGGAGGTTCTCAAATTGGGTTGGTTTTTCGTTGGACTGATCATGAAGCTCTTATGGAATGATATAAGTGCTTTGACATTATGGTTGACGCAACACAGGGTTGTATTGGAAAAAAAATGCGTTTGTTGCAGCGTTGAGGTTGTTGTTTGGTTCTGCGTGTTTTCTAGTCATCAAATTCATCGAAATCAATCGAAGTTGCAGCTGAGCTCTCGTTGAGCTGTTTGCTGCATTTCTCTGCTATTCTTTCATGGCTATAACTTCATTAGTTGTTGGAATTTTTCCTAGGGATGGCTGTTGCTTGAATTACTGACAGTGGTAGTCATCATGGATCGCTGGTGTGTTGTTGTAATTGTGGTGGATCCTTGGTGTGTTGTTTGCATGCACAGTGTGTGCTAGGTGTCTGGCGTTTGAAGCGTCGACGGAGAAGACAAACTATTGGGCAAGACTTCAAATCCATGGATCAGGTTCGGTTCAGACTATTTTAAGCCCAAAGGCCCCAAACCTTTTTTTTTTGTACGAGCCGATTACATTGGAGGTCCACCTTAGTTCTCACCCAGAACCCGGTTACTGGCCAACTGGTTCATCCACAGACTGGTTTAGATCTATAGACCAAACTGGTTCAGATAATTTCACCTTTGTATCAGACCGGTTCAGGTATGTTGCTTCTGTTCGTCTTTTTCTTCTCCTTTTTTGGTCTGATCCACTTCCAGGCAGTATTCCAGCACTAGTTTCTTGTGTTGTTGGGCCAGTTCAGTATATCCCAGGGTCGGTTTACTCCGGTTCAGTGTATTCTAGCTTCGGTTGAGTGAATTTCAGTCTGGTTTAGTATATTCCAGTGCTGATTCTATCGGATTCAACCTGGTTCAGCCCTTCTTTGTATGGTTCAAGTTCGATTTTGTGAGATTTTTACGCCTCGACTGCTTTTCCAACTTCCTGTACAGTGCAAGGAACAGCTATAGCTTTTGTTTCTGCCATATGTTTGACTTCTTGTTCATGTTTTTGAGATCCTGTGGCGTTGCTTGATTTAGTAGCGTGCTTTCTACAATTTTAGTGAGTGTTCTTGACCCAGATTTGCATTTTAAGTTGTGATTTTGCACTCTTGATGTTGATTTGGGTATTCTCAGTTGTGGTGTGTGGTTTGTGACTTTAGCTTGTGTGATTGCTGACCCTTGTGGGTTTCTCAATGACGATTTTCAATGGTGGGCTATGGACAAGACGCAATGTGGTGGTCGATCTATGTGGCAGTGTACTTATTGTGGTCGCATATACAATACTGCAGATTATTGTTGGGATAAGTATGACAGACCAACATATGCTAATCAGGGCTTTAAGGATACTCTAGGTCCTCTGCATCAGATTTCTACCAATGGTCCAAAGATCTTTCTTTTCAGCTTTGTCAGCCCAACCAATTGTTATCTTCACTTTCTTCCCATTTATCTGCTCCTATTACTGATCTTGCTGATGGAGGTAACTTTTTATGTGTGGTTTGCTCAATCTCCTTCGTCCTATTGGATCATTGACTTAGGAGCTAGTGCTCATATGTCTGGTATTTCCTCCCTTTCCTCTAAATTTCACTCGTCTAACTCACGTATTGTATTAGCTTATGGTTCCTTAGACTTGTACGTGGGACCGACGATCTCCATCCTACTCAATTTATGTCATAAACTTCTGGTTTGTTTGCTCCTAATTTTCTTTTTAATTTGTCTGTGAGTCAATTAATTAAGTCATTACAGTATTCTGTAACATTCTTTCCCTTCTTATGTGTTTTTTAGGACCTCAAAAACGAAGAAGATGATTGCTTTGGGGCATGAGCACAATAGCCTATACTACTTAGATCTTGGTGTTTTTATTCCAGCCTTGAGTGCTACTGTGTCCCCTCTTCAGTGGCACTTTTGAATCAGTCATCCTTTCTTGCAAAAGTTGCGTCAAGTTCTCCCTGGTTTGAGTTCTTATTCTTTGTTAGAATGTGAGACTTGTTAATTAGGCAAACATTTCATGTTGTTTATACAGATATTTGGGGTCCTACAAGAGTCGAAAGGATTTATGGTTTTTCAGTATTTTGTAATCTTTGTTGATGATTTCTCCTGCATGGCTTGGTTATATCTTATGATTGACCGATCTTAATTGCCTATGGTCTTTACCATATACTGAAATTCTGGTTCAGTATGTTGGCATAGCTGGTGTGTCCTGCACCGTTGCTGGCCTCTCAAACGCATCTCCCCCCCCCTCCCCCCCTCGTTTCCCCTTTTCTTCCTTTCCCCTTCTTGTTTGACATTGTTAATTTAGTCTAACTTTTCGCTTTCACAAATCAAGACTTTCCATTCATGTTTCCCGGGAGGACTCTTTCATCGCATTTTACTCACACTTGTGTTCATTCACCTGTTTATATTGTTGAAATTTCTTTGTCTACCAACTCGCATATTTAGGGAGAAGAACATACAACCTGTTCAAAAAAAAAGAAAACCAACACTAAAGTACAGACTAGGTTGAGCCCAGAAGAGAACAAAAGCATCATGTGGCAAAAACAGCTATTAAACCAGAAACAGAACATTAACATAGTCAATGTCGGGAGAAGCGATGACCCTGCATGCCCTAAACATTATTATTTTTGTCTTTGTAACAAAGTTGGTAAAAATAATGTAGTACAAGAGAGAGAATCCTAATCAGTATCTTCAGTCACACTCTATCTCCTTTTTTTTTCATCTTCTTTCTTTCATTCTATGAAACATTAAATGTATTATGATATCAGATCATGACTAGTATTTCTTGCTCATTACTGCATGAAGAAAGCGTACTCATTGACATTGGCCAAATAATAGGAGGCGAAAAGGAAGAGTACCATCTCTAGCAGATTTCATCTGAAAACTATGGAGTTGGATCAGAAATTGTTTCATGCATTTTTTTTTGTCATTTCCTTGTGTTTTTAAGAAAGACGTGAATATGAATTTTGGTATTTACTCACTCGCATTAATTCACCTGTGCATATATGAGTAAAAGCTTTGCAGAACGAATGCTTCTCTGTGCTAGTCATTTCTCTTCATAACGAATTTGATAACCTGCATCTTTGTTGGATTTTCTTGTAACCTTAATAGCTCGACCTGTACTGTTTATTTATGTCAACTAAACTCTGTTTTCCCATTATGTTGACTGGTTATTTTGTTTGCGGAATAGATGGATGAGGTGCTGGCTTCAGTTGCCGAGACAATAAAGAACTTTGCAGTGATTTACCTGGTGGACATCACTGAAGTGCCTGACTTCAACACTATGTATGAGTTGTATGACCCATCCACAGTTATGTTCTTCTTCAGGAACAAGCACATTATGATTGATCTTGGCACCGGAAACAACAACAAGATCAACTGGGCTCTCAAGGATAAACAAGAGTTCATTGACATTATTGAGACTGTCTACCGTGGTGCAAGGAAGGGTCGTGGTCTAGTTATAGCACCCAAGGACTACTCCACTAAGTACCGCTACTGAGTACCCTACTCTGCTCCTGAATGGGGTGTCCTAAACTTAGAATTTCCTTTGGATGATATATTCATAGCCGTTTGAAATGAACTGAATATTTCTATTCTGCTCTGTTGTGTCTTGCATATTTGTTAAAAAAATTGCTTGTGGCCTTGGTATTATGGCATGATTGGTGTTAATGCACGCTAGTTGTCTTGACCTTGTCAACCTTGGATTCGCATGGAAGTACATGGTGTAGCTTTGTGCCGTGTAAGTTCAGCTTATGTCTCCTGTGTCCTCCATTCTTTATTCGACATGTCTGTCTGATCGTGTGCATGTTTATGTATTTCTGAAATATGGAGCCTTGCTAATTGCAAGTACTTGCGCTGAAAATAAGATTTTCCAAAGGTACATATAATTGGATGACTTCTTTTCCTTACCGATTTGACGAGCTTGCTATAACATATAGTCGGGAGGATGTGGCTCCCATCCAAGGTAAATTTGGGTNTAATTGGATGACTTCTTTTCCTTACCGATTTGACGAGCTTGCTATAACATATAGTTGGGAGGATGTGGCTCCCATCCAAGGTAAATTTGGGTGCCCTCTCTCTTTACAGAGTGCTGATTCTTGATATGAAGATATGAATATTCGCATCCACTTTCATTGCAGTTTAATTTTTGTCTGGTATTGCTTTTTGCTTCTAAGAAATGAACAAGGTAAGACCATTTATGATTTTAGCAAATGGTGTTTCTATGGCCTCGCATCAATAAGCTTAGAGGCATTCTCGATTGGAGAAGATTGGAGAAGAACAAAATAAAGTGAAAATTAGGGTCGAGTCCTCCTTAAGAGATTTATAACGAGTTTAGTTTGTCAAAAATAGTTATTTAGGCATAAGTTCGCTTTTAATCTTATTAATAAGTAGTTAAGATAACTATTTTTTTAAAATTTTATTATACCTTTCTTTGAAAGTAATTTTAAATTAATTTTTTAATTTTAGAATTATTATCTTTAATTTCACTATCAATGAAGTTATGTTAATAAATTTTTTTATATAAATTTAAAATTTAAATTCAAATTCAAAGAATAATTGATACTCTCTCTCTCTCTCTATATATATATATGTATATATATTCATATTATTGTTCATGTTTTTATTTTTGTGAGTATATTTCTATTTTTGTTGGGCATATTATTGTTCATTGTTGTTTTTTTTGATCATGTTATTATTGTTATTTTTGAAAATATTAACACTCAATGTTATTATTTTTTTATTTTTGAATATTTATTATTTTTTTGTGTTTAAATGTTACTTTTTTTTTTGTTTAAATGGTACTATTTTTTTGTTTGAATGGTACTATTTTTTGTGTTTAAATATTACTTTTTTTTTTAAATGTTACTATATGTAGTTTAGCTTCTGGAGATAGAATACTCATTACTTTATAATATACTCTCTAGGTAAAAGTCATTATATCTGTTCCTTAAAATTATATCCATAAGTTTTAATAGGAACATATATAATGATTTTTACTTATAGAGTATATTATAAAGTAATGAATACTCTATCTCCAGAAGCTAAACTACATAACCATAAAGGTCAAACTACTTTAATTGAAACCAATATGATTAAAAATAAATTTGAAATTCTTAAAACTATTAAATTGTCAGAAATCCAATTTTTAGAAACA
>CAUOFW020002813.1:350776-402951 GCA_963454935.2 Ilex paraguariensis
ATATGTAGTTTAGCTTCTGGAGATAGAATACTCATTACTTTATAATATACTCTCTAGGTAAAAGTCATTATATCTATTCCTTAAAATTATATCCATAAGTTTTAATAGGAACATATATAATGATTTTTACTTATAGAGTATATTATAAAGTAATGAATACTCTATCTCCAGAAGCTAAACTACATAACCATAAAGGTCAAACTACTTTAATTGAAACCAATATGATTAAAAATAAATTTGAAATTCTTAAAACTATTAAATTGTCAGAAATCCAATTTTTAGAAACATGACAATTAGAATCTGTGATTCCTAAAAAATTAGAAATAAATGAAAAAGTAACACACATAGTACAATCATCTCAGGGTGATGTAATGATAAGATTTGCTAGAAATAATTTTTCGCGATTAAAAATTTTCAATAAGTCAAGCACTTCAGCAGTCTATACTCCTAGTAGGAGATCCATTTCTTCTATACCAGATAGAAGAAGGGGGAAAAACCTATAATTGAGGGAGTTAGAACCTCACATAATCATATTTCACATGGAGTATATAGACAAGATAATAAATCTTCCTTAAAGGAAGATCAAGATCCAACTCTATTTGAAATCAGATTTTAACTATAAATTTTTATAGATTTAAATCTAAAAGAATTTATAATAAATAAAAAACAAATTAATGAAGAATTTTATCTTTCTAAATATGAAGAATTTAAAACTTGGCATTTTAAGACTATGAACCAAGAGAGTCTTAAAAGATATAAAGAAATGTTTTACTTATATATAGAATGGGAAAAAAAGATAATTCTTTTTGTTAAATGGTTTTTAACCTATTATGCTCTACCCACAATGGATCAATTAAATGTGATCAAAAAATTTCAACATAAATGAAAAATATTGGATAGTTTCAAATTCAAATGAGTTAGTTGAAATAATAATGAATCCTTGTTATTTGCTAAAAGACACTAATGATATAGGAAAGAATATCTCTATCAAACAAAATAATTACACCAATGTTTTTCTACAAGTGGTAGGACAACATTTGAGTAGAATTCAGAATTTAATAAAAGAACAAAAACAAGAAGTTTTGTCTTCTCCATTTTTAAAAGAAAAATCGGTTGAAATTGAAACGGTTAATATTAAACCACCAGTTGACACATCAACGTTTAATCTTCATAATAAAGTTGAAGATGAATTCATAAACAAACTTAAAAATAAATTAAAAAATTTATCATTAAATGTAATTTCTCAGACATAAAGTGTAGAGAAATTTGAAACTGAAATACAACAATTTGAAGATTTTTTACACCAAATGCAGTCCGAAGAAATAAATAAAATTGAATATTCTAAAGCCAAGAGACAAACTAATACATATTCTCAAGTACCCCCTGTGAGGGGTTATTATTAGAGATCAATCCTTCTGGAATAACTATCCTCTTGAATTTAAATGCTAAGTAACTAATAGGGGTATTTTGGACAATGAATATCAAAGTGGATTTAATATTAAATAAATTTTTTTGATGGACTTATTACTAAGTAAGTCTACAAAAAGGGGCCGACTTATAAATTTTCCCAAAATAAACTATCATTAAGCTCAAGGCCTTACTGGGCGGTTTGTTAAGTTTTATAATTTAGGATTGGGTTGTTTTGGTAAGATCATAATTGAGTTTTTGGTATTGGATACAAATATGATATATATTTATCTTATTTCATGTTTGGTTATAGTTGGATAAAAATAGAAAAAAACATGTGAATCTCGGTGATGTGATATCAAATTAAATATTATTTTTGATAATAATGTACTTCTAATAAGTGTTTGATTTGATGCCATGTCACACTAGTAATTTTATTTCTAACTTCAATCCACTCATTTGAACACCGTCCCTATGTGAGTTTTATTAATCCATGCGCGGATTTTTTGGAGCTTAAAACACAATTAAAAGCATAAAGACAACAACAATACAATACAGTAGCAGGGAGATAGTAACAAAGTGATAATAACAATAACACAATAACATGGTGATAAATAATAAATGATACAGTGACAATGTAACTATCTAAATTCCACGAAACTTGACTGTAATAGTGGATGTCATTGTGGGTGTGATAAATACATACCAGTGCCATTGTGGGGCCATTATGGTTGTTACTGTCACAATGGTCATGTGTATATACATAGCAAAGGTGTGACAATTTTCCGTCAACATGCAGGCACTAACCATGCCGGTTGCCAAGGGTTAATTGGATATCTATATGAAAGCAAATATCTTATGAAAAACTTCATATTGTCAATCATTGGCAAAAGCCATTAAGACGAGTTATGGTTGAATGTGAACCAGACAAAGGACGGATCCCCAACTCGATCGAAGGGCTTTATGGAGATCCAAATTCTAGATGAAACTAAGAAAATTGCACCTGCGTCCTTCACAAATTAACGCCTCCATATTGAATTTAGGAAAAAAGAAAGGTTTCTGGGTCCAGAATTTTCATTTTAATTTAATTTTGTTCGAGGCATCCTCAATATTGTAGAGAATTCTAACAAAAACCAAATGCTTTCAAGTTTTCCTTACTAAAAATTGTGGGCCACCATTTACAAGACTTAGACTCTATGATTGAAACGGTCATGGCCATTGAGAGGGAAGTGGAAGACGCTAAGAATATCCGGGAGGTCGGTGCTAAGAACAAAAAGAAAGATGATCAATCCTCTTCCACTAGTTTGGGGAAGAAGCAAAATGCATCTACCCCACAAGGGTATTAAGGGCAAGGCTGAGGCTATCAAAGTCAAGACCGATGTCAATCCTCTCAAGGTGGAAAAAATTTCAAGGCCACTTATCAGGCTGGCCAGAAGATTTGTTACATATGTCAACAACTGGGCCATTTGCAACGGGATTGTCCTTAGAGGTAGGGATCCTAGAGTTATGGGACATCTCATTCTCAGTTATCTGTGGGGCAATCCACAGACATTTTTCACTCCACCCTATCCCACCATGAGCCAGGGAAGTCAGTTCCAGTTTCAGGGTGCTACACAGGCCCCTTACTACTTCACGTGCGCGGACTCCACAATCAGGCCAGATGGGCTAGGGTTTGGGCTGAGACTGAGGACAGGGCTTGTAGGTAGAGACTTCAAGGATTCAGGGGTGAGTCTATGTTGTCACTTCTCAGACTGAGCCAGTGGTTTAGTCGGTGATTTAGGATACATTTCTATTTTCTCACTTATGGGTAAGGGCGTTATTTGATGCGGGTGCATCTCATTCATTCAAAGCTGTCTCATGTGTAAAAGATTTGGGCTTAGAGTTTGAGATCTTAGAGGGTTCACATTGATCAGATATATTGGGAATGTGAGTTAGAGACCTTGGGGATTTAACTCACTGTGGACCTTAGGGTCATGGACATGTCGCAGTTTGACGTTATCTTTGGGATGACTGGTTGATGACACATTGAGTCGTCATCGATTGTGATCGGAAGAGGATAACTGCTTATACACTAGAGGTTGTTTGTTTCATGTTTCAGGGGAGAAAACACAATTCTTTACCCCAGGTCGTATATGATTTTCGTTGATACGGGGAGTTGATAGGATGACTTGTGAGTCTTACACTTGAGAACGAGGTGAGGCAAAAGTTGGGTCTACCTTGAATAGTTTGCGACTATGCGAATGTTTTCCCAAACGAGTTACTGGGATTGCTTCCACGTAGGAAAATAGACTTTGCCATTGAGTTACAACTTGGTGCATCCCTTATTTCTATGACACCACATAAGATGACACTTGCAGAGTTGCAAGAACTCAAGTTTCAGTTGAAAGAATTGTTGGACAAAGGCTTTATTAGGCCGAGTACCTCACCTTGGGGTGCTCCGGTCCTATTTTCCAAGAAGAAGGGAAGGAACTTTAGGCTATGTATTAACTACCGGCAGTTGAATCGGGTCATCATCAAGAATAAGTACTCATTGTCGAGGATCGATGACCTTTTTGATCAACTGAGAGGGGCATGGGTCTACTCCAAGATAAATTTGCGCACGGGATACCATCAATTGAGGACTAGGGATGCCAATATCCCTAAGATGGCGTCTAGAACACGATATGGGTACTTCGAGTTTATCGTTATACCATTCAGTTTAATGAATGCCCTGGCGGCATTCATGGATTTTATGTATAGGGTGTTCCAATCCTATTTAGATCAGTTTGTCAAAGTCTTCATTGATGACATTCTTATTTACTACAAGTCTGAGGAGGAGCATGAGAGTCACTTGAAGATTGTTCTCCAAACCTTGAGAGACCATCAGTTGTAAGCCAAGTTCAACAAGTGTGAATTTTGGCTAACAGAAGAGAAATTTCTAGGACATGTGGTGTTGGTTTTAGGTGTGTCAGTGACCAGAAGAAGGTTGAGATAGTTATGATTTGGAAAAGGCCTAAGTTAGTCTTCGAGACATGTAGTTTCTTGGGATTGGCAGGGTACTATCGAAGATTCATTGAAGACTTCTCCCAATTAGCAGCCCTATGATTAAACTTTTGATAAATGAGGTCAAATTTTAGTGGGATGACTTATATGGGAGGGCATTCTAGGAGTTGAAGAGGAGACTTACTTTAGCTCCTGCCCTTGTAGTTCCAGAGAGGGGGTAGAGGTACATAGTCTATTGTGATGCCTCAAAGGACAGACTTCGATGTGTTTTGATGTAGTTCGGGAGGGTGGTAACTTATAGTTCGTAGCAGTTGATGAGCCACAAGCAGAACTATCACACACACGACATGGAGTTGGCAACCGTTGTCTTTGCCATGAAGGCATGACACCACTACCTATACGGAGTTGTTTAAGGCATTTTTAGTTCACAAGAGTCTAAAATACATCTTCGCACAATGAGACCTTAATTGAGGCAGCACAAATGGATGAAGTACTTAGAGGATTATGACTTCACTTTGCAGTGCCATCTTGGTAAGACAAATGTGGTGGCTGATGCACTCAATCTGAAGTCACAGGGAGTCTTGACTAATATAGCCTCTCGAGAATGGTAGATGCTTGAGACTGTGGGGCAGTTTAGGCTATACTACAGAGATAAGGCTTAGGACACTTTGACAGTTTAGTGCCTATGCATTCCCTACTAAGAAAGGTGATCGAGTCCCAAGGATAGGAAATAGAGATATTGTCCATTAGGGACAAGGTATAGTCAGGTACGGGTGATGAGGGCTGGACCATTCATGTTGATGGTAGTCTTCAATTCAGGAGAAGGGCCATGGTTCTCTAGTCTACGGATCTGAGAGAGGAGATCCTCAAGGTGTTCTATTGCTCCTATTTTGTTTTACATCAAGATGGCATGAAGATGTACCATGATCTTCGCCACCAGTATTACTAGAGTGGGATGAAGAGACATATCAGAGACTTTATTAGTAGATGTGTCACCTGTCAGTAGGTCAAGGCTAAGCATCAGAGACCAGTAGAGTTGCTCCAACCTTTGGAGGTGGTTGAGTGGAAGTGGGAATACGCCACTATGAATTTTGTAACCCACTTACCATGGATTTCGTGTGTACATAATGTAGTGTGGGTGATCGTGGACCGGCTTGTCGGCACACTTTTTGGCAGTGCAGTTGACATTCACACAGGAGGAATTCTATAAGTTTTATATACGAGAGATAATCCGGTTACATGGAGTACCCATATCTATAGTATCCGATAAGGATCTTAGGTTTATGGCTCATTTATGGGAGAGTTTTCAGAGAGCTATAGGGACACAGTTGATGATGAGTACAAATTTTTATCCCCAGACGGACAGTCAGTCAAAGAGGACTATCCAGATTTTAGAGGATATGCTTTGGGCATGCGTCCTTGATCTCAAGGGAAGATGGAATGAGCATTTATCCTTAGTGGAGTTCACATACAACAACAATTATCAGACGAGCATACATATGACACCCTATGAGACACTTTATGGGAGGCCGTTTCATTCTCTAGTGTGTTGGATAGAGGTTTGAGAGGGACCTTCCATTGGTCTAGACTTGATCAGAGGCACCTCAGAGAAGGTGGACTTGATAAGAAAGCATCTTCTTATGGCACAAAGTCGATAAAAGAGCTATGGTGACAGGTTGCTTGATTGTTTTCCCTAATCTCCAACCCTCGAACTCGAATTAGGTGTATATATGGCTTATATAGATTGGTGAGTGTCATTCTCCCCCCGAGTTCGATGTGAGAAATAGAGAGAATCGTGTGTGGATGAACAAAAAAGTATATGTGTGTGAAAAATTGCTCCCCAAACATAGAGAGAGTCATGCAATGTCGTGGTTTACTTGGAATGAGTATTTCAAGGTCGTCTCCTCAAGGAAGGCAAGGTCAAGTGTTTTTGAAGAGTGGTTTGTGAAAGAGAAAATTTTAAAATATTGTGATTTGAAGTTTGTTGGTTTGTGTTTTGAGAAATATGCAAGTAAAAAGAGGGTTGGCTAGTCCATAGAGTTTATTCCAATGGGTATGCCAAATTGACTCATTTCATTCAACCAATGGTGTCTCAGTATTTGATTGATTCGTAGGAAGTGAGGGACTAATGTAGTGGTGTTAGGCAAAATAATACATTTTATAAAAAGCCCACAACTACGTACGCACTCAACCTAGTAAAACCAAACACTTTACACTATGAGGAAGAATGAAAGAGAGTCGATTTCACATATCCAAGAGGGAATTCCTCTTGGATTAGCCAACTAAAGGTTTAGATATGCATGTTAAAGGCAAGAACAAAGATGGAAGAGAACAACATGGTAATGAAATCAAACATGAACTTGTATTAATGTAAGGAGAAGTTCAAACTACAAAAGAAATAACATTTATAGAAAAAATGTAAAGCTTAAAGAGAAAATACCCAAATACAAGCAATATAACTAGTAAACCCTAGCTAAACTCAATACAACTTGAAATAAATGAGATTAAAGTGCTAGAAAGAAAGATTACATGTGGATTGAAGCTTACAAGAATGAAAATGGTGAAGGAAAAGCAAGAACCCTAGCTTTCTCTCTCTACACAACTTCTAAGCTTAGGTAGCCTCCCTCTTTTTCCTAAAAGTTTGATGATCTGAAAATGCATGTAAGAGCTCTTTATTTTCGTCTATCTCCCTCTCTCTACCCTTGAGTGTGCTGAGATAGGTTGCTTGTGGGAAGAGGCTGTTCAAAAAAGCTTCCAGAGTTACTCAAAGCATGGTCCTCCATGCCCTTTCAACCACTCCCTCTGTCTCCCTTCCTTCTCCACTTCCTCATCCTTCAAATCTGAAAATAGGGGTTAGGAGATCATCATGGAGTGTTAGAAATGTCAAAGTTTGGATTAGGTGAGAAAAAGTGGGCCCCCGTAGTTGGTGGAGTCATGTGGAGAAGTGTCTGGGATTTCTGGGCATCTTCTATTGGTGACCCATCAGTAGGTATTTTCCGGAAGACTTTTCTACCGATAGGTTTTAAGTCTTCTACCAGTAGGTCTTTTGTAACTTTGGTAAATTTGTCAGAACTTTTGATCCCACGTCCGATTGAGTTGAAATTTTGACACAAGATAGATGACATCCATATCTACAGTTTTCATGTTTTTCACTTTTTTAGATTCGAAGTGGATCATGGTTAAAAATACCAAATACTGGGGTACCGAAACCAAATGGTGTGAATACCGGTACCGATACCTCCTTGATTTCTTTTACTTTTAAGCCTCCAAATTCTCATGTAATGTGTCCATATCTTTACCACTTATCCACACTTAGTTTTAGGGTTCCGAAAGCCATCAATTATCCTATGATTACCTACAACATCAAAATTTCTATATTATTCACAAATTTGACTAACTCTAACCAATTTTTCTAGAACTTGGATGACAAAAAAAATCTCACAATTGGATTCGTATCATGAAATCTAATTACCCAATCAATTTTCGTTACATTCTAAGATAGTTTGATTTTTTGTGTTTTACGAGGTGATCAGGTGTTGCATGACTAAAGTAAATGCGATCAGATTTTATTCGCGGGACCCAAGAAATAATTTAAATTTAATTCAATAAAAATGTACTAGACTTAACAGGAGATGAGATTTAATTGATTCGAGATAATATTAAACCAAACAAAAAGGAATGTGTGGCGCATTGTGAGCCATGCAATTGGAGAGTATAAAAAGGGGCAATATTTCCCCCCATTGTGTTGCTACATTTTCTGAAAATATGAGAGAGAGAGAGAGAGAGAGAGAGAGGAGAGAAACTCAAAGTTCTCCCACCACCTTCTTTCAATCTATGACAATCCAACCATCAAATCGCTTTGGGCTAAGTGATAAAGTCGCTTTACACGATGAGAGCTACGCATAAATACCAAAGATCATGAGTTTCACCAAGATTTCAAGGACGGGATTTTTGGGATCGAGTTTTGAAAGATTGATTTGAGATCGTTGGGACGTCTTCTACGCGAATATACGCTATAAGAGGTACGGTTCCTTTCCTAACTAGGTTTATTTCCAAACTAGGGTTGAAATATAAAATGTGTAGGGTGTTAGAGAAGTATTCTCATGTATAACACATACATAGTGTAGTTGAAATGTGGAAAATGAGTATAAGAATATGCTAAAACCAGTTCTTGTATGACTTGATTCAATGAAATTGCTTGATATGAATTTCATGAACAATGTGTTGTTTGGGCACGCTATGTGTTTACATTTATTCTTTGAAAGTGTTTGATAAAATGTCTATGGATGATTAAGTGGGTTATTTGAATGGAAGATGCTATAACATGCTTAGTGGTGTTGGAAAATGTTATTATATGCTTTATGATATAATTGAAATTTGAGAAATTGAGAATGTTTGTGGAAATGGAATATGTTCATAATATGCTTATGATATGATGAGCATGATATTGCAAGTTACAATTATACATTACATTTGCATATACACGGGTAGCATCGCATTCGTGCATATGCGACATGAGTGTGGGTGTGTGTGCATGGTTTTGATCAGACACTATCCTTGGTGGGTTGATACATAGGCTCGGAAAGGTTGGACCAAGATTCAACTAAGTCACATGGGTTGCATTGAAAATATGTGTCGAGGTTAGCAATAAGGGCTAGATTCTCCCTCTGGTACAAGACCTGGTAATGTCGGATACACAATGCCCATTGGTGTTAAGTCCATAAAGTGTATTGGCGTACGTAGAACCGTTGGTAGAAGTCCATAGATGTCGTGTCGGTTGGATACTCGTTGGTGGAAGTCCATAGATACCCACTCAAAGAAAGACATAAGATTTTATAAAATAGTCATTGGATGTCTAACATCAATAGTTAGGGCTTGGAATGCCGGATGCATACACATGACATGTGTTATGGGAGCCGGTGAAGGACTCAGGTTTCATTGCATGTGTGAGTTCCATCTCATGACATGACATGAAATAGTAGCATTCATTTTTAATTGTATCTATTTGAATGGATGCTTGATATGATGAATTGCACGTGACATTTCATATACATTTGGGTTGGGGAATAACCTCCTTAGGAGATACCCTATTGAGCATGGCTCCCCCTTTAAAGTGACATATTTAAGGTGTTGGACAAGGTTTAGCAGACGGGCCTCACTTGGGCCCATGTTGAAGAAAGAGTTGGGTTGTGGCTCTCAAAAATTGTATTTTGTAATCAACTATGTAATTTTGTTTTGGCCTTGTATTAATCATGAACAAACTTGTATTTTGACTAAGGCATGCAATGAGATATTATTCTTTTATAAAAAAAATTGAATGGAATAAGTATTGTATGAGTTCTGTGTCTAAAATTGAATGTTGGATGAATTTGGGGAGATTTGGGCTCTAGATATCAGTACCTTACAGGTACTTGGCATTCGGAGAGCTCAGGTACCAGTACCTAGACTCACAGGTACTGATACCCCGATGGACAGTAGGCTCAGGTACTAGTACTTATACTCATAGGTAGCGATACCCCATAGACAATAGGCCTAGGTACCGGTACCAATACTTATAGGTACTGGTACCTGGAAAATAGAAGGCCCAAGTATTGGTACCAATGCTTATAGGTACCGGTACCTGGCAAACAGAAGGCCCAAGCACTGGTATCACTTATCCGAGGTACAGGTATCTCGTCCAAAAACTTGGAAAAGTTGAAATGTAACATCACTGAGCCTTCACATCTTGAGTGCACTTCTATGGATTATGTAAATGGATAATAATAATCCTATATTTTGGTATGTGGACCTTAGAATGGTCATATGGTTAATATGGGTATAGGTTAATATAGTTAATATGTGTACAGTACTCACGAGTATTTTCGTGAGTTGATGGGTGATCAACAGGTTGAGCAAAGACTCCCCGGATTTTGGGACGTCACACGATTAGCTTTTGGTGAACCCGAGTAGTTTTTCGTAGTTTTGCTTGAGGAGGGTTTCCACTTCAACAAATCACTTGTGTTATTTATTGCTTTTACATATACACTTGTGATTTGATGCACACAGGATATTATGTGTTTGATTTAATGCTTGATTGAATACTCATAGTTGCTTCATAGAGTTTGGTGCCTTGGTTGGGATCCTCGTGAGAGATTGAGTGTTGAGTGATTAATTGATAAAATCAATACAATAATCTACATGGGTTTAGGGAGTAGTTGTGGTTGAAAAGGGGTTCTCACACTTAACTTCCATATCATTGTGTGACGAGGTAATTGTGGTAGATATAGGTTAAAGAACGCTGTTTGTTGAGAATAATTTTTAATTATAGGGAAGATTCACTATGTATCTCTCATCATTCCGTAACAATTGATATCAAAAGGTTGTTTCCCTAATTGCATAAAACAGTTGTAGGCATATTTTGTTTTTGCTTACATACCTAATTTTTTTTGCTTCCTAGAGATCTATTGATAACTACTAGTTAGTATCAAATGGAGTTTCAAAAGGAAGGAGGATCAATTGCACGATCATCTCTCTTTGACGGTTCGAACTTTGCATATTAGAAAGCTAGAATGAGATCGTTCAAAATCTATTGATGAGAGAGATTTTGGGTTTACGTGCAAGAGGGTTGGAGCCCTCTCATCGCTAGCACTCTGGTTGAAGGTGGTGAAGCGGTGGTTGAATTAAAATCCCTGAAGTTGTGGACAAAAGCTAAAATTGAGCTAACAGGGTGGAACTTTAAGGCTTGAATACGATATTTAATGGCGTGACACCTAATGATTTTTGGGGGATTGCAATTGCAAAGAAGGTTGGGACATCTTGCTAGTTTCCCATGAAGGGACCTCCATGGTGAAGATGTCTACACTCCAAACATACACCTCTCAGTTCGAGACTTTGAGGATGGAAGAAAATGAAATGTTTAGTGATTTTTATGCTAAATTGTGTGATATTGTTAATTCATCTTTTGTATTTGGTACCAAGATTGATGACGCAACCATTAAATGAAAAATTTTGAGATCTCTATTGGAGAGGTTTCATGCCAAGGTGACATCCTTAGAGATGAGTGTCTACACGGCGTTGGTGTATGTAGAAGACTTAGTTGCGTCGATATTGACTTTTGAGATGAACGTTCTTCCATCCAAAAAGATGAAGGGTGTGGCATTTGAGTCACCCTGATTAGGAAAAGAGAGCCTAGCCTTCATTGGGAGGAAGTTCAAAAAGTACTTCAAGGCTAGTAATGTAGAGTCTTCAAATTCGAAAGGAAAGCTTAGTAGGCCTAAAACTCATAAGGAAGGAATGGAGAAAGTGGGAAAAAACTCTCGACAAGAGATTAAAAGAAAGGGGAAAGACTTCCAATGTTTTAAGTGTCAAGGATTTGGACACATGGCTGTGGAATGCTCGAATCAAATGAAGAAAGATTCGTTCAAAGAAAATAGGAGAGCTATGAAGGCCAAGTGGAGCGACAGTGAAAGTGAGTCAATATCAAGTGATGACTCCTCTTCTCAAGAATATAAAAAAATAAAATTCACGGCCTTTATAGGTTCACACTTCTCTCCTCCTACCATAGAAGGAGAAATAAAATTCACGGCCTTTAAGTCATGAAGTCAAAACAAGTCCTACCACAGAGTTAGAAGACTTGGAAGAGGAAGTCCCCATGTGTGAGGGGGATAAAGAGAGTTTTGAGGATATACATGATGTTTATGATCAATTGTATGAGCAATTCCTCAAACAACAAAAGAGAGTGCTTATCATGTGTGGAAAAGTGAACACTAACGAAGAAGACTAAAAATCATTTCATGTGGACTTAGTTAAGTCCAAAGCTCAAATTTGTGGGCTTGAGAAAGAAAAGTAATCTCTTCTTGGTAGAGTGAGCTTATTTGAGAGAGAGTGTCATGCGCTTGCTGAGTCTAAGAAGGGTCTCGAGTTTAAAATTGTGAAACTTGATAGAGATCTTCACGAATCGAATGAAGTCTCTAAGAGACTATCCCTAAGCACCGGAAAGCTTGATAAAATGTTGACTATGGGAAAAAGTGTAGGTGACAAGTTTAGACTACACATTGAACATACCACCAACACTTCTTCCTAGACCATGTTTGTGAAGGGTAATCCCAACCCATTACCCCCACTTGTGAACACTAGTCCATCAAAGACTAAAAATGGTAATGGTAGGAACTTAAAGAAGCCGGTTATTGAGGAAACCCAAGCCAATCATAATTTGTGTTTTACTTGTGGAGAACATGGTCATCATAGTTCGCATTGCTTGAAGAATTGGGATGTCTTGAATAAGAAGCTCATGCATCTAGCAAATCAATCCAAAACTTTAAATGATCAAGTCATGAATTTTTCTAAGCTTTTGGAAAAGTCAAGTGATTCTAGGCATACACATGCATCATCATCTAAGAGCTCACATGCTAGTGCACAATGCTCCTTCTACTCTCAAGATCAATATTGATCTACACAGTTTTAGAGAGATGAGAGTTAGTCCTCTATCCATTCCCTGACCAAACCCAGGTGTTTGGAAAGGAAAATAAGTATTGGTGACTAGGGAGGAGTATGAGAGACTAACTGTCTCAACCAAGTTGGATGCCTCGAGTACTTCCAATAAGGTCAAGGCACTTAAGAAGTAGGCAAGGTGGGTAGTATGGACTTAGGTGAATCATTCAGGCATTGCATCAAACACCTTAGGGTCATACGTTGCATACATTTTTATTTGTTTATTTTTGATTTGTGTTCTTATAAGAACAATAAAAACAATAGAAATTGAAAACCCAAAAAGATTTTTGATGTCAAGTTTGATATTCTTTTAGGATTTATGGTAATTACTCTATTTTTACTTTGGTGTTGCATATTTATGAATATTTTCATGTTTATTTATTATTTGAAAAATACAAAAACATTGAACAAAACAAAAAGCAAAAAAGATTTTGTTTGTTTGTTTTTCTTTGTTGATCTTGGTAATCATACTTTGCTTTGATTTGAAATGTAACCATCCATAAATCAAGGTGTTTTCCATTGCTATGAGACCTATTAGGGTATATAGAATGTAGTGATTATAAATCATAAAGCTTGATCCTTAAACCAATTCTCTTTTACCTTAGTGTGTTTCGATAATGTGTTATTTGCTAAAATTAATAAAACCAAGTACACACTAACCATTCACCTTCACACTTAGGAGTCTTGCTAGTTTGAAAGATTAATGACCTTACTTGACTATAAGTGTTAATGATAGATGAATGCATGACTAAAGGTTAGTAAAACCTCAATCCCTTAAAAGATGTCAAAAAAGCAATTGTGAGAAAAGAGCCTAATGTGGCCAAATTTGAAAAGGTGAGGCATAAATAAATGGCTAAAAATAATTTCACTTGAATTGTTAATAGTACTTATGCTTAATGATCATTGCTTATTTGTAAAAGCTCAAAGAGCTCATGCTAAACTTCTTTAGAAGCGTCTTTGGAGGAGTGTCTAAAAAGAGAAAATAATTAGGACACTCACTAACCNCTTTAGAAGCGTCTTTGGAGGAGTGTCTAAAAAGAGAAAATAATTAGGACACTCACTAACCGGTCATTAATTTACTTAGACGTTGCATTAGGATTTTATATAGATCTTTATTAATGATTTAACCGACAGAATCCTAGTTGTGTCGGAGTTTGGTTTCACACACGTTGCACATGAATTGATGAAAGATGCATAATTTGAACGTGTTAGTGAAATTAAATTAAGTGAGATTCCATTGTTCTAGGATGCATGAAATGAATTCTATATTTTTTAATATGCCTTAGAGTAGTGTGCTAAATGATAAAATTCAAATGAATATATCTATAACCCCCACCGCCCCACCACTGCCATCACTCTATCACCACCCCCCTACCCTACCGCTCTACCACCATCATCCCCACCATCACCAGTCCTATCATAATCATCACTATCACTACCACCACTGTCGCCACCCTATCACTATCGCTATTATCCCATTATTATCCTTACCACTATCCTCCTCATTGTCCCACCATCACCCCCCACGTCCATCACTACTACTACAGCCACCACCCCACAACCATCACAACAACCCCCATCACCCTAATCATCACTATCCACAATTATCGTCATCTTATTCTTATATTTATTTCTATTACCACCATCTCCCCTGCCACCCCCGCCACCACTATCACCGTTGTCACCCACGACTGCCACCATCAGTAAAGATTATTATCTCCAATCACTGTCTCTCACTATTATTACTATCGCTCATCCTTATTATAATCGGTGCTTAAATTTCTTTATCTTTTTTTTATCTTTGTAATTTAATTTTTGGTGTGAAAATAAATTTATTTATTGTTGATTATTTTTTTTATTATTTCATACCTTCATGTGCACGAAAAATAATTATTATATTTTATATTGAAGTGCAAGAAATCTTAAATTCTAAAAAATATTTTTATTCTCAAAATTAATACGAGGGCTGGTATCAACTTTCCAAATTTTAATTCCCGCCCAAACTTCATCTCTCACACCAATCAATCTCGCAATTTTGTCACAAATCCTCTCTCTCTCCACCGACTCTGTCGTCCTTCCTCTCTCTCAGCCTCCCGCCGCCGGCAGTAGCCACCACAGAGACCCTATCCTGGCACCGCAATCACCACAAATCCAGCGAAACAGCAACGACCAGCCAGGTCTCTCTAACACCACTCCTCTGTCCACTGTATTTGCTCTGTGAAACAAAACCGGCAACGCTTCCCTCGCCAGCGACCCTCAGGTATCTCTCTTTCGTGGTTTACTCCTCTTTTTCCCCCATTTATCTCTCGCACTAGCTCGGCCCCCAGCCATACACCCACCTCGACCACCACGTGTTCGACGAAATCTCTCAAAGAGTTTTGCACCCTCTCTTCTTTCTCTGTACACACACATACAAACACATTCACGACACCGTCACTGAGGATCACCGTGCTACCAACACTTGGGTTTAAGAGTTTGGCAGTGGTGCCCCCAAACTGCATTTAAACCCCCAAAAGACATTTTTGCAGTCCTCCATTTTGTTTGCACTTTCAGTTTTTTTTTGCTAACTACTGATTGTTTTTTTCTTTTAATGTTAACATAGTGCTAATGCTTTTATATAATGTTACATTTTGATTTTATAGTTATATTGAAACCCACCTTCAATATGTAACATAGTCCGAACTGTTTGGAAGATCTGAAAAGCCACTGAGAAACAGTAAACAATGACCAGTTAAGATCTTATGCTTTTTCTACAATCTATGATATGGTGGTGGCACATACCTGAAATGGGTTATGATATGGGTACATCTTTTGAGTATTTAATTTAATTTGTTTTTAAAATTTGGTTATCAGTGTGTAGGTTGTGGTTGTTCTGGAGCTGGTTGGTGCAGTCATTGGTGGTTTTCTACCACCTGTAGCCATTTATTGGAGTACAAACATTAGCTGAGGATGAGTTATGGGGGGATCTTTTCGAGTCTTCCTGTCGTCGATCAAACGCCGAGTTACTAATCAAACTACACGGGTATCTCCTGAACTAGTGCTTTACTCCACATATAGGACTCCATCCCAATATGTGCATTTATCTACAACCTGCATTCTAGGGTAAGAAAAGTACGGAAAAAAGCCATAGTTTGTTTGATTAGTTTGAACTTTTGGATACCTGTGAGTATTGCATTGAGCTCACTAATCTTAAGATCTCATGCTTTTTCTACAATTTATGATATGTTGGCGGTGCTTAACTGAAATGGGTACATCTTTTAAGTATGAAATTTAATTTGTTTTTAAAATTTGGTTATTAGTGTGTAGGTGTTGGTAGTTTTGGAGTTGGGAGGTTCCGCCGTTGGTGGTTTTCTACCACTTTTAGCCATTTATTGGAGTAAAAACATTGGAGTTGAGGATGAGTTATGGGGGGATTCTTTGTGTCATCCTGTCATAGCTCAAAGAATTAACGTGATAGTCAATTTGATGATATGATAATTTAAGTTTAGCTCAATTAGTTTTTGTGGTTGCTATGATTGTTTTTCTTGTTTCCAAATCTTTTCCTGTTCGCTATTTTTTTGGTTCGGTTTTTTATTTTGACAATTCAGTTGTGTGAAGGTACAGACAATTACTAGTATATATATTATACACAAATGTGTGTGTACATGTATTAGCTTTCCTCCCTCCCCTGTACTTGCAGTAATAGCTTGTGTTCACAGATGGATCCATCTGAGCGTTACTGCTACAACCCAACCTTGCGTTGGAACCCCCGGGTGGAAGAGTATTTTATCAAAGCATACGGAGCTGAGCATTTCTCACTTATCTCCACAGCCTTAACGTACTCCCCTCATACCTTTCTCCTGTATCTTCTGTACTCCTACTTATTGTTTTACTCATAGGTCCTTTTTTTCCTCTTTAATATCAACAATTTTATCACACAAAAGTCTATATATAGATTTGTTTGAAAGGAAATCTATACAGAATCAGTGAAGACACTGATGTTGTTCAGTAATGTCTTTTGATTCCAAAACTTATAGAAAAACCAGTATCACATCATTCTGTGCTGCATTTTTGTTAAATCTTCAATTAGTGAAGTATAGAATTTCTAAACAGAATGATATAGTCACTTTTTTTAAGTTCTAAAAGGAAGGACCATTATTGTTATGATAATAATGAAAATGCCACTGTCACATCATTCCACTTGTGAATCTTTGTTAAACACTATGCTGGTCAAATACTTTCCAATGTGTAAGAGTAATGCCACCCTAATCCCTTTCACTGCAAAGAAAAGACCATCCAAGTCATAGTATTTCCAAAAATGCCAATGTCTCCTTATTTTGTATGAAAAGTCCTGTTGACATTTTGTTGTCATAGTAATTTCAAAAGCTAATGCCACTTAAACAGAAGTTCTCCACATAATCTAACAAATAGAATGTCATGGGCCTCTCAATTTTAATTGGATTGTAGGTCGATTTAGGATTTGGTAGGGGTACAAGAATACAACACATTACTTTCTCCAATATATGGTGCGATGGAGTTAGACTTTATTGATACATGGTTTTGGGTTGCTATTCGTTTTGAAATCTTATTTGGATTATTTTCAGTATTTTAATAAATTATATATAATTAACCAACCCCTAATATGTGGGATAAAGATTTTGTTGAGTTGTGTTTAAGAGATTATATGTAATTATATATCCATACACACATATTTGATTACCATTCATTTTACATTTATGAGAAGAGTTCCAAAGCTTATCGTAATCCCAAACAATATACTGACTGATGGTTGTAAATAAGAAAACTTAATGTTTTCATATTTATATTCCGAATTAATTTCAAATCATAACAAATAAAGTAATATTTTAAAAACAAAGAAATAAAGTACCAATCCTGATTATAAGTTAGGCTGTTAGGGTTAGGTTTACAATTTTTGGTCACTTGGATCGCAGGTTGATTTGGGGTTATTGTTACAATTTGAGGTCGGGGATTTAATTTGGGTCTTGAACCCATACAGTTTGAGTTCATGCATTCCTCGATGGCGGGACATATAGGGCATGTATAACATGATATCCTTGCATCCACTTCCCTCCTTTCATTCCAAGTAAAGGGACTATCAATGTCAAGGTAATGAGGTATGTAGAAAAATGCCACTGATATGTTATTATGTACAGGAGTTCTTGCTAAGTAATCTATTGGTGAAATATTTTCCAATGCTTGATGGTCATGCTATCCTTTTTGATAAGATTTTGTAGCCCTTGCAATCCTTACTAATAGATAGTAAATAGTGTCAGCTGTGGACCTATGCTGTCTTTAATCTACAAATTGTAAAAGTTAATATAACATTTTGGTTGTCTTTTAATGTGGCATCTTATCCATATTTACACGTCTTTACTTTTATTTTTTGGCTAGGCGTCCATCTTGTTACTCTTGTATTCGTGTAAATACGCTCAAATCGACAAGTGATGCCGTTATTGAGAAGCTTTTGGCAGCCCTAAAGGAGACAGGGCTGCAAAATACTTGTCATAACATTTGTATAAACAAAATTGATGTCAATGTTATGTCTGTTGTGGGCCAGAAGCCAAAAAATACTGTTGAAGAGTCTAATTTTTTTCGGAATTTGGATGACTGGAGTGAGGCGCAGTTAGACTTCTCTGAAAATGCTGACCCACTGAAGGAAAGCTCAGAAAGTGATTTCATTTCGAAGTGTCAATTACATGGGTTAGACTATGTCCTTTTTGTTAAAGGTTCAGGACCACATGCCATTGAATATGAGTACAAAGAAGACAGACCTCCAAAGGAGGTAATTGTGAGTCGTAAATGTGCAGAGGCAGTTCTTCGAGGTGCTCAGGTTAGCACATCCTTTTAGTGTCTGTATATGCATTCTGTCAGTTACTCAGGCGTCTGTAAAGTATGCACTTCTAAGTGTTTGCTGCTCTATTTTGAACTTCGTAGCATTTATGACTTCTGCGGATTCACATTCCCTCTCTTTTTGAAATAATGATTCTAAATTTCTTCTGAACATATTTTCTGCTGTTAGTTATATTTATCCCTTCACCCTGATGAGGTGCTCAGGTTAGCTCTCTTTTTGTTTCACACTCTTGCTGTTAGGAATTGCTAATGTTAGTGCTGCTTTGTTATTTCTATTGAATACTGTAAGGGTTTGTTAAGATTTAGTAATATCTAGTAAAATGTAAAACTGTTACACCTCTGTATTAACCTGAAGTTTCAGATTTTGGTGGTTAAGACATGCAGTTCTTTTCTTACAAAAAATGCTCAGTGCTAAAAATGTACCCAGTTGATTTGGTCTGAAGACTATCCAGCAATATCATGTATTTCTCAGATGTAGCTATAGTTCTCTTGGTTTGAGCTAGTTTTATACATTAAGATGACAATTAGTGATGTGCAGACATTCTTTCTTTTGCTTTGTAGTAAAATTTTATTTGCAGGTATACGTACCTGGTGTATTGGCTTGCAGTGCTCATGTTGAGAAAGGGGATGTTGTTGCTGTTTCAGTTGCTGTCGAACAGCCAATTCCTAATAGTGGATGGGGTATTGGTATAACACGAGGGACTGTTCTACAGGGATTGCAGACAGGCAAGAAACATATGGTTCTTCTGCAGTTATTTACTGTGTGAACTGAATGTTCCCTTGCATAAATAGGTCAAGTACTTTTTTATTTTTTTATTTGGTTCTTGGTAGTTGATTCTTGGGAAGTGAACAGTATATTCACAAAATGACCATAGATTGTGGCATATCATTTACTTTTGTTCACCAATTTCAGTTTTTGATGCATTTGATCTTAAAATATGCTATATATGTTTGTAATACTATGTGGTAATTGGATTGGATTGATAACGGGTTAGATTTGTAAACTTACTTAAACTTGCTAAGAAGAAAATACATACGAAGAAGAGTAAGAGAGAAAAGAAAACTACTACACCAAGGTTCCATAAAATTAAAAATAACTGGGTAGGTAAAGAGACACTATATATAAAACCCTACTACAAGAGAAAGACTAGAATGCCCCAAATAGTAAAGAAGCATAAATATAAATACAATTTTAATATTTCCACTCAAACTCATGATGTGATAGCGGGAAGCATCGAGAGCTTGTCAAGAGGAAATGAAAATGTAACATCGTGTGCGACTTTGTGAAAAAGTTAGCCAATTGCATAGTAGAAGAAACAAAAGGTAAGGAAATAGTCACAAGCTGAAGATGGTAGCGCACAAAATGACAATTGATCTCGATATGCTTGATGAAAAACAGAGTTGTGTGTAATCTGAATGCCACATTTGTTTTCATAATACATAAAAGTTGAAGCAAAACAACAACAACAACGTACAGATCGACAAGTAACCTTCTCAACCATACTATCTTTGATGTAGTAATGCTATAACACGATATTCAGTTTTAGTAGTGGAATTAGCGACAACAGTTTGTTTCTTCCTTCTCTTGGAAATTAATGAATCACCTAGAAAAACAAAGAAATCATGTCCGTAGACCAAAGACCGAGCAGAAGGTTAGCTCGGTAAACCCAGGAAATAGGCCTTGCATAAGTTAGCCAATCAATTTTTCTCATGATAACCTTAAAGAGATTTAGTATCCAAATGATGATCCTCTTGTGGTAAACTTAACTATTACTAATTATTCTATGAGGAGAGTCCTCATAGACAATGGGAGCTCGATAGACATCATATTCACCCATGCCATTGACTAGTTAAACAAAGGTACGAAAAAATTGGTGTCCGTCATTGCTCCATTGATTGGATTTTTGGGGAAAAAGGCCTATCTTTTGGAGGCCATTGTAATTTCAGTTACAGCTGGGCGAGCCCCTCACCAAATTTTAGTCATGGCCAATTTCCTCGTGCTGGTCTAAGCTTCAGCATATAATGTCATTCTGGGGTACCCAAACATTAATCTAATTAGAGTAGTGCCATCAACATACCATCTCTTGATGCAATTCTCAACAAAGACAGGTCTAGGTGAAGTGCGAGGCGACCAAAGTGGCAGCGCAAGAGTGTTACGTGGCATCCATAAGAGAGAAACAACATTAGGAGACTACACAAATGGAGTCATTGGACCATAGAGATGAGGTTGAATGCCCTTAGCCTGTTGATGAGCTGGAGCCAATCCAAATTGGAGAGGCATCCAAGTAGACCAACTTTGTGGGGAAGAAGCTAAAAAAACTTTGAAGCAGTTGCTCTTGGAGTTCCTACGTTCCAACAAAGATGTTTTTGCTTGGAAACAGTCAGATATGCTTGACCTATCACATACAGAGCACAGGCTGAATGTCAATCCTGCCTCCAAACAAGTGCGGCAGAAACATCAGAATTCTGCTCTAGAGCAGAATAAGGCAATCAATGAGGAGGTAATGAAACTCTTTGAAGCTAGTTTAATAAGGGAAGTGCAGTATTCAGAATGGCTTGCCAATATGGTGCTAATGAAAAAACCAATGAAAGATGGCGCATGTGCTTGGATTTCACGGACTTGAACAACGCATGTCCAAAGGAATACTTCCCATTGCTCAGAATGGATGTTCTTGAATGTAACTTTCTCTGGTTATATCCAGATCATGATGAACAAACGAGATCAAGAGAAGATTTCTTTAATTATATAAAGGAAAACCTATTGTTATAAGGTGATGCCCTTTGGTCTAAAAAATGTGGGAGCCACCTATCAAAGGTTGTTCAACAGGATGTTCAAAGATCTTATAGTGAGTTCCATGGAGGTGCATGTGGACGATATGCTCGTTGAAAACCTTCAAGCCTGTGAGCACATTGACCATCTGAGAGAAGTTTTTGAGATCCTAAGGTATAACATGAAGCTCAACCCTGCCAAGTGTGGTTTTGATTTTGGGGTCTTCTTAGGGAAGTTTTTGGGCTTTGTGGTAACCCAGAGAGGTATAGAGGCTAACTTAGAGAAGATCAAGGTACTGCTAGACATGAGGTCACCCAGGAGCACTAAGGAAGTTTAGGTGCTCATAGGAAGGGTGACGTTTTTCAATAGATGTATTTCTAAGGCCAGTGACAAATGTCTCTGGGCCTTCTTTTAAGCAAGGCCACCAATGAATTCCACATGAATTCTGGCCCAGTTTGTTGCATTAAATAGATTTATTTCTAAGGCCAGTGAGAAATGTCTCCGGGGGCTTCTTTTAAGCAAGGCCACCAAAGAATTCCACATGAATTCCAGCCTAGTTTGTTACATTGCTTGAAAAATTTCTTGGCTGAATATTAAGTGGAGCAAGCACATTTGCAAGAATCTTAACTGGATCAGAAACAGAATTAGGACCATTTGGAGAATGATTTTAGCTCATCTCACAGAAGTGCTCATTCAAAGGGCGGACAGGGTTGCTCGCTCGCTCGCTTCCAAAGCCCTAAGCAACAGGTCCCATATTGTTTTGTTTTGAACTAGAACTAGAATAGCTTTCTCGGACACCTTCGGAGTAACATCAGGGAAATTTCTTGGTTATTTGGTGAATTAACAAGGTGTAGTAATAGAGCAGTTTAGTTTACGGTTCTATTCAAATAGGCTATTGTGCCTAAGTGAATCCCTCGTATCTTTCAAAGTGCTAAGGCGAGCGTCGGAGTGGAGCTCAGAGTGCGAACAACTTTTAGAGCTCTGAAGGAGTACATTAATAAGCCCTTACTCTTGGTAAGACTAGAGCAAGGAGAAAAGTTTTACTTGTATCTTGCAGTGTCTCAAGTAGCCATCAGTGCAACCCTAGTCAACCAAAGAGAAATGATCGAACACCCAGTTTATTACATAAGTCGAACATTGAGGGGGGTGGAGGCTAGGTATCCAACTATGGAAAAAGTGTCTTTTGCATTGGTTATTGCCTCCAAGAAGTTGAGACCCTATTTTCAAGCACATACTAATATGCTCATCATTGACTGCTTGAATCGGTATCCTTGCCTTTGTCTTCAAATTATTATAATGATCTTCCCAAGCGTAGGAATTGATGCAGTGTAGTAACATAGAAAATCCAAGGTCATTTTCTTGGGGAACAACTGGAATTCGAATGGTGACTTGTGTGAAAGAATGGTAAAAGAGAGTTTATGTGGATTAAATTCAGAGAAAAAATCGGTCAATTCTCAGGAATCAATTCATTGTAACCAAGCACTTTGACTCTCTACTTTTACTTATTTGAAGTTGTATTCAAACACTTTCGAATGGGTAAAATTCGACAAACCCAAATCATTCATTATTGGAGCTTTGAAGGTAAGAAATAGAGACTATCATGCTAAGTAGTTAGATTGTATAAATGAGTTCTAGGCATTACTCGTGTCGGATTACCTGTCGATTAGAAATCAAAGTAAACCCTTAACAACTATGATTCAAGATTGAGTTTTTCTTCCCTTCAAAACATGTGATCGATTAAAACATGTTAGAGAGTCATCATGCTTGACTATAGTTAAGGATCAATCATGGGATTGTGCCGAAACTTAGTCGAACATGAAACTCATAGCTTCGAAATCGGTATTGAATAATATGTTAAACATATATAAAAACACAACTAGATGAAAAAGAAATGCTCAAACTATTATTGACCTTCAAGTAATGGATGCAAATACAATGAAACAAAACCTTGAAACCACTCAAGTGTTATCTTCTTCGAAACCCGACAAAGCTCTTGAAAATGTGAAGTTATAGTAAAAACTCTTCTTCTATAGCTGAGAGTATCAAATGAAAACTCTAAAGAAAAAAATGTTGAAAAGAGGAGAGAGAAATCCTTCTGTAAAAATACATCTATATATATATGCTCCATTTCTCTCCTCCTCATTGGACATGGTGCGTGGCTTGGATGATGAGTGAAGTGCAGTGGAAGCTTCGTCGCCCAGCTTGCCCAATGGATTGCATCCTTGAAGCTTTGGGAATTGCAGTCAACCAATAGGAAGACTTCCCTAGGTTTGTCGAGCCCCAATGACAACTCTGTCGACCCTCTTCAACGAATAAGAACATGAGAAGGTTTTAATTGAAACCGCCTTAACACCAACCAGTTGAAAGGAGGGTTCAACCAGTTGGTCGCCTTTCTTCAACCGGTTAAACGTAAGTGATGAACTGGTTGAAGCCTTCATAGTACTTTGCTTTTTGCCTTGGCTTTGTCTGATCAACCGGTTGAAGTGTTTGCATTACTTTGTTGAATCTGTTATTCTTCTGCTCAATCGGTTGGAAGTGATTGTCCAACCGGTTGAACCACATTTTTCTTGGATCTTTGCTTTGGTCATTCCTTAATTCAATCCCTTGCTTTCTTAGTCATCCTTATTGCCTTAATCATCCATTCTTCTCATCTTTCCGCACTTACAATCATAAACATAACTTAATTAATCATTCACCCAAAATATTGAAGAACATGCATCATTTAAACTTAGAAAATGAATGATTTAACTTATAAAATGTGTAATAATAAGTGTTAATGATGAAGAACGAGAAGGACTAAAAATCACAGAATAGAAAGAGAAGAAGAAAGAAGAGGGGGTGGAAGGGGTTTACCTCATCCTAGCAAGGAATCAGTGAACGAACACGTAAATTCTCCACGGAGAACCACATTTTATTATATCACTCTCTCTAATTAAAAATAGTTGGGATTACACCATTATTAATAGGCCAAGTCCCCTATAAAAATAAAAACTACTCTCCTACTAAAATAGTAAAAGAGTTTCATAATCAAACTCTCAAATTCCTATCCTACTAAAACTCTATAACAATTTCCTAGTTAAACTTTAATTAATACTCCTAGTCAAACAAATATTCCCTAACTAATAAAATAATACTAAAATAAATAATAGAATTTAATTCTTCAATTTAAACTTATCCAATCCCTTTTCGATCTCTATTAATTCTCCTCGATTGAAAAAAACTCTTCTCCGAAGAGTTGGAAGGCTACAAAGTACTCCAAAACATCTGAAGAAGTTTGTGTTCCAAGAAAATAGCATTGTAGATCTCCGTAGTAAAAAATAATCCCTTCGTGCATTGTATTCATCACAGTCTTATGCACATAGACTATTATAGGTGCAGGAAGCATATAATCCAGTGGAGACAAAATGGCAACTTCATTTTTAATAGCACCCTTTGAAACTCCTTTAACTTCTTCTGTAAGAAGATCCTTTGAGATTAGTTTATCAAAAGCAATAGATGTATAATGAGGAGAACTTTTAGGCGCATCAAAGGTATCTGATTTCAACTCATTATTCAATTGAATTGGAGCTTGCAGTTGTGGAGGAACTTCTTGGGGAAAAGCTTGTTCAACTATTTGTTGATGATCAATGGATGAACAAGATGAATCAAAATCTACCTTGTTCGAAAGATTTTTATTTGGGAGCTTAACTCCAAACTTGGCAGCCAACTTGTATACATCGTCATGTATATATTCCATTGATGTGTGGAGTGAATCCATTGATGCTTGGAGCAAATCGAGCTTAGCATCACGGGCTTCAAGTTTGACAAGTAATTCGAAATTGGTAACCATATCAATTGATGAAGTAACATGAAAAGTTGTAAAAAATTTTAGGATCAATTTGTAATTTCTGAAAATTTTGGGGATGATTTATAATTGTTTTGAAAATTCTTGGGCCAAACTGTAATTTTAAAAACTTTAGGGTCAAAACTATAATTTCTAAACTTTGGGGGCCCAAAGTATAATTTTAAAAACTTTTGAGGGCCAAAGTATAATTTCTAAAACTTTTGGGGGATGAAAGTGTAATTTCAAAAATTTTAGAGGTCAAATCTATAATTTCAAAAATCCCAGGGTTACATGGTTGGATTTTTTTTGGCAGGGTAGCTGGATGGGTTTTTAGACCTAGAACAAAGGGCTAAAACACAAGATGTCAGACAAATCTCAAAAACACAACGACAATTGAGAATGATCGAAGTTGGACTCTCATACCAAACTAATGAAGAACGGGAAAGACTAGAAATCACAGAATATAAAGAGAAGAAGAAAGAAGAGGGGGGTGGAAGGGGTTTACCTCATCCTTGCAAGGAATCGGTGAAAAAACGCATAAATTCTCCACGGAGAACTATTTTTTATTATATCACTAGAGATTAAAAATAATTGGGATTACATCAGTATTTATAGGCCAAGTTCTCTACTAAAATAAAAACTACTTTTCTACTAAAATAGTAAAAGAGTTTCATAATCAAACTCTCAAATTCCTATCTTACTAAAACTCTATAATAATTTCTTAGTTAAACTCTAATTAATACTCCTAGTGTGACGCCCCTAAAATCGGGGTCCTTTTTCAATCGTTGACCATCTGTCAACCCGCGGAAATACCTATGATTGTCGCATAACAAGGCGACACATCAATAACATTCCCTTAACCGGGATTATAACTCACATGTTTAACTCGTGTATGTTTTACCATTTGGGCCGATCAAGGTCCAATATGCTACAATTTATGCTCATTTGATGTCCATTTATACACTTGGGACTATAGAACACATAGCGCAAAAACATGACAATGTATTCTTAAAATTTTAGATTTTTGAAAAAACTACTGGTAGGTTTTGTTCACTGAAAAAGTTCTACCAGTAACCTATCTGTAATTTGCGGGTAGTTTTTACCTGCTGGACAAGTTCTATCTGTAATCTACCGGTAGGTTTTAATTGTTGGACAAGTTCTACGTGTAACCTACCTGTAATCTACCGGTAGCTTTTTGCCGTTCTATCGGTAGGTTTTGACCAGAATTTTCTGTTTCGCCTATTTTTTATTTTCAATTCATTCCAAACCTTCTTACAAACATCCCAAACATGTAAAATATAGTTTTTTCACATAAGACTTGATACATGCAAGTTCTATTACAATTAATTCCATATGATTACAAGTCCAAAATATTCTTTTCACCAAATTTATATAATGGTTTTACAAAATAGATTCAATGCTACAAGTCGGCCTTTTCTTCATCTTGGAGGTCCCGAATGAGAGCCCCCCGCCGGTATAAACCCTGCACTTGAAATGTGTTCCCGTATAGGGTGAGTCACGCCTAGTAGAGTATTTTCTACAGAGGTTACTCCCCAAACCCAGATAAATATAATATGTTCACATGCCACTTTTAACAAGCAAACAATCATTTCAAGCAAGAATATAAAATTCAACGTTGGGATCTAACATGTCCTGCCATGATATGAGATGAGACTTACTCATGTATTATAATCCCGAGCCTCCACCGGTTTTCACCACACAATGCCATGCTAATGCGTAGTAAAATCTATCATTGATAAATTTCATCCAATGATCCTTTTGAAATAAAGGCCATATGTTTATTAAACCAATTTTTTGTTGGATGATACACATCAAATGACCATTTGTAAAACAAAATCATGTGTATTTGTTGGGTAGCGGATTTTTGGTGTCTCACCGCCTGCTCCGCAAACCGATACACTTTTTTGGACTTACACCGTAAGAGGTGTATAAAATCAGTAGTCGGGTTTTGCCCTCGAGGGAGAGTCTAGCTCTACTTGCTATACCCGACATAAGTTTTTTTCATGCAACTGTGCGACTCTGTTGAACCTTGGTCAAATGGTACCGAGCCCACATATCATCCACCAAGTATGGTGTTTGATCCAACATATGCACGCATGCCCACACCCATGATGATGCCCATGAATGTGATGTTCCCGTACAAATGTATTGTAATGCACCATTGCAAGCCTATCATCATGTTCAATATGCAATTAATACCATATAAACTATTTTCAACACATATTATGGATCATTACATCTTAAGCATAAAATGTCCATAATCTACAAATTGCCAATATATTTTAAGCACATATCATCACTTCATTCAATACAATTTCTGGGCATGTTATCACATAATCATGCACTTAACACACTAAACTCATCAAGTCAATAATGTACACATATAACATGCCCATAAATCACATTTTCATAGAATTGCACAAACTACCATATATCAATTCCAAGTTGGGAATTCATTTTAAACCATTTCTAATACCCATTTCTATTAATTTCACAACAATTGGTAAGTGATATATAATTCTATCAACCTACCCATCACATATAACATCCTAGGTTGTAAAATAAACCTGAGTAGGAAGGAACCCTACTCCTTGAAGCGTAAATCACTTGATAGAAGCCTTCAAGAATCTCAATCTCGCCTAAAACCCTTGATTTCTCCAAGCTCGATTTTGGAACTTCGGTGAAACTCGTCGTTTTTAGTGTGGTCGCGTAGCCCTAGACGAGGAGAACAACTTTTGTTCTTGGCCCGAGTGGATTTGAGCACCCAAGCTCCGTAGAGAGAAGGTGAATTTCTTTCTCTCTTTTCTCTCTCTTCTCTATCGGCTAACCGGCTGAACACAATTGAGGTAAAAAAATCAGATTTTCTCCCTATTTATAGTCTTAGAATACTTGGCCCATATTGTGCCACACGATCCTCTTTTTTCGGGTCTGTTTTCGCCCCGAAATAATTAAATTTCGTCGCGGTTCAAGTTTAAAATATTTTTATTTTAATTTGCCTTAAATTATATTCCGACTTTCAAAATTTTATTAAAAAATTTCTTTTTTGGTCACCCAAGACTCGATCGCCTCGTAAAATGCAAAAAATTCGACTATCTCAAAATTTGATGAAATTTAACAGAGTAAGTAAATTTTGCGAGACGAATCCAACGGTGAGGTCCGTTTCGTCATTTGAGTTCTAGAAAATTTCAGGTTTACAATCCGTACTGTAATGACAAATTATCATTTTGCCATTTTTCCATAAAAGTTTAAATTTACTTGGGTTTTACACCTAGTCAAATAAATATTCCTTAACAAATAAAATAATACTAAAACAAATAATAAAATTCAATTCTTCAATTTAAATTTATTCAATCTCTTTTCGATATCTATTAGCTAAACGCCGACACTACCCTATGACAAGTCCTCTATAAGCTTGACATTTCGGGGCAGTTAGCAAAGTGGTCCATCGAACTAGGCGAGTTTGATATACAATATCTGCCACAAACCTCGATTAAAGGGCATTTGGTAGCATATTTGATAGTAGAATTTGCAAATGGGGAAACCGAGTAGTGGATCAAGACCTTCAGTAGTCCACATGGAAGATGTATGTTTGATGGATCTTTCAACTCATTTGGGGAAGGAGCTGGACCAATACTCATCTCACCAATCGAAAAGAAGATTGAGTAATGCATTGTGCTTTAGATTTAGGGCCTCTAACAATCAGACCGAATATGAGGCACATATTGCAGGCCTAAAGCTCGTTGAAACCCTTGGAGTAAAATGTTTGCATGCATGCAGTGACTCGTAGCTAGAGGTAAGGCAACTGGAGGGAGATTATGAAGCTAGGGAGCCTTGACTAAGCTCCTATTTAACCATTGTGAAGGAACTTGTGCCAAGTTCGAGCATTTAAAGATCGTCCAGATACCTTTATCACAGAATTCACACATAGACTCGTTTGCAAGACTAGCATCAACCTTATCAAATGACCTAGTCAGAATCATTTCCATTGAATTCTTACCAAACCCCAGCATCCAGAGGCCGGATGTTCAACCAGGCTGGATGAACGAGATGCTTGCGTACCTATAGAACGGTACTCTCCCACTAGGAGGCCAGAAAGCTCCGTTGGGGAGTAGGTATGTATGCAATATTAAATCAAGTGCTCTACAAAAAAGGGTACTCCCGTACTTGTTCCAAATAGAGCAGGACCTGTCGAAAATTGTTCAGATGTGAACAGTGCTGGTCGGCATAAGTTTGTTCCAACAAACACCTCCAAACTGACTAATTCAGGTTGGGCAGATCAGGGCTTCGAAAATGCACCACCGGAAGTTTAGAGGGACTAGAACGACACAATATAGCTGGCTCGTGCACTGTTTCGGTGACTAGAACAATAGCCGATTGCAAAACAACACCAAAAATGGTTTGAAATACTTCAAGGAGATCTGGGCTTTCCACTAAACTCTTTGTGATTTCTATTTGACCTCCTTAGGCAAAGATCCAAGTAACAACTACAACAATATGACCAAAATAACAGATCCAAGAAATCGATCCTATTTTGTCGGAAATCATTCAAATGGGAAACCCTCTTCGGGTGGCCTAAAAAAACTAAACAAAAATCATCATAATTACCAGCACAAAAAATTGAGTCAGTGGTAGGTTCTTGGTGCAGGAGGATGTTGACGTCTGCCACCGATGATGATGTCAACGACCAAAAACCTTCGTGAACATTGATTTATTGTTTTGTCGATGATATCTTGTCTCGAATTATTGCTTTGGTACCAATTTGAAATAGAAAAAACAATATTAGGGTTAGAAAGGAGAAAGAGAGAAAGTGAAGAGCCAAGGAAGAAAGGAATAATCAGGTTGTGAAGGTTAGATTGGCCTACACTCGTTTATTTAATTGAGTAATATTAGGGTAATTACAATATTACCCTACACTAATTAACTTATATCTAATATAGACAATAAGAGCTCCAACATGTCATTTCTGTTACTACTCTGTCCCTAAGTTTCAACATATGAGTTGTTAGTTTAACATTTATGAAGCTTTAACTGTCTCCTTATATTATGTAATGGGTAGATGATTGTAATTTTTATAGTTATGGTAAGTGTAACTTGGGAATTCTTAATCCAGGACCCCCCATAGTTACTGAAATACTTCGGAGTCCTTATTGGAGTAATTGCTTGTCGTAATGCTTGTATTGTTTTCATCTCTCTCGGGGCCACCTCATGCACATCGTTTTGGATAAAATAACTTGGTTTCTCTCATCTCCTTAAGGGTATCATCTAGATATTTAGCAGCCACCTATGATTTTTGTATAAGAACGTCATAAGTTGTTTTTCACTTTTGCTTCATATCCCCATTTTCTATCAAGGCTCTCTATCCTCCTCCTTGATGCACTTGATATAATGAATATCTTCCATAGGTCTTTGCTCAGGTGGTATATATCTTAGGTTGGAATCATGGAAAAAGAAGAGAAAAGTATGACTTATGTCTCTGGTTAATAGAAAAGTGGCATCACTTTGCAATTCCTCTTCACATCGAACACAAGAAACACAACTTCACCTAATAATGATTATGATATGAGTGGCACAAACCTGATCACGCATCATATTAATCTCGTAGAAAAGTTATTTCACTTTTTCGTAAAGAGATTGCAAACATTATNATTATGATATGAGTGGCACAAACCTGATCACGCATCATATTAATCTCGTAGAAAAGTTATTTCACTTTTTCGTAAAGAGATTGCAAACATTATGTCTAACTAACTTGAATGATTTCTTGCTTTTGAAAAAAAAATTGATTGAGTGGAACTGTGGAGGACCAAACTGATTCTATAATGAATAACCAAACCAGCGTTTGTTGAATACAGAAATATTGGTTTACGTGTTATAATGTTTTCCCTCCAAAATGTTGTCATGATAGTTGCTCGATTACCTTCATGTGTATGTTTTGCCTTGTACTGACTTGCTGACATTCTTGGTATACTTGGATNAAACATGTAAAATATAGTTTTTTCACATAAGACTTGATACATGCAAGTTCTATTACAATTAATTCCATATGATTACAAGTCCAAAATATTCTTTTCACCAAATTTATATAATGGTTTTACAAAATAGATTCAATGCTACAAGTCGGCCTTTTCTTCATCTTGGAGGTCCCGAATGAGAGCCCCCCGCCGGTATAAACCCTGCACTTGAAATGTGTTCCCGTATAGGGTGAGTCACGCCTAGTAGAGTATTTTCTACAGAGGTTACTCCCCAAACCCAGATAAATATAATATGTTCACATGCCACTTTTAACAAGCAAACAATCATTTCAAGCAAGAATATAAAATTCAACGTTGGGATCTAACATGTCCTGCCATGATATGAGATGAGACTTACTCATGTATTATAATCCCGAGCCTCCACCGGTTTTCACCACACAATGCCATGCTAATGCGTAGTAAAATCTATCATTGATAAATTTCATCCAATGATCCTTTTGAAATAAAGGCCATATGTTTATTAAACCAATTTTTTGTTGGATGATACACATCAAATGACCATTTGTAAAACAAAATCATGTGTATTTGTTGGGTAGCGGATTTTTGGTGTCTCACCGCCTGCTCCGCAAACCGATACACTTTTTTGGACTTACACCGTAAGAGGTGTATAAAATCAGTAGTCGGGTTTTGCCCTCGAGGGAGAGTCTAGCTCTACTTGCTATACCCGACATAAGTTTTTTTCATGCAACTGTGCGACTCTGTTGAACCTTGGTCAAATGGTACCGAGCCCACATATCATCCACCAAGTATGGTGTTTGATCCAACATATGCACGCATGCCCACACCCATGATGATGCCCATGAATGTGATGTTCCCGTACAAATGTATTGTAATGCACCATTGCAAGCCTATCATCATGTTCAATATGCAATTAATACCATATAAACTATTTTCAACACATATTATGGATCATTACATCTTAAGCATAAAATGTCCATAATCTACAAATTGCCAATATATTTTAAGCACATATCATCACGTCATTCAATACAATTTCTGAGCATGTTATCACATAATCATGCACTTAACACACTAAACTCATCAAGTCAATAATGTACACAAATAACATGCCCATAAATCACATTTTCATAGAATTGCACAAACTACCATATATCAATTCCAAGTTGGGAATTCATTTTAAACCATTTCTAATACCCATTTCTATTAATTTCACAACAATTGGTAAGTGATATATAATTCTATCAACCTGCCCATTACATATATCATCCTAGGTTGTAAAATAAACCTGAGTAGGAAGGAACCCTACTCCTTGAAGCGTAAATCACTTGATAGAAGCCTTCAAGAATCTCAATCTCGCCTAAAACCCTTGATTTCTCCAAGCTCGATTTTGGAACTTCGGTGAAACTCGTCGTTTTTAGTGTGGTCGCGTAGCCCTAGACGAGGAGAACAACTTTTGTTCTTGGCCCGAGTGGATTTGAGCACCCGAGCTTCGTAGAGAGAAGGTGAATTTCTTTCTCTCTTTTCCCTCTCTTCTCTATCGGCTAACCGACTGAACACAAATGAGGTAAAAAAATCAGATTTTCTCCCTATTTATAGTCTTAGAATACTTGGCCCATATTGTGCCACACGATCCTCTTTTTTCGGGTCTGTTTTCGCCCCGAAATAATTAAATTTCGTCGCGGTTCAAGTTTAAAATATTTTTATTTTAATTTGCCTTAAATTATATTCCGACTTTCAAAATTTTATTAAAAAATTTCTTTTTTGGTCACCCAAGACTCGATCGCCTCGTAAAATGCAAAAAATTCGACTATCTCAAAATTTGATGAAATTTAACAGAGTAAGTAAATTTTGCGAGACGAATCCAACGGTGAGGTCCGTTTCGTCATTTGAGTTCTAGAAAATTTCAGGTTTACAATCCGTACTGTAATGACAAATTATCATTTTGCCATTTTTCCATAAAAGTTTAAATTTACTTGGGTTTTACACCTAGTCAAATAAATATTCCTTAACAAATAAAATAATACTAAAACAAATAATAAAATTCAATTCTTCAATTTAAATTTATTCAATCTCTTTTCGATATCTATTAGCTAAACGCCGACACTACCCTATGACAAGTCCTCTATAAGCTTGACATTTCGGGGCAGTTAGCAAAGTGGTCCATCGAACTAGGCGAGTTTGATATACAATATCTGCCACAAACCTCGATTAAAGGGCATTTGGTAGCATATTTGATAGTAGAATTTGCAAATGGGGAAACCGAGTGGTGGATCAAGACCTTCAGTAGTCCACATGGAAGATGTATGTTTGATGGATCTTTCAACTCATTTGGGGAAGGAGCTGGACCAATACTCATCTCACCAATCGAAAAGAAGATTGAGTAATGCATTGTGCTTTAGATTTAGGGCCTCTAACAATCAGACCGAATATGAGGCACATATTGCAGGCCTAAAGCTCGTTGAAACCCTTGGAGTAAAATGTTTGGTTGCATGCAGTGACTCGTAGCTAGAGGTAAGGCAACTGGAGGGAGATTATGAAGCTAGGGAGCCCTGACTAAGCTCCTATTTAACCATTGTGAAGGAACTTGTGCCAAGTTCGAGCATTTAAAGATCGTCCAGATACCTTGATCACAGAATTCACATATAGACTCGTTTGCAAGACTAGCATCAACCTTATCAAATGACCTAGTCAGAATCATTTCCATTGAATTCTTACCAAACCCCAGCATCCAGAGGCCGGATGTTCAACCAGGCTGGATGAACGAGATGCTTGCGTACCTATAGAACGGTACTCTCCCACTAGGAGGCCAGAAAGCTCCGTTGGGGAGTAGGTATGTATGCAATATTAAATCAAGTGCTCTACAAAAAAGGGTACTCCCGTACTTGTTCCAAATAGAGCAGGACCTGTCGAAAATTGTTCAGATGTGAACAGTGCTGGTCGGCATAAGTTTGTTCCAACAAACACCTCCAAACTGACTAATTCAGGTTGGGCAGATCAGGGCTTCGAAAATGCACCACCGGAAGTTTAGAGGGACTAGAACGACACAATATAGCTGGCTCGTGCACTGTTTCGGTGACTAGAACAATAGCCGATTGCAAAACAACACCAAAAATGGTTTGAAATACTTCAAGGAGATCTGGGCTTTCCACTAAACTCTTTGTGATTTCTATTTGACCTCCTTAGGCAAAGATCCAAGTAACAACTACAACAATATGACCAAAATAACAGATCCAAGAAATCGATCCTATTTTGTCGGAAATCATTCAAATGGGAAACCCTCTTCGGGTGGCCTAAAAAAACTAAACAAAAATCATCATAATTACCAGCACAAAAAATTGAGTCAGTGGTAGGTTCTTGGTGCAGGAGGATGTTGACGTCTGCCACCGATGATGATGTCAACGACCAAAAACCTTCGTGAACATTGATTTATTGTTTTGTCGATGATATCTTGTCTCGAATTATTGCTTTGGTACCAATTTGAAATAGAAAAAACAATATTAGGGTTAGAAAGGAGAAAGAGAGAAAGTGAAGAGCCAAGGAAGAAAGGAATAATCAGGTTGTGAAGGTTAGATTGGCCTACACTCGTTTATTTAATTGAGTAATATTAGGGTAATTACAATATTACCCTACACTAATTAACTTATATCTAATATAGACAATAAGAGCTCCAACATGTCATTTCTGTTACTACTCTGTCCCTAAGTTTCAACATATGAGTTGTTAGTTTAACATTTATGAAGCTTTAACTGTCTCCTTATATTATGTAATGGGTAGATGATTGTAATTTTTATAGTTATGGTAAGTGTAACTTGGGAATTCTTAATCCAGGACCCCCCATAGTTACTGAAATACTTCGGAGTCCTTATTGGAGTAATTGCTTGTCGTAATGCTTGTATTGTTTTCATCTCTCTCGGGGCCACCTCATGCACATCGTTTTGGATAAAATAACTTGGTTTCTCTCATCTCCTTAAGGGTATCATCTAGATATTTAGCAGCCACCTATGATTTTTGTATAAGAACGTCATAAGTTGTTTTTCACTTTTGCTTCATATCCCCATTTTCTATCAAGGCTCTCTATCCTCCTCCTTGATGCACTTGATATAATCAATATCTTCCATAGGTCTTTGCTCAGGTGGTATATATCTTAGGTTGGAATCATGGAAAAAGAAGAGAAAAGTATGAGTTATGTCTCTGGTTAATAGAAAAGTGGCATCACTTTGCAATTCCTCTTCACATCGAACACAAGAAACACAACTTCACCTAATAATGGTTATGATATGAGTGGCACAAACCAGATCACGCATCATATTAATCTCGAAGAAAAGTTATTTCACTTTTTCGTAAAGAGATTGCAAACATTATGTCTAACTAGCTTGAATGATTTCTTGCTTTTGAAAAAAAAATTGATTGAGTGGAACTGTGGAAGACCAAACTGATTCTATAATGAATAACCAAACCAGCGTTTGTTGAATACAAAAATATTGGTTTACGTGTTATAATGTTTTCCCTCCAAAATGTTGTCATGATAGTTGCTCGATTACCTTCATGTGTATGTTTTGCCTTGTACTGACTTGCTGACATTCTTGGTATACTTGGATATAGTTATCTATTTGGAATAATTCTTGTATCTTAGGGTACACTTTTGTTATTTTTGTTATAGATCCTTGTTATAATTCTTTTGATTGTTGTAGATGCTCATTATTTTGAACGGAATGGCTTGTATATTGGTCAAGGAACCGCAATGATGTCGAGATCTGGGATCTTTCGGGTGTCAGAAGGGATTGCGGTGGATATGAATAATAGAGTTTTTAAACTCCCTTCATTAAATGGTATGTTCTTGTCCTTCTCCAATATGACAAATAAATTTGCTAAAAAATTTATGGTTTCATGGAAAACTGATTCCATGTTGTTATTGTTGTTTTTCCCTTGCTATTGGTAGTGTGTAAACTACCTAATAACGTTTAGTCATTCCTTTTCAAGAGTAATCATATCAAGTGATGATGTAGATGTTTATCTCATTAGCAAAACTTACATTGTTGATTTGTAATGTGACATCTATTGTTGTAACAACTTAGGGTGCATGTGACAAAAAATGTACGGGAGAAAATATTCAAAATTCAAAATTTTAGGGTATAACTTAAGTATTTATATTTTAACACGCTCTTCTAGGTGCGGGCTAAATTAGGGCCAAAGAGGCAAATGTTGTTTTAATAATTAGGGTGGCAGTGAGATTCGAGCACAAGACCTCCTACTCTGATACCATGTGAAACAACCATCTACTCAAAAAATTTAAGTTAGTAGAGAGGGTGTAACTTAAGTATTTATATTTTGACATAAATATTTAATTAAACTCCTTGTAGATTAGTATGAAAACAAGTTCTTGTTCTAAAGTTACATTGACACCTCATGTTATTGTTTGTCTGCTCACGAAAATAATCTAGCATGTTAATTTACTTTGCTACCTTTTATTTTACAACATCTTTTGATTCTAGCTTGGACTTAACCAATGCGCGATCCAAACTCAACCCGTGTTGTCCCAAACTTGGTAGTTCACCAAATCAACCCCACCCACGACTATCATTCTCTCGCCCATACTCGTAAGGATTAAAATTTTGTTTTGATGCATAGTCAGAAGCAAAATAGAAACAGAGAAAATTTAGTAACGTGTGGAAAGAGTTAGAAACCTAAATTAGGATTTATTTATTTATGTAGAAATGCTTAACAATTGAGGGATTGAACTTTTTTATTCTCCAAACATCAAGTTATATTAGATGCCACCCATTTGGAGAACAAAAGGGTTAATATGATGGGTTCCATAGCCTTGAAAGCTCTTTCATATTGCATCATTTGACTGATGAGGGGAAGAAGTTAAAGGATGTAGCAAGACTTCAGTGGATGAAGTAGCAACAAACTCACTTTGATAGATCATAGGATGACATGAAAACAACTATGACTCGTTACTTTGTGCCTGCTAATTATAAGCAACGATTTCACCTATAGTTGACACTGTTAAATTAGTGAAGTATGTCTGTTGAGGAGTATATAGAAAAATTCTACAGCTTGGCCATGATACCAAAGTTTCCATGGATTGAGGATCTAATGATTGTCTTGTATAGGCAAGGACTTAAATCCCAGATTTCATCGGGCTTATCTGTAAGTCGTCTTTACACCATGACAAATGCCGTTTATGTTGCCTATCAGATGGAAGATGAGTTGAAAAAGATAGCTTCTATGTGATTTTCTTTGGTGCCTAAAACCCGAATCAAGAGAACTATGGTAGATGTAAGTATAGGTAAGTTCATTAATAAACTCCAAGAGAATACTTTTTCTCCAAAGAAACTCTCTTGGGTTAGGGCTAATTCTTCATCTCAAGGGAGTATTAATTCTAAGGCAAGATTTTTTAATTGTTATAGTTTTGGCCATCTGCCTTTTCAATGCCCTACAAAATTTATTGCTATAGTTGAAAATGAAAATCCCAAGGTAATAATGATTCTGATGAGCCAGAATTTAAAACAGTTGACCGTTGTGAAGTTAATTTGATGATGATCATCATGTGGGTGTTATCTGTCCTTTCCTTATTGCTAATAGAGAGGTTCCTAATTGTTAGTTTATTCATCGAAGAAAAATCTTTTAGACAAGAGTTAATTGTGAAGGATATTTATGTTCTTTTGTGATTGATATTGGCAGTTGCACAAATGTGGCATCGGAAGAGGGTGTGAAGAAATTGAATTTGAAAGTTAAACCACATTCGGAACCATATCATGTAACATCGATTACTAATATCACACTGAAAGTTGATAAGAGATGTCTAGTTACATTCACCATTGGAAGCCTTCAGGAGACCGTCATGTGTGATGTGTTGCATCTCAAGCTTTGTCATATACTTTTTGGGCGCACTTGGATATGAGTTCGAGATGCGCAACATGCTAGTCATGCCAATGCTTATTCTTATGTTATTGGAAGGAAAAAGTACACTCTTACTTGTGCTATAGATGCGCATGCAATGCAACTGAAAAAGAGTTCTTTATTGATTTAGAGAGTGGTAGTCTTGGCCCTTTGTTTTACTCGCTGGAGTTGGGTGTTTTTAGCGGGGAATAATTGATGGTGTAGTCATTGGTTGGTTGGACCAATACAATTGATTTTGGAAGCCTATGTGAAAGGTTAGGAGTTTTTGGTCCAAAGGGATTGATCGTTTATTAAGATTAGTTTTATTATGATTATTTATTTGACTAGGAGTACTAGTGAGAGTTTGATTAGGGGATTATTATAGTGTTTTAGTTGTAAAGGAGTTTAAGAGTTTGATTACACAACTCTTTTAGAATTTTAGTAGGATGGTAGTTTTTATTTTGGTAAGGGACTTGGCCAATAAATATCGATATAATCCCCATTATTTTTATTGGAGAGATTGATTTTAATAGAAGTATTTTCTCAGTGAAAATTTTGTATATTTCTTCACGTAATCCTTGCGAGGGTTTGGTATCTTTTCTTCGTTTTTTCTATTATCTTATTCTTCCTGTTCTATCTCATATCAGGTTTACTTTAGAGCACTGTCTTACTTAATATTTCTATTTATTTTTAATCATTCTTTAAAATCGTTGAAAAAGTAGCACAAATGGTGAGAAGATGATATTTTTGAGGGGAAGGCATCGACGAAGGCACAAAAACCACTTGGTTATTTGGGATTTAGCATCCAGTCTAAAGTGAATAAGTTTGATATTCCGGAATTTGGTCAAGCGGAATATATTTTTGTTGGGAAGTGGTTCTTGAGGTTTTCGGGAAGAAAAGGACCCTTTGTGGCGTTCTATTATTAGAGTAAATATGCACTTCAATCTAATAGAAGAGACTCTAATGTGGTGGTTAAGGATTCTTTTCAGTGTAATTGGAACTTTATCTCTCAGGTATTATTACGTTATGTGTTATTTCTAGCTCAAGGGTATTTTATTACTTTGTGTCTATATATCTAAATTGGGTAGTTGTGTAACATAACACAATGCTCTGATAATCTTTTCCTTTATCCTATTCTTCATCTCTTTATCTCCAAATCTTAATGACTTCACAACTTGTTATCAGAACTGCTATCCAAATCGAGCGTTTCAAAGTTGTCAAAGCTCGTCGAAATTCAGCCCTAGGAGTCAATGGTGATTGTTGTCAACTTCTGAAGTGTTGGCATTAGCATTTGACATTTTAATGTCAGCATCGAGGAGAATGTTAGAATTTTTTGAAAAAGGGAGGAACATTTTCGATTGCCCCTTCTGAGTATTATGATTAATTTTTTGGAATTTTTAAAAACCATTTGATTGGTCTTTCAAATTTTTGAATGTTTTTGTATTTTCAATGTTCCAAGGTGCGATTTGTGTTTCATCTTCGGTTGTTCGGGCACGTGTTATTTTGCAGCCGGTGTGGATTAGCGACATATGAGTCCTATTAGGTTTTAATGATTGCAAGTATAAATACCTCTTCTTGTTAGAAGGGGAAAAATTGTTTTTCCCTATTTTCTAATTTTTTTTTCATAACAATTCTAGTGAAACCTAGCCATGAATTGTGAGTAGTTCTTTAAACTCTCTAATTAGGGTTGACAAATCTATGAATGTTTATTTGGATATTATGTGTTATTTGGATTTGTGCTGTATAACTTTACACACTGCTCTATGCTAACAATCTTTTCTTTTCTCCTATTTTTCTTAATGGCGAATTCAGTATGGGGGCAATTGCACCCACTAGAATTGTGAAAAGTTTTGGGTATTATTTGAAATTTCAGAATTTAAAAAAAAAAAAAANATGAATGTTTATTTGGATATTATGTGTTATTTGGATTTGTGTTGTATAACTTTACACACTGCTCTATGCTAACAATCTTTTCTTTCCTCCTATTTTTCTTAATGGCGAATTCAGTATGGGGGCAATTGCACCCACTGGAATTGTGAAAAGTTTTGGGTATTATTTGAAATTTCAGAATTTAAAAAAAAAAAAAAATTGAAATTTGCCCCCACTAAAATTTTTATAAAAAAATTAAGTTTGTCAGAGCAACACTATTGAGATCTAATTTGAGAAGTTAAATNTTGAAATTTGCCCCCGCTAAAAATTTTATAAAAAAATTAAGTTTGTCAGAGCAACACTATTGAGATCTAATTTGAGAAGTTAAATTATTGTTATCATTCGATTATTTATGGATCCTAATATTTAACGGGATTTCGTACGTGCTAATTCAATGACAACAATCCTTCGATTTTCAAATTAAGTTTCTAAATTAAATGCATATAGTAATATTGCTAGTTTATATTTTAGATAAGTAGTATTCTTTCATAAAAAAGAAAAATTAGACTTCCACTTTCCTTATACGGCTTAAATTAAAATTGTCTCGATAAGGTTTTTTAATAAACATCAATAAATCACTATTACAACATANTTATTGCTAGTTTATATTTTAGATAAGTAGTATTCTTTCATAAAAAAGAAAAATTAGACTTTCACTTTCCTTATACGGCTTAAATTAAAATTGTCTCGATAAGGTTTTTTAATAAACATCAATAAATCACTATTACAACATAAATAATTAGCTATTTTATATTTTGAATCACACATCAATAATAAATGAGCAAGCACCTTATAAGAAATCAATCGTGACCTTTTAGCAACGGTCATCCACCTACTAGTTAATAGAATTAGTAGTAACCAACAATACTATGCTTGGTCAGTTGTTGTAATGAGTTTTAATGATTCTTAATTGATTATTCTCTTTAATTTGACTTTCTTGGTCAGTGCTCTATTTTTTTAGCATTTTTTGTATCCTCTCCTCTATTATTTTTGTTAATGTGAATTAAAATTGAATCTTGAATTTGAAATCGTAATAAATTGGTGTTTGAACTTAGAAATCATAATATTAGAAATTGAAATTAGAATGCAAGAATTATAAATTAAGATTTAAATTATTTTAAATAATTTTTAATTTAATTGTACTATATATTTGAATTTGTCTATTATGAATTATATTTTTAATTAAATTATTCAAACAATTGGACTTTAACAATTTATTTGTGATCAATCAAAGTATTTAAAAAACTAAGTTTTAATAAAGTTATGACAAATAGATTTTTCTCTAAATTATTTCTATCAAGTNTAATATCTAAGTTTTAATAAAGTTATGACAAATAGATTTTTCTCTAAATTATTTCTATCAAGTTTGTCTATTAAATGAATACTTCTAGTCCTAATAAGTTGTTTGTCAAAAAATCAATAATAAGTTATTGAGTTTATGTTCAAAAAAGAAGAAAATTATGGAGTTTAAGTCAAACCAAACATAATGATTTTGAATTAATTATGGGTAAGTTTTCTAAAAGAAAAACAATATTGAAATACTTCTAGGTTGCCCCTAGTATGAATAATTTCGGGCTCCGCCCTCGTTTTTCCGAACATCTTGGTTTGAGTGTGGGGAATGGTAAAAATTCGCTATCGGAAGATAACTGGGGAGGACTGTCATCTTTTAAAATTTAAATCATTGTTTCCGTGACGTCATCATTTGTTTCAGGCCCATAGTTCATCCTTTGGATGTTTGTTTTCTTATTCTCCTCCTCGTATTACGTGGAATTTTAGTTTCTTGAGAAATTTCATTGATAGGAGACCGCAAAACTTCGTTATCTTTACTTGATTTGGTGTCTTTGTCTTCCTTGCCTTTGATAAAAGAATCAAGCTAATGTGCCTACTAAGATGCATCTTGCTCAAGAAATATTAATACGTATGATTTGATCCAAGTTTCTTGGTTTAGTCCGGTATGTTCATTTATTTTCGATTGAAGTTTTAGTAGAATAAATGCGGTATGTTCATAGGAAAATGATTTGCTCTCGTCTTGTTTTTCATTGACCGAACAATTAGGCTAGAATTCAAGTATGGAAGGTAGGTTTCTTATTTTTCTTTCGATGCGCCATATCCATTTTTTGTATCCTAGCGTATCCATCTTGTATCTCGACGTATCTGAAATTATTAGTTAAAATGTTATATTAATCATCTTATGCGTATCCTTGTGTATCCATATTCGGTACCAATTGGGGTATCCTTGCTTCATAGCTTTTCATTCTATGTCTATAACAATGGATTTCTCTTGATGTCTTGAATTTCAAAAAACTCTTATAAAGGCTCAAGCCAGATTCCTCTATTTGATGTCAATTCATCCACACTTTCATTCCTTGTAGAGGAAGGCTAATTACTTGTTGGTTGGGAGATGTATGAGCAGTAACATCCATGTATGGCTCCGTGAGAAGGGCGGTGGACAGAAATGGCCTTCTTGTACCTTANAGGGGTATCCTTGCTTCATAGCTTTTCATTCTATGTCTATAACAATGGATTTCTCTTGATGTCTTGAATATCAAAAAACTCTTATAAAGGCTCAGGCCAGATTCCTCTATTTGATGTCAATTCATCCACACTTTCATTCCTTGTAGAGGAAGGCTAATTACTTGTTGGTTGGGAGATGTATGAGCAGTAACATCCATGTATGGCTCCGTGAGAAGGGCGGTGGACAGAAATGGCCTTCTTGTACCTTACTCTTGTCTTCAATGAGGTCTTCTCTTTTGAAGAGGAACTATTTCAAGCAAGGATGCTATGACCAAGGGAGTGCAGAGTTCAGGCACGGTTGCTGGAGGAGACTTCTTCAAGATGCATTTGACCCGACCTCAAGGACTATGTTGAACAGGTTATAGAAGAAGGAGATGAGCATCTTGTGTCGAGACTCATTTTTCATTCTATATAAGGGGAGTTATTGTGAAGCCTAGAAAGGTGGAAGTCCCTCTGCGTGTTTCATTTTCCCTTGACTGAACAATTGGACTAGAATTAAAGTATGAAAGGGAGGTTTCTTAGTTTTTTTCCTGATGCGCCATATTTGTATCTGAGTGTATCCATCTTGTACCTTGACGTGTCCATTAAAATGTTGTACTAATCATCTTTACGTATCCTTGTGTATCCAATGTGCATCCGTAACACAACCTATCGCAACAATAATTCCTATTGACCTTCCAAGGTCTATCGTAATCAAAGGAGACTCCGTCGAAATTCCGTTAGGATTACCATGGCCTTGGGTTAATGAACAAGCCATAACGGATAATTAGGACCCCCAGAAATTAGGGTGTCACTGTATACAAATACCTCAGTCATAGGGGTAACCTTGCTTCTTAACTTTTCATTATATTTGTATGACCTCGTATTTCTCTTGGTGTCTTGAATATGAAAAAACCTCTTATAAAGGCTCAAACTAGGTTTTTAGTATTCTTGTGAGTTTTGGGTTCCTTTTATTTCATTATTTCTTCCTTATTCTTTTGAGTAAAAGGAGACAAATTATAAGAAAGTATGAAATAAAAATTAAAATGGTGGGAAGGATGGGAAATCTTTTTCAATTTGAGGACAAATGAAAATTGCCATCAAAAGAAATCCATCAAACTTGTATTGTGCTGTTGCGGTTTGGGGGCATTATGTCCTCTGTGGGCTTCCATGGGGTTGTTTGGGTCCATACTCTAGACTTCGGTTCATAGTTATGCTATTGTAATTTTGGTTCCATGTTCTCTTATTAACCATCAATTATTGATCTTTAATCATTTTGTTTCCAGATTTGCTTGAAGGGGAAATCTTTCTTCAAAACCTGCCAAGCATTATCACTGCACACGCCTTAGGTATTTTTCATTGCATGGTAGTTGATCAAAGTGATTGATATGAATTGTTGCTCTCTCTCTCCCACTCCCTGTACATATTGTTGCTCATGTAATTCTTTGTTATAAAACTTTCTTGATTGTAGTGCTAAATTTTTTGTTCTTTTATATTCCTGAAGTTGAGTGTGGCGAAAATGAGAATGTGATGATGGATGTGTGGTAAAATTAGAAATGATAGAATTAACAATAAGAGTGTCCGTCAAAAAGTAGATGTAGCACATATAAAGATAAATTAAGAGAGAACCGACTTTGGTGGGTTGAATATAGTTATAGATGGTCATCTATTGCACTAGTGAGATAGAGTGGTATGATGACCATTAATGGTAATCGAAGAGGCAGAGAGACCAAAATTAACTTCAAATGAAATAGTAAAAAAAAATATGATAGCTCATGGTTTATTGTAGGGCCAAAAGAACACAATGGTGCAACAAGATTTATGTTGCCAATCCCAAAAATGTTGGGGCAGAATTTTGTTAGTTGAGTTGAGTTTATAATCCTGTAGTGATATATCAAGTCCTTTAACTATTGAGATGATCAATTAAATGAAACTTATGATGCTATTGAGTGAAATCATTTGAAACAAAAACAAAAAGTAACAGTTGAATTTGACTTTACAGTGTAGGTTTTGAAAATGTATAGTTTGTATGGCCCTGGGAAAATGGACCCACTAATTTTTTTAAATGGCCATAGTTACCGCTCAAACCATGATCCTTGAACAATATCAAAATCATTGCAGCACAACTACCAAATAATATGATTCAAGACACCATTTATCACAATAAAATTTATGAAAGCAAACTATAGTGTATCAAAATCCAGGTTTGGTAGTATCTACATCTGATTAGAACATTGTAGGAAAAAAAAAAGATAACATGATTAGAAGTCTCTGCGATGTAAACTAAAATAGAGATCATAGAACATAGATTCTCTTGCATCTCACCAGTATTGTTTCATGACAATGGCTATCTACAAAAGCATAGAAAGCAACCCAAGGATTCAACCCAAGTACGAAAAAATAATTCCCATGACCAATTTATGCTATGCGAAAAAACCCCAAAATGCAATTCCAATTGCAGACAATTGGATGTCTTAGGAGCATAAATATTAAAAGGTCATAAAGGAAATATGTGAATTTTGATATATCATATATGAGACTTAGAGTTGGTTTTGTGTTGACCAATTAGCTTTCCTGGTGTCGACTTCCAGAATATTTTTCCCTGAAAATCATTCTTAAGAATTTCAATTGATCCATCATTCATCAAAAAAACGTATTCCATATGAAAAGGCAATGAATCTTTAATTCACTTCCTCTAAAACGTTATTTTCTAGTTGAAGTTACTCCATACCCATTTTGGGAATAGTTTCCTATGAAACCAACTGTACATTCACATTGACCATAAAATAAATATAAAATCTACTAACCAAGAGTAAGAACAACTTAATAATAGAATGACTATAAAGAGAAGCATTGGCCATTACATAAATATCTACGGTCTAAAAGTAAAAACTACTTAATAGAATCAAAACAGAGAACAACTGCCACTTTATGAATGGTTGAAATTGAACACGATTTAGTAAATATTTACTCATAATAAAAAAGATACTAAAGATGATGATGATAAATAAATCTTTTCTTAGTCATTTTCTCAAGAATCTTGTGAGCAAAATCAAACTACCTAGAAATCTGTACATTCACAGTGGTCATTGCATGTGTTTAGTGACAGGTAGAGAGAAGAACTGATCATTTGGAAGTAAATTTTTTCCCAAGGAATCTGTTCGGCTTCTTTGGATACAACCCTCAATTCCCCTTCCCTTAAATTCCCTTAATCGCAAGAAATTGACACAAGTTAACCTCGGTGGGTTGGGGTTAAGCAGACGTGGGGTGGGTATACACAGAGAGAGACCTTGAGGGTTGGTGGCTAGGGCTACTGTGTTGGAAAGAGAGAGAGAGAGTGTTGTGGAGTGAAATTAGCTCCTCCGTGGGGGAGGGAGGAGAGAGAAGGGCGTGAGAGGACGTAAATAAGGAAAAACGCTTGATCAGATGAAGTAGATCTGTAATGGAAAGTTTTGGGCAGGAAGTTAAAAATTGAAGAGTGTTTTTTAGCCATTGGATTGTTTCCAATTAATTTTAAAATTATCCAAACTGCAATAAACAAGTCATTTTTTATATCTTGGGAGATTTGAAATCTTTGGTACTTTATTATATAGATAGCCTTTGTTTAGGTATCAAAATTGTTGCATAGTTTCTCTAATTGTCTCCAAAATAAAAATAAGGCCCATATCCTGTTTCTTTCTGGTACATGGACAGGATTGTTTGTCAACATATGTCTTATATACTTGCATACAATAAAAATCAATTTACTTACATGGGTTGTTATAGTATAATAACGATTAAGAAAAAAGATGTACCCAAAAAAAAAAAAAGGATTAAGACAAATGAAAAATTGTTACGTTTTTGCTAAGACAATTGCTTCTGATGAATTTTGCTTTCTTCATGCATCACATGTTATTGCTTTTGTTTTCGTTCTATGACTTAGATCCTCAAGAGGGAGAGAGAGTATTGGATATGTGTGCAGCTCCAGGGGGAAAAACTACTGCGATTGCAATCCTTATGAAGGACAATGGAGAGGTTGTTGCAGTTGATAGATCTCACAACAAGGTGCACCTTCTGACCTTGAATTGTGATTGTAAGAAGGTTAAATGCTTCAACATATCAGACTGATAGGCCCTAGATTAACCAATCACTTGAAAAGGAACTTGTATAATTAATGCCATGTAGTCTTGACAAGTCTTTTGTCTATAGTGCATTGAGGATGGATATCATATACTGAAGTTGAAGTTCTATATATCTATACAGATATTGTGTAAGTTATACTACGGAGAATAATTAGGCATATTTTAGAAAGATTACAATCTATGGTTGGTAAATCCTTTATGAGACAGTAAAGTTTCTCTGCTTTAATATTTATTTATACTTTCAAAGTCAATCCTTTATTTTTAGCCACAAAAATCTTATTTTGAGTTAGCTGATTAAAGTATCCATTTGAAAGCACATCCCAATGATGTGATTCTTGTGGTTTTCTTTATAGGTAAATAAGTCTCGTGGTAGGGCTGCAAGCCTGCAATCAAAACACGCGAAGCGATTATTATGGTGCTTGAGCTCATCTCAAAGTAGTGTTTACATCGAACAGTACTGCTATAGTACTCCATGAATAATAAGTTTACATAGGTCATGTATCATTCTTATAATTCACCTTTTGATCATAGTTATTGCATTAATATGGTCTATAAACCTTCTTCCACCTTGTTGTAATTCACTCTGATGTGTGGGGCCCTTCCTGTGTTGCCTCTATCTTAAGTTATCATTGGTTTGTCACTTTTATTGATTGTTATTGTCGTCTTACTTGAGTTTACGCATTGAAAGTGAAGTTTTCTCTTCCGTTTTTTTTTTGGTAAAGTAGTTGGTATCCAGTTTGAGGCTAAAATCGAAGTCTTTTGCAGCGACAATGGAATTGAGTACATTGATGGGGAATTTCACTCTTACCTCAATCAAAATGGTATTATTTATCAAACTAGTTGTGTGGTATCCAAGAACAAAATGGTGTTATTGAGCGAAAAAATCATCATCTTCTTGAGATTGTTCTTTCACTGATGTTTATTATGAATGTTCCTCTGCATTTTTGAGTGTCGTGTAGTTTAAGTCCCCTACTGAGTGTCTTTCTTGGATTTCACCGATTCTGTCTCTCTTCTCTTCCTCCTAAAGTTTTTAGGTGTTTTTATTTTGTACATGACCACATAACATTAAAGGGAAAACTTGATCCCAAGGCTCTTCGGTGTGTCTTTCCCGGGGTTATTATCCTACTCAAAAGAGGTATAAGTGTTCCCACCATCTTAGAAGGTATATGTTAGCATGGAAATTACGTTTCGTGAGTTTGAATCATTTGTCTCTCCACCCCAACCATCTTATCGGGGGAAGAACACTACTATTGAGGTAGAGGTCGTATGTTTGGAGCTTTTTCTTCAATTGCCTTTCTAGTGGGATACTAATGTCGGATACTAATAGGGGAGAGAAACAGATTGCTAGTACCAATGACCCACCCGGTATTTTGAAGACCTATTCTTGACGTCAGAAGGTATAGACCACCCATGTGCCGCTAGGTTAGTTGAATTCCTTCACTCTAGTTCAAGCATCTCCTACTAGTTTACTATGTAATGAGCTTCTAGTTGTCACCCAGTTTATTGACAATCTAACTGTTGATGATTTTGAACTTCCTATTGTAGTTATAAAAGGTATTTGAGTTTGTACTCAAAACCCCATATCTAACTTTGTTTCTTATGATTCTTTGTCTCCATCTTATCGTACCTTTGTTTTTTGCTTGTCTTCTATATCTATTCCTCTGGGTTGGAAGGAAGCTCTCACTGTTTTAAAGTGGCGAGAAGCTATGGTAGGGGAAATGAGAGCCCTAAAGAAGAATAACACATGAGAATTAGTTCCACTTCCTCTCAGAGCAAGAACAATTGGGTGTAAATGAGTATTTATTGTTAAACAACAAGCTGATAGTTTAGTTAAGAGATATAAGCAAGATTGGTTGTTAAGGGATTCATTCAAATATATGGCATTTATTATAAAAGGACTTTTGCATCTGTAACAAAGATGAACTCCATACGTGCCCTTTAATTTTGAATGAAGTTTGTAACAGTTGGATGTGAAGAATGCCTTTCTCCATAGAGAGTTAGAGGAAGATGTATATATGAAATAGTGTTATTAGAATCGAACCGGACCGGCCGGGTCCATCGGTTGGACCGTGAACCGGGACTTAGACTGGTCCAGTTTTTGAATTGGACCACATATGTAAGTGAATCGGCTGTTAACTATTAAATCGGCTGGTTTTTGCTAAAGTTGGTGAACCAGACGATTAGATTGCAATTGTTAAAAAAAACATGTTTTGGGCATTTTTGCCCTGGATCCCATTTCTTCATTTACTATTTTCATTCTTCCTTCATTTGAGTCTCCACTCCCATTGTCCTAGACTAAAGGTCTTCATCTTTCTCATTTACTTCATGGAACAGGACGACTCATTTGCTTTAACGAACAAGAGTATAGGACTCATCTGGTTTGTCTTTGTCTTCAACTTGATCTTTGCTTCAGCGACGAGCATTTCTTTGCTAGTCTGCTTCAACTCAAACTCTCTTCTTCATCTTCCAAGACTCAAGAGTCCAGTTCCAATCTTCATCTTCCTTCTCTAGGTGACGAATAAGCAACGAAGGTCCTCAGACTTTGATCTTCTTCTCCATTTCAGGCAACAAATAGTAAGCCCACTCTCTCTCTCTCTCTCGTGGGCACTCTTTCTCTGTCTTCAACTCAGTCCAAGTGACGACATTAAGTCATATACAATATACATATTCTCTATATATGTCATGTTTCGAGGTTTTTAGATTACAAAGATTTGTAGTAATTTTCATCGGAGATTGTGATATTTAAGTGATTACGATTGAGATTAAGATTGTGAATTTTATTGAGTTTAGGATTGTGAATTTTTTGAATATTGAGATTAAGATTGACATTGTGAATTTTATGAATATTGATTTGATATTTGGCTTCATTAATTTTATGGTTAATTGTATGCATTATAGACATATTTATATATTTTTTTTCCTAAATTATTATTTTTATATATTTTTATTATATGACAGGGTTCGACCATTTGACTCAACGGTTGAACCAATAGACTATTGATCCTGTCCCCTTACCGGTTTGATGACCGGTCCGGTTCTGATATCATTGATATAGAGATTCCACCTAGTTTCTCATGTTAAGTAATTAAAGGAAAGATGTGTAAGTTGAAGAAGTTACTTTGTGGGTTGAAGCAATCACTTAGAGCCTAATTTGATAGGTTTTTCAAAGCCACGTTGAAATTTGGATATAATCAAAATCATGCTGAGTATAATATCTTCTTCATGCAGGTAGATGACAAATTAACAGTCCTCATTGTATATATAAATGACATAGTTATGATTTGGAATGATATGCAAGAAATCATCAAATTGAACTTGGGATTGAACTTACTAGATAAAAAAAAGGCATTTTTGTCTCCCACACAAAGATAAAGGTTCTTGACCTACTTGAAGAAACTTGTATGTTGGGATGTAGACCTACATATTATTCAATTGAAGCTAACTATTGGCTAGTGAGTGGTGTTAGTAATGTTGTGGATAAGGAGATATACCAGAGATTAGTGGGGAGATTGATATATCTTTCTCATATTTGGCTAGATATTGCTTATGCAGTGGAGATTGGAAGTCAATTCATACATGATCCTCGAGTACCTCATCTTGAAGTAGTTCATCGTATTTTAAGATATCTCTAGTCAGCTCTAAGAAAAGAGATTTTGTTGTCTAATATTGGTAACTTAAAATTAGAAGCATTCACTGATGTAGATTGAACAGGTTCAGTAGATGACAGAAGATTCACTTCAAGCTACTGCACTTTGATAGGAGGAAACATTGCCACGTGACAAAGTAAAAAACAAGCGTCTAGTGCAGAGGTTGAATACAGAGGAATGACCCATGGAATTTGTGAGCTTATGTGGCTCTAAATTCTATTTAGTGAGCTCAAAATTCGTTGCGATGGGTTATACTGTGATAATAAGACAACTATCAATATTGTATACAATCAAAATAGAATAAACATGTTGAGATTGATTGACAGTTCATGAGAGAGAAGGTGAACAAGAGTTTAATTTGCATGCCATTTGTGAAATTAGAAGATCTGTTGGCCGATGTTTTCACAAAAGGGCATAGTAGCAAGCTATATCTTCCTATCATTTGCAAGTTGGGCATGTGAGACATTTATGCACCAACTTGTGGTGGAGTGTTATGGATGTAACTATTAAGGTACTCTTGGTACTTCTGTGACTATATATATTTTTTTTTAATAAAATAGAGCTTCAAGCATCATAGGATTATCTAGCATCCCAACTAGGTTGGCACCCCAGGAAATCCCGAATCATGTGCTATACGCTTGAATATTATTAATGAGAGAAAAAGAGAATACATGGAAGAAGTGGAAAAATAAAGAAAAGTCTGGTCCTGGTAGCTTATAAAATGCCACAATCTAGCTCACAGCGGACTCAAAACCACCCTATGGTTTAAACCTATACGAAGGGAGGCTATACATGTCATTACAGAGTTGAGTAGCAAGCACTGTAGGTGTAGCCCACCACCATTGAAAACCTGAAAAGGATAAACCAATATTTGCGCATTTATCGGCTACAACATTTACTTCTTAAAAGATATGACTAAAGTGGAAGTTCATATGCTGCAATAATACCTGCAATTTAGCCGGCGAATTTTAACGGACCAGGGTGGGTCATAAGATGGATTAGCCAAACATTGAATAACAGAGCGAGAGTCAGACTCCAACCAGAGGTATCTCCAACCCTTCTGCCAAGCATGTTCAATACCAATAATAACTGCGACCAATTCAGCATAGAAAGCAGTTTGCACTCCCAAAAAATCACTAAAAATTCCCTTAACAAAACCCCTACTAGTTCTATAAATATCAGCAGCAACAGCCGGCCCAGGATTTCCTTTGGCTAAACTATCCGTGTTCAATTTAAGCCAACCAGTAGGAGGGGGATACCACTTTACTGGAATAATTGAAGGGGCTTTTCTATATAAACCTTGAACACCAATAGATCTAAGCATCAAACACCTCTTTTTTCGCATCAGATTCTTTCTCTAACAAATGATCCAAGGGCCCCATCATGTCAATATCATGTTGAACAGAGGAAAGAGATTGATAAGACAGCCTAACTCGCTCATCAACAGTATCAAAGACGTTTTTGTTCCATGATTTGAGACCAATTTTAAGCACTGTTTAAGAATAACAAAGGGACAACCAGTAAAAGAACATGAATTCCAAGTATCACCCACAAACTGCTTAAAACTTGGGTGAGAAACCCAAGAATTAATAAATCGGAAAGGCCTTGGACCCGATGCAGCTGACTTAGTAGCAGTGAAAAGAAGAGGATGATGATCAGAACAAAGCTCAGGCAAAGAAATGCAAAAATTATCATCCCAATTATCCAACCAAAGAGAATTGCACAAAGTTCTATCTAGCCTCATTTCAACCCTGGAGTGAAGACCCCTTGCCCAAGTAAACAAAG
>CAUOFW020002813.1:409310-462969 GCA_963454935.2 Ilex paraguariensis
GAAGACTGACTTGTGAGCAATCTAGAAAGCACTAGTGTTGTCACAATACGTCGGAGTAGGAGCAGATAAAAAAATACCAAGATCAGTAGGCAATTGTTTTAACCTGACTATCTTAGCAGTGGTAGTGGCATAACACGGAATTTAGCTTCAGTAGAAGAACAAACAACAATATTGTGTTTCTTGCTTTTCAAATAAGAGAATCACCAAAAAGAAAGATAGAAACTAATGGTGGTCTTGCGGTACATTTTCCAGTCTAGTCAGGATCTAAGTAAGCCTTGAGTTCCATAGAAGAGTATTTGTGCCTCAAAGGGGACTATTTAGCTACGTTCTTTGTTCAGTCTAACTTTGCGAAGAGGTATCAACTTGAACATGAAGTTTGTATTGCACGTCAGGGTGATAGAAACATACATGAGTTCTACTCAGTTACGACGCGATATTGGCTAGAAATACTGTGTGTCTAAATCTCGNCGATCATTAATTCTCCCTGGCTGGGAAAAAACTCTTCTCTTACCAAAACAAAAACTACTATACTACTAAAATCCTAAAAGAGTTTCGTATTCAAACTCTCAAATTATTATCGTATTAAAACACTATAATACTTTCCCAAACAAATCCTAAAACCGTTTGTCGTAATGAAACTCACATTTAAGGTACTAAAACAATCATAATCAAACAAATATTGCCTAATTAATATAATATCAGTAAAATAAATAATAAATTCAAATTCTTAAATTCAAGCTTATTCAATCGTATTTCGATCTCTATCAATTCTACTCGGGTGAAAAAGTTCTTCTTCGAAGAGTTGTAAGAATAGAGGGATGCCCAGAGATTTGAACATCGTCATACTACACCACCTGTAGATGAGTTAAAGTCATCAATGCCTTGCCTGACTATGGTTGTTGATCAGTTGTAGAGTTTCTGTCTCTTCTTTAGCTTGGTGCCCTCCCAAAGTGGGTTCGTTCACTTCAAGTCCTTCAGGTATACCTCAAACCGGTTGGGTCTTTAACTGAGGTGTGACATATCAAATGACTAGTGATTTCTCATTATTTATATCTATTGTCTCTCCTCCCTTTGTGTCATTGCTTGCGGTCAATGACACTCAAATGTTTTTGGTTGGTGTTGGGTTGGTTATTTCTCGTCTAACTTACCTTTAGATGTGTACTACATTTCTCAGTTTGCTTTGAACTTAATTTCAGTTTGTCAACTATTTGATTCTAGATTTTTGATTTATTTTTCTTCCTCTAGCTGTGTTATGTTGGATTTTATATAGGACTTACGGTCCAAGAAGCTAATTGAGACATGTCGTAAAAAGGGAGGGTTGAAAGTGTTGGAGGAGTTAAATGTTCCAAATATTGCTACTTCTATTGTTAATTTATCTTCTTTCCGTTTGAGTTTATAATCATCTAGTTTTCATTTGTGGCATTCTTGCCTAGTCAAGTTTCTCATTCACGTTTGAAGTTTTTAGCCTCTACTCCCAGTTTGGGACCCTCTGGTTTTAGAGCATCTAAACTAAAATTAATTGGATATGCGTGGAGTACCCCCTCAAATATATAAACACTCTTGGTGGTCCTAAATATTCGACGCGGAATACAAGTTCTCTTAACACTCCCTTACATGGGATTCAGGCTCGCACTCAACAAACAAACAAACAACCTCGCATATTGAGAAATTCAAATGGGTAAGATACTTGATCCTCTGACCACCCAAGGCCCAACGTTGATACCATGTTATAACATCTAACCCAAAACCAATTGGCAATAAAAGGAGTGACCTCTCAACTATATAAACCAACTTTGGTGGTCATAATGATTCGACGTGGGATTCAAGTTCTCTTAACATTTGGAACCTACCTAGATTGGCTAGGGTTCATTCTAAGGCCTTTAGACCATACCTAATTTTGTCTTTGTTGCTTGAAGTTCATAAGAGTGCTGGGACAAATAATCGCCATCTGTTTTGTTATCTTGACTATTCTTTAAGGCTTCGAGCTTTCACATTTTCCCTTTAATTCCTTCAATAAAGCACTCATCCCAGAGTATGTANATCAGGTATAAAGGTTATGGATCCACCAATAAACTATATTTCCGCCACTAAGTTTGTTTTATACCTGTATGCCACACATGCTCATTGTAATATCAGTCTCAAGCACGCTTGCACCAATTCAATTGTATTTGTAATGATCCTGACCCATTTGTATACCAATCAAAGTGCTAATAACCTCAATCACACAAATAAAATCTTCGAAAATAAAATATTCTACAATTTATACAATTTTTGAAATGACAAAGTAAAACAGCTGATCCAAAAGCTTAGCTGTACATCTCTGTTAGGTCACTTTGGCATTTTTTTTTTCTGGCTTCACTTTCTTTGCAAATTTCATAAAGATAATGGGTGGTGAGTTCGGAAGCCCATTGAGCAGAATAAATTCACAATACGACAAGAGTACAATGCATCAAATATCAAAGACAGCAAGAATGACCTATTCACAATTCAAATTGACATCAAGACCATGTTGCCGAAATCCTTCTCTATTATTTTCACAAGAATCATATAATAACCATGTGAATTCCAAATCAGACCTCACGACTTCTCTTTGTTTTCTATTTTCCCCATTTTGTTTACATCTATCTTCCTTTATTTTAGTTTCAAGTATTTAAGAACACAAATATTCTTTAGACTGAAGAAAACACACACATAATGTCCTAAAAACACACACCTCACTTGTCTTACCTAAAACCACTCAGGCACATAGTTGAAACTCAAATAATCAAAATTTAGGGTTTAGGTTTAGGTTAGAAGAAAGAAGAAAGAGGAGAGAAAGTGATTGAGAAAATAATGTGTAGGATTTATGTTACAAACACCCTGTCACAAATCTATATTAGATTGATATTGAGAACAATCACAATATTAGGAAAGTAGAACATAATAAGAAAGTAAAATAGAAAAGGAAATCTCTAACAATTAGGAAAACAACGTAATAGGAAAGTAGATCTCCAACACTCCCCCTCAAGTTGCAGCATAGATATAAAAAATGTCTAGTTCGGAACAAAAGTTAGTAAAGGTGGACCATGCCAATGGTTTGGCAAGAATATCACCAACTTGATCACCAGACTTTGACATAAGGAGTGATAATCTCCTTTCGCATTAAGAGATTTTGAGTAAAATAGCAATCAACTTCGATGTGTTTGGTACGTCATGAAACATTGGATTATTGGCAATAAAGATGGCTGCCTGCTTGTCACATTTGCATCTGCATAAGAGATGGCATATCAACACCCATCTCACGAAGTAGAAAATGAACCCACAACAACTTACATATAGTATGGGCCATGGCACAATATTCGGCCTCTGCACTAGAACATGCCTCACATTTTGTTTTTTACTTCGCCAATGAACAAGATTACCACCAACCAATGTACAATAACCAGAAGTAGATTTTCTATTAGCCAGACTACTTGACTTGTCACCATTAGAAAATCCAATAACAGTTAAGTAGGACAATGGTTGATATAACAATCCTTCCTAGTGTTTCTTTCAAATAGTGAGGTATATGATATACAACTTCTCAATGAGGTTTACGAGGAGTATGCATAAACTTACTAACTGCACCAACAACATAAGTAATGTTAGGATGTGTACATGTAAGATAAATTAGTTTACCAACCAACCTTCGATAACACCCCGTATCCTAAAAAAACATCTCCACTTTCAATATCTAATTTACTGTTGGATCCATTGGGGTATCAATTGGGCTTGCACCAAGGGTACCTTTTTCAGAGAGTAAATCTAAGATATACTTCTTTTGGCACAAAATATTACCTTCCTTCAATTGGGCTACTTCAATGCCAAGAAAGTATCGAAGAATGCCCAAGCTTTTAGTGTGGAACTGTTTTCCCAAATAGGTCTTAAAATGGGCAATACCAGCTGAGTCACTGCCACTGATGATATCATTGACATAAACAATGAGAACAATGGCACCTACGGTGGATTTGCGTGTAAACACAGAATGGTCTGAATTAGAGCGTTGAAAGTCATATTGAAGTACATTTACACTAAACTTATCAAACTAAGTATGCGGTGATTACTTTAGGCCATACAATTCTTTCATCGATCGACGTACTAACTGTTTCTTCCCAAAAACAACACATCATGTAGGTGAACCAAATACACTTCTTCTCATAGATCCTTATATGAAAATACATTCTTTGCATCCGATTGATACAAATGCTAAATCAAACTCACTGGAACAAAAAGTAAAATTCTAATAGAGTTAAGACGGGTAACAGGAGAAAAGGTCTCACAATAATCTACTCCATACATGTGAGTATAGCCCTTCACAACCAACTGCGTCTTTAAACGCTCAATAAAACCATTGGAAAGATGCTTCATAGTATACACCCACTGACAACTAGCAGGTTGGTTAGTAGGAGGTAACAAGATGAGCTGCCATGTCTAATTCTCATAAAGAGCTTTCATTTTTTCATCTCTTGCCAATTTTCATCCAGGAGATGATAAGGCTTGTTTGAACGTGCTAGGAACAAATATAGAAGATAATGATGATGCAAAACAATGAAAAGATGGGGAAAACCAATGAAATGAGACAAAATTAGATATAGGATGTTTTGTACAATTACGAATACCTATCCATAATGTAATAGGTAGAGCAGAAGATGATGGAGTAATACATGGTTCAGGAGTTGGTGTTCCCTGTAGAGCTGGAGCATATGACATAATTTGTCTATCTTTGGAGTGATGATAAACTTGTAGTGGGGGAGCAAACACCGGTGGAAGAGAAGGTACAAAGTTTGGAATAGTTGGCAACAAATGCTCCCCTTGGCTAGGAGATATCAAATCTATAGCAAGGTGATCACCAAACACAAAAAAAGGGAGATGACTCAAAAAAAAGGTAACATCGACATTGACATGGTAGCGATGAGAGTCATGATCATAGCACCGATAACCTTTCTGAGTAAGATAATATCCCAGAAAAATACACTTGACAGTGTGAGGTGATAGTTTGTCACAATTGGAACCAAGTAGATGGATAAAGGAAACATAACCAAAAACATGAGGAGTTAAACTAAATGGCGGTGTATTAGGTATAGTAAAGAGAAAGGAGACTTCTTGTTTAAAATAAGGGAAGGCATGCGATTAATAAGATAAACTAAAGTAAGAACTGCATCAATTCAATATGGTTTTGACACATGTATGTTAAACAATAAGTTGCGGGCAACATCCAAATGAAGATTTTTGCGTTCAACAATGACATTTTATTAGAGGTATGTGGACAGGTACTTTGATGAATAATACCACGGCCAGCACAACAAGTTTTTATAAATGGTTGAATATACTGTAGGCCATTGTTAGATTGAAAAACTTTAACACGTATATCAAACTGAACCAAAAATTCATTATAAAAAGTTGTAAATACCTTAGGTAGTTCAGATCGATCTTTTGTAAGAAATTACCAAGTCATACAAGAGAAATCATCAACAAAAATTACCAAATGCTAAAAACTAGAAATACTTTTGACTTTTGTAGGATCCCAAATGTCTTTATGGATAACATTATAAGGACAAAGACTAGGTTGATGACTTGAAAAACTTGGAGGAAAAGAATTGTGGTGATGCTTGCCTAATTGACACCCCCTACATTCTTACATAGAGGAAGAACCTTTTTCACCTTGAGGTTCTAAAAAATACAAGAAGATGGAGAGAAGGTTACTGAATATTGTAAGGACTTAGTTAACTGACTCATAGATAATAAGTTAATGAAAAAATTTAGAATAAACAAACTAGAGGTTAATGACATAGATTGAATGGGAAAGAGATCGCCAATCCCATGGGTTAGCTCGTCCTTTAAGTGATGGGGGAGGGAAGTGGGGAGATTTGCTCAGAAATGTCTTAGTTGGTTGAGGGGTGATCGGTCTAGTCGGTCAAAAAATAAGATACAAAAAAAGGTGTCTGGTTTTCTGTAGCTAATGTTATTGGTCGAAAAGAACCATCAACTAACATAATACATGAGTTAGATAAATGAAAATTAGGGAATATAGAAGAAATATCAGACATATGAGCACTAGCTCTTGAATAAATGATTCCAGAGGACAATGAAGGTTGGGTAGCAGCACAGGCTACCTCCATTAGCACAAAAACAGTGGGAGTAGACAAATGTAGAAGAAGTGAAGATTAACTATTGGATGAGTTGATCAAGTTGAAAAGAAAAACCATCATGTGAAACCAGAAATAGACGCAATTGGACCATTGGTAGAAGTTGGATTCGAGAACTCAAAATATCATCAGAAGCCTGATTAGCATATGCTAGTCTCATATATTTATCCCAACAATAATCCTCAGTATGTCCTGTGGGACCGCAATAAGTACAATTCCATTGAGAATGATTACCACCATGACTATCACGACCCAGTATTCTTGTATAGATGAAGTGGAAGCATGCTAAAGATGAGAGACTGAAGTAACCTGATAATCCCTTGAAGGGGCCTTTACATCCTCCGAATTGCCATAATGAAATCCATCATCAAAATTAGCCGGAAAAACAAATCAACTCACTGAAGTTATCGGTCCAACCACAACGTGCCCAACCACACCTAGGTAGCCTATCCACACCTAGGTAGCCTATCCACCACAAGAGTTGTCAAAAAAAAAAAAAAACATACGCAGGAGTGAGAGACCTTCAAAACAAGACAACAAAAAAACAAATGAATCAATCATAAACACATAGTAAGGTTTTAGTCAAACACCTCTTTTCTACAAACTATTATCGAATCATCAGAAACCAGACAAAGCACAAGGACTATAGTGATAAAACAATCGGAATCTCAACGACAACAAACAACAATCACGAGCAAAGGAACTCAATCACTAGTTATGACAATTTCTTAGTCATGATTTACGATCCAAAAATCTTCCTACAAACAGTCAAAGTTTCTCAATGAATAGTAACCACATGATAAACAACAACCAATGAACGGTAATCCCATGAATAGTAATTAGTGAACAGTATTGATGAACAGTCGAGATGAACAGTGGGTAGAGAAGAGAAAGAAAGAACACATAGCGTGCATGTCTGTTCAAATTACAAGTGTATATGAAAATAGAAAAGATTAACATGCAATTTGTTGACGCAGAAACCCTCATTGGGGGAAACTTTGGGGAACCTCTATCGGTTCACCACAACTTAATCCACTATCCCAAAATTAGCTTACAAGTGCTTTTATGTTAATATCTCAATTAATACCATAGTTAGATATTTCTCCAAAGTTGTGAGGTTGGGTAGAATTTCTACCTGGTAGCCTTGGGTTTTAGGGGTCTAGGTTATGGTGGAAGCTCTTTAGGCAAAAGATATTAGTGGAAATAGAACAAAATTGTCATCCATGGATTTATCACGATACATTTCCTTCTCATTGTGCCTTTCACTACGAAGCATGGACATCTTGTTTAGACTAGAATGTGTGTGTAAGATGCGTGTGGGACACAAATACGTTTGGTAACATGCCAAACGTGCTAAAATTAGTGTTGAATTTCTTTATTATTACTTTTTTTAGGACATGTTTTCGACACTTTGGCAACATGTGATCTATAAACTGGGGACACGCGAAGGAGGGAGTTTGGGGACATGGTGGGAACACATGTAGGAGACATTGGGGGACATGTAGAGGACATGTTTTGGATTGTTTCCTTTTATATCTCGTAAAACTAGTTATATAACTTTATAATAGGAAAATTATTTCTATAATTTCAAATAGATAATGGTTGGAGAAGTGATGCGAAAAGAATTATTATTAGTATGCAAACACGAGATATGGATACGGACTGAACTTCCTTGAAGTTTAAGAATGGGGACTATGGAAATAAACACAAGTAGAAGATACTGTTTATATCCATACAATTGATATAAAAATTAGGATTACTTAGGGCTCATTGAAACTCAATGAAAATTAGGATAATGAAGTGGGGATTTTTCAATTGAAACTGTAATAGTTATTGAATGTTGGATAATGGATGTTTATGATTTATTAGTTGGTATGCAAGAATTGAAGTTTTCTAGGGTTCGTTTAGGAGGGAAGAGAGAAGAAGAAGAGAGTTTTTATTTGTTTTTTTGTGAGAGAATGGAATGATGATATTTTCATTCCACATTATTCTATATTTGTATTATTAAGCATATAAGAAGAAATTATGAGAATGGGCATTAGTTAATTATTCCAAATATGCTAACAGTCCCACTCAAACCGATGTCTAGATATATTACACATGTCTAGCTTGCCTAAAATGTCATGGAGCACCTTACTTGACACTCAATCAAGATATCAACTAATTATTCCCCTACTTTTCACAAATGGAGTGCCAATAAGACCAGAGCTCAATTTCTCTTTGATGAAATGTCTGTCAATTTCAATACTCTTGGTTCTCTTATGTTAAATTGGATTATGTACAATATTGATGATAACTTTGTTGTCACAATAAAGTTTCATTAGACTACGTGAATCAATACCAAGCTCTATCATTGTAATTCGTAACCACAAAAGCTGATATACCCCGTATGCTATAGCTCTAAACTTGGCCTTAGCATTGGATCTTGCGACAATTGATTGTTTCTTACTACACCAAATCCCCAAGTTACCTCCAGCAAAGGTACAATGCCTAGAAGTAGATCGTCTGTCTTTGACTAATCTTGGCTAATTTGCATCTATATATGGTTCGATAAGCCAAGGAAAAACAACTACCGCTTAGTTTTGACACTCAAGCGACCAACCCCTCTTATTTGTCCATCCATCACAAATGATTGTGCATCCCGTGTCCTTCTTAAGTGAGGGGCTTTCAATTTCTAGGGAGATTGTGTCTAGGATCTCGTAATTTAAGCCTTGTTTCTTCTGGTCAGCTCATACAACCTCAAATGAAATTTCAATACGCTTGGTTCGATTATGTTCAACTGGATTATGTGCAATATTGATGATAACTTTGTTGCCATAATAAAGTTTCATTAGACTACATGAATCAATACGAAGCTCTATCAAAATTCGTAATCACAAAAAACTCACCCTGCATATGCCATAGCTCTAAGCTCGGCCTTGGCACCGGATTTTGCGACATTTAATTGTTTTTTACTTTGTCAAATGACCAAATTATCTCCCACAAAGGTATAATGCCCAGAAATAGATTGTCTATCCCTAAGTAATCTTGGCCAATTTGCATCTGTATATGACTTCAACCTCAAATGATTATGTCTAGAAAACAAAAGACTCCTCTTGGGTGCTATCTTCAAATTCGTAAAATTCTAAAGGCTGCAGCTAAATGGTACAATCGTGGAGAATTCAAAAAATTGATTCACAACGCTTATAACATAGGCAATGCCCCGTCAGGTATGTGAGAGATAAATGAGTTTGCCTACAAGTCTCTGGTACCTATTGTATCGTCATTATTCTCACCCAACCTATAATTTTTGGCTCAATCGGAGTATCACAAGGCTTGCATCTAAGCATTCCAATCTCCTTCCATAAGTCCAAATGTACTTCAGTTGAAAAATAAAGATTTCCTCATTTGATTTTGCAACTTTTATCCCAAAGAAATATTTTAAGTTGTCTAAGTCCATCTCGAATTGTCTGGCAACAGAGAGTGTCATAGCTTGTTTCTTTTCAATATTGTCACCGGTGATGCAAATATTATCTATATAGACTATAACCACAATAATCTTCCCTTGTTTACGTCTAATGAAGAGAGTGTAATCAACTTGACTTTGTTTATACCCATGTTTCTTCATAGCTCTACTAAATCTCCCAAACCAAGCTCTAGGCAATTTCTTTAAACCAAAATGAGACTTCTTCAACTTACAAACCTTCCCTTCCAGAGATGGAAAACTAGGTTGTTTCAAACAATATAAACTTTTTTAATTTACACACCTTTTCATTTGGATATGGAAAATCTGGCTAAGCTTCCATATCAGGGTTACTTGGATTGCGGGTCGATTGGGTACGTGGTACGGGTACAGGTGCAGGATACGTTACTTTTTCCGGTGTGCGGTGTGGTGGGGGTAGGCTTAGTTGGTAGGCTATTTTGGGTCGTGGTTCACTTTGAACTATTATCCAGATCGTTTTTATTATTACAAAGAATTATATAAATTTATACATTATAAAATGCAAATCAAGACCAACAACAACACATCAACTAATAATCATGTATAAAAAAGTAATGATTGCATATTTTATTATCAGTAAAGAGATATTGAATGAATAATGGGTAACAGAAAGAGAGAAAAAAGAGAGAAGTGGTATAGTTTAGGATAAAAATCAGGAAAAAAAAATATATATGTGCTGCCAGGCTGCTAGTTGTGTACAAAAAGATGTAGACTTACAATAAGGCAGCTTCCTAATGGGTAGACTTATTAGTATTTTTACTTTTTTATCTAAAGTGTGTGATAATATGTCTTGTAAAATAAATGGCTTTTTTCCTCTTTTTACCAAAAAAATACTAGAGTGTTGGACATGTTTTTATCTTTTTTTTATATCTCAGTCGGTTTCCCTTTTTTTTTGTCAGAGTCGGTTATGCTTTTTCCAATTAATATTAATACTATATACAAAAGAGAAAGAGAGAAAAAGAAAAAGAGAAAGAAACAGGAAGAAACAAACGTCGAAGTACAGAGAGAGAGAAGAGATTGATCGATCGACCGTTCTGCGAGATGCGAAGTCAATAGAGAGAGAGATAAAGATTTGCGATGCGAATTTCCAAACTCTCTTCGATGGGAACCACACTAAATTTGAAGTTTTGAACCAGTCTTCGATGGGAACCCAACAGGAAGTAGGGTTCACTGGCGACTGTTGATCGAAGCAAACGAACGCAATTGACTGTCGACTGGCAATTGATTGAACTAGGATTACCAACATAGAACGCGATCAAAAAAACTGTGGGTTCCATCGGGTATACAACCTAATCTTCATTCTTCACTCGGTTTGGCCTATTATAACTTAATCTGTGCAATTTTTGATATTTAAAATGATTTTATTTGATATGGGTTTAGGGCTTGTATTGGGGATCTGAGTCTGAGATTCTGAGTTTTGATTTAGTAATTGATTTGATAGGGGTCGGAAATTTGAGTGATCCAGGTCGTGAACGACCCACGTTTGGGGTCGTGCAACCCAGATCGGGGCTCGTAGGGGGTCATACGTTTTCTGGTAACCCCGTTCCATATACGCTTNTTTTATATCTCGTAAAACTAGTTATATAACTTTATAATAGGAAAATTATTTCTATAATTTCAAATAGATAATGGTTGGAGAAGTGATGCGAAAAGAATTATTATTAGTATGCAAACACGAGATATGGATACGGACTGAACTTCCTTGAAGTTTAAGAATGGGGACTATGGAAATAAACACAAGTAGAAGATACTGTTTATATCCATACAATTGATATAAAAATTAGGATTACTTGGGGCTCATTGAAACTCAATGAAAATTAGGATAATGAAGTGGGGATTTTTCAATTGAAACTGTAATAGTTATTGAATGTTGGATAATGGATGTTTATGATTTATTAGTTGGTATGCAAGAATTGAAGTTTTCTAGGGTTCGTTTAGGAGGGAAGAGAGAAGAAGAAGAGAGTTTTTATTTGTTTTTTTGTGAGAGAATGGAATGATGATATTTTCATTCCACATTATTCTATATTTGTATTATTAAGCATATAAGAAGAAATTATGAGAATGGGCATCAGTTAATTATTCCAAATATGCTAACAGTCCCACTCAAACCGATGTCTAGATATTACACATGTCCAACTTGCCTAAAATGTCATGGAGCGCCTTACTTGACACTCAATCAAGATATCAACTAATTATTCCCCTACTTTTCACAAATGGAGTGCCAATAAGACCAGAGCTCAATTTCTCTTTGATGAAATGTCTGTCAATTTCAATACTCTTGGTTCTCTTATGTTAAATTGGATTATGTACAATATTGATGATAACTTTGTTGTCACAATAAAGTTTCATTGGACTGCGTGAATCAATACCAAGCTCTATCATTGTAATTCGTAACCACAAAAGCTAATATACCCCGTATGCTATGGCTCTAAACTTGGCCTTAGCATTGGATCTTGCGACAATTGATTGTTTCTTACTACACCAAATCCCCAAGTTACCTCCAGCAAAGGTACAATGCCTAGAAGTAGATCGTCTGTCTTTGACTAATCTTGGCTAATTTGCATCTATATATGGTTCGATAAGCCAAGGAAAAACAACTACCGCTTAGTTTTGACACTCAAGCGACCAACCCCTCTTATTTGTCCATCCATCACAAATGATTGTGCATCCCGTGTCCTTCTTAAGTGAGGGGCTTTCAATTTCTAGGGAGATTGTGTCTAGGATCTCGTAATTTAAGCCTTGTTTCTTCTGGTCAGCTCATACAACCTCAAATGAAATTTCAATACGCTTGGTTCGATTATGTTCAACTGGATTATGTGCAATATTGATGATAACTTTGTTGCCATAATAAAGTTTCATTAGACTACATGAATCAATATGAAGCTCTATCAAAATTCGTAATCACAAAAAACTCACCCTGCATATGCCATAGCTCTAATCTCGGCCTTGGCACTGGATTTTGCGACATTTAATTGTTTTTTACTTTGTCAAATGACCAAATTATCTCCGACAAAGGTATCATGCCCAGAAATAGATTGTCTATCCCTAAGTAATCTTGGCCAATTTGCATCTGTATATGACTTCAACCTCAAATGATTATGTCTAGAAAACAAAAGACTCCTCTTGGGTGCTATCTTCAAATTCGTAAAATTCTAAAGGCTGCAGCTAAATGGTACAATCGTGGAGAATTCAAAAAATTGATTCACAACGCTTATAACATAGGCAATGCCCCGTCAGGTATGTGAGAGATAAATGAGTTTGCCTACAAGTCTCTGGTACCTATTGTATCGTCATTATTCTCACCCAACCTATAATTTTTGGCTCAATCGGAGTATCACAAGGCTTGCATCTGAGCATTCCAATCTCCTTCCATAAGTCCAAATGTACTTCAGTTGAAAAATAAAGATTTCCTCATTTGATTTTGCAACTTTTATCCCAAAGAAATATTTTAAGTTGTCTAAGTCCATCTCGAATTGTCTGGCAACAGAGAGTGTCATAGCTTGTTTCTTTTCAATATTGTCACCGGTGATGCAAATATTATCTATATAGACTATAACCACAATAATCTTCCCTTGTTTACGTCTAATGAAGAGAGTGTAATCAACTTGACTTTGTTTATACCCATGTTTCTTCATAGCTCTACTAAATCTCCCAAACCAAGCTCTAGGCAATTTCTTTAAACCAAAATGAGACTTCTTCAACTTACAAACCTTCCCTTCCAGAGATGGAAAACTAGGTTGTTTCAAACCATATAAACTTTTTTAATTTACACACCTTTTCATTTGGATATGGAAAATCTGGCTAAGCTTCCATATTAGGGTTACTTGGATTGCGGGTCGATTGGGTACGTGGTACGGGTACAGGTGCAGGATACGTTACTTTTTCCGGTGTGCGGTGTGGTGGGGGTAGGCTTAGTTGGTAGGCTATTTTGGGTCGTGGTTCACTTTGAACTATTATCCAGATCGTTTTTATTATTACAAAGAATTATATAAATTTATACGTTATAAAATGCAAATCAAGACCAACAACAACACATCAACTAATAATCATGTATAAAAAAGTAATGATTGCATATTTTATTATCAGTAAAGAGATATTGAATGAATAATGGGTAACAGAAAGAGAGAAAAAAGAGAGAAGTGGTATAGTTTAGGATAAAAATCAGGAAAAAAAAATATATATGTGCTGCCAGGCTGCTAGTTGTGTACAAAAAGATGTAGACTTACAATAAGGCAGCTTCCTAATGGGTAGACTTATTAGTATTTTTACTTTTTTATCTAAAGTGTGTGATAATATGTCTTGTAAAATAAAGGGCTTTTTTCGTTATTTTACCAAAAAAATACTAGAGTGTTGGACACGTTTTTATCTTTTTTTTTATATCTCAGTTGGTTTCCCTTTTTTTTTTGTCAGAGTCGGTTATGCTTTTTCCAATTAATATTAATACTATATACAAAAGAGAAAGAGAGAAAAAGAAAAAGAGAAAGAAACAGGAAGAAACAAACGTCGAAGTACAGAGAGAGAGAAGGAGATTGATCGATCGACCGTTCTGCGAGATGCGAAGTCAATAGAGAGAGAGATAAAGATTTGCGATGCGAATTTCCAAACTCTCTTCAATGGGAACCACACTAAATTTGAAGTTTTGAACCAGTCTTTGATGGGAACCCAACAGGAAGTAGGGTTCACTGGCGACTGTTGATCGAAGCAAACGAACGCAATTGACTGTCGACTGGCAATTGATTGAACTAGGATTACCAACATAGAGCGCGATCAAAAAAACTGTGGGTTCCATCGGGTATATAACCTAATCTTCATTCTTCACTCGGTTTGGCCTATTATAGCTTAATCTGTGCAATTTTTGATATTTAAAATGATTTTATTTGATATGGGTTTAGGGCTTGTATTGGGGATCTGAGTCTGAGATTCTGAGTTTTGATTTAGTAATTGATTTGATAGGGGTCGGAAATTTGAGTGATCCAGGTCGTGAACGACCCACGTTTGGGGTCGTGCAACCCAGATCGAGGCTCGTAGGGGGTCATACGTTTTCTGGTAACCCCGTTCCATATACGCTTCATTTTCCAAATCACCATGAAGGGGGACATTTTTCACATTTAACCGGTGTAGAGACCATCCCAAATTTGTTGCCAAAGAAATCAGTACTTTGATGGAATTCATCTTGGCTATTTGTGCGAATGTTTCTTGGTGATCAATGTCATAGGTTTGGGTAAAATCCTTGGCCACCAATCTTGTTTTATACCTCTCCACATGTTCCCATGTGTTATTCTTTTTGGGAGCTCTTATTTCCTCTGCCATAGCTGCCTTTCACTTACAGTCTGCCAAGACATCCGTCCAATTTTGTGAAAGAGATACAAAAGATGGAGTAGACGGAAGGATGATAGGAAGGTGAAAGTGACTATGACAAGGTTTTAAATAGGATGTTGAGTGTAAGATTGAACTCACTTACCACCTCTCTAATTCTTTGTATCTTAGCCTCCAAACCCAAGTGATCTCAATATCTAACTTTGGCCAACCAAACTACCCAAGCATTTTGTGTAATTGGACAATGCCAAATGATATTACTCCTTTCTCTTCCACCCAAATCTTTAAAATCCACACAAAACATTAATGAAAACAAATGTGGGACTATCCAATACTAGCTAACCAAGTCAAACTTGTTCCACAAAGTACAATGCAATAATACAAATGTAATAACTGTTGAAGTTTAAATTCTTAAGTTACAACTGTTTCAATAACTTAAATTTTTGGAGTAAATGGTTGTTTAACATGATATCAGAGAAGGAAGTCGTCTATTCGAATATCGCCGCCACCCTAATTATTAAAAATATTTTCACGTTTTAGGCTCAAAATCTAGTTTGCACGTGAGGGGGCATGTTGAAATATAAATATTTAAGCTACACATTCTCTAGTAACTTAAGTTTTTGGAGTGGATGGTTGTTTAACAAAAACAAATGGTCCACACTTTCGCAACTTGCCCAACACATGAGCACCATTATGGGCACAGATTTGTGTAAGGCCCTCTCCTTTGCAGAACATCATATGTATTAATCTTCCATGAGCAATTTCCTATGCACAAACTTGTACTTTGAGAGGAATTTTGGCCTTCCAAATCTTCAATGTCAAATAAAAATATAAAATATAGGACTAGAAGGATCATCAATCAATGACTTAAAAAAGGACTTAGATGGGAAAGGACCCAATGGGTAATGACCCAGCACCTTTTATCCGACAAATCATGGTTGCAGTTGAATCTTGTGCTATGGCTACTACTATGTTAGAGATAGTTTGGTTGCGTGGGTTGCTTGTTGATCTTGGCATTTCATTTTCAGCATCAGCTGCTATATAGTGTGGCAACAAAATACCATTCGGATTGTACATAATTTGTTTTTTATGAGTGAACTAAGCATATTGAAATGAATTGTCATGTTATGAGCCACCAACTCTTGCTTACACAACTCTATTTTTCCATGGGTGACTCAACATATTGAGATGGGGTGTCATTTTGTGTGCCACCATCTCCATCTTGGGAATATTTCCATGTTTGTTCTATTATGCAGTTGGATCTCACACCATGTTGTGTTTTTGTTTTTTTTTTTATTGCGAAGCCCTCGATACTTCTTGTTGTCACATCATGAGTTTGAGAGGAGTGATAAGATTGTACTTATATTTGTTTAGCACTNGGGAATATTTCCATGTTTGTTCTATTATGCAGTTGGATCTCACACCATGTTGTGTTTTTGTTTTTTTTTTTATTGCGAAGCCCTCGATGCTTCTTGTTGTCACATCATGAGTTTGAGAGGAGTGATAAGATTGTACTTATATTTATTTAGCATTNTGGGAATATTTCCATGTTTGTTCTATTATGCAGTTGGATCTCACACCATGTTGTGTTTTTGTTTTTTTTTTTATTGCGAAGCCCTCGATACTTCTTGTTGTCACATCATGAGTTTGAGAGGAGTGATAAGATTGTACTTATATTTGTTTAGCACTGGGGGTAGTATAGTCTTCCCTTTATTTCGAGAACTCCTGCTACAAAGGATTGCAAATTTAACTTGCGATAAGGTGGTTATACCATTGTAACCGACAAAAAAATCTAACATCTTAGAGTTTGTGTGGTGATCCTCGAAGTGGGGCCAAATCAATGGTGCATCCTCGNCGAGAACTCCTGCTACAAAGGATTGCAAATTTAACTTGCGATAAGGTGGTTATACCATTGTAACCGACAAAAAAATCTAACATCTTAGAATTTGTGTGGTGATCCTCGAAGTGGGGCCAAATCAATGGTGCATCCTCGCAATCTATTGTAGAGGCGCATGTATTAGAAATACCTATGATTTGAGATTGGGAACACTGAAAAGCACAGAATTTTTATATCAAATTTGATTGTTCTAAAAAAAATGCTTGTTTATCAATTTCTTTCTATCCTGCATTGAATCTGATTTAAATTGAATGGAATAAAGTAACAATAAGTCTTGTGTTACCGCTTGTTTCTATTTTTAGAATGTGAAACTTTTTTGATTCCTAGTGTCTTGTTGGGTTTTTACAATAAGATTTGTAAATTGAAAAAGTGATTGTTTTATTGCACTATTAACATTTTTTTTGTTATTCTTTTTTTATGGCTAGTGGCTAATATAGGACAAGACCTGTGAAGCACGGATATTTCGTTGAGGCCGGCGTACCGTATCGGATACTGNTTGTTGGGTTTTTACAATAAGATTTGTAAATTGAAAAAGTGATTGTTTTATTGCACTATTAACATTTTTTTTGTTATTTTTTTTTTATGGCTAGTGGCTAATATAGGACAAGACCTGTGAAGCACGGATATTTCATTGAGGCCGGCGTACCGTATCGGATATGATACTCGTTATATATACTCGAGAATACGTATTGTATACACCTCCTACATATCCAATAATAATTAAATATTAGGATATTTCACAGATACTTTTGTGTTCAAGCAACTTATATAATTTCTGAGTTGAATTTTTAACATTTTCTTTCAAATTCTCNATTAAATATTAGGATATTTCACAGATACTTTTGTGTTCAAGCAACTTATATAATTTATGAGTTGAATTTTTAACATTTTCTTTCGAATTCACATACCATAGAATACATTAACACAAATTCATATTACTTCAAAGGTACATGAGTATTTTTTAAGTATTATCTACAATTTCAAGTCAAAAGAGCATAAAATAAATCTATTACATTATAGTCTTAGCAAAAATTACTTTTAAATAAACTAACTCATTAAATATTAGATTTGATTTTTTTAATTAATCACTTCACTTTGTGAATATACCGTAGTGATGCGATATATATTTTCGTGAAATTGAAAAGAATTACTAATTTCCCTTATTGTGTGAAAGAACTACCAAAATATATAAATGTTAAGTTGATTGAAAATAATAAAAATATCAAATATATTTTTTTATAGCCATATCTTGACCATATCCGTGTCCTACTTTTTAGATTTTGTCGTATCGTATCCGTATTCCATNATATCAAATATATTTTTTTATAGCCATATCTTGACCATATCCGTGTCCTACTTTTTTAGATTTTGTCGTATCGTATCCGTATCCGTGCTTCATAGGACAAGACTAACAACTGACCTATGTATCATGGATTGGTGCTTTCAAGTTGACCATTATTTCTTTTGATGAGAACTCGGGGTGGCATCTATTCTTACTATTGCCAACTTAAAGGATGTTGGTATTTGTTTCCAAGATTGAGTTTATGGCCAAGGTTGTCAAAACATGTATCACAATGCTTATTAGTTTTCAAATCCAATATATCGTGTATTGTAGCATACTTATAATTTATAAATATATAGTTTCAAAGTGTATTAACAATTATATATACCTATAAGTATATTGTGTCGAAAACAATGTAAATATCATTTCAACTCAATTATTATTTTGTGCGATGAGTTTTTGAGATAGAGATCAACGAACAACCCTTCATTTTCACAATAGAGTTCGAAATATAGATAGGGTTTCATCAATTTCAATAAAAAGATTTAGAAGCAGAAGAGGATAGCATGAGAAGAAGAAAACGATCACGGGCATCGTATGATTGGGATCGAACCTATAAGGGAAAAAAATAACTTGTAGGAAATGGTATTATTTCACTGTTTTAGAAACAAAGATAGCCTTGGGAAATGACGTTGTTTCAATATATAGAGTAAAAAAAATATGGAAAACAAAGTTGCTACATATATCGTTTTTTCACTGTGCCAGAACATATCACGTATTCTACTGAGTGGTATCATTTTTTCTCTATACTCGAAATGTATCGTATGATACGTACTGTGTATCATACAATACAATCAACATTGTTTATGGATGGAAAATCTTGAGGCTTTTTTTCAGATTAGTGCAAAATGTTGAGACTTTCGTAGATTCAGAATTGTTTATCATTTATACAACTCAGATGCTATCGGACATTTGCCTGTGACTTGCAGTATCTGTAGTCAACTAACTGATGGAGCCAAATACCGTATGTTGTTTTACATAGGTAACAATAGAATCGTTAAGGAGCCATGCGAAGTATCAAAGGCGAATGTTTGACGTGGCTGTTCAGCTGGTTCGCCCTGGTGGAATTATTGTGTATTCCACGTCAGTAAGCATTGCCAACCACTTTATCTGTTTGATCTTTTTGCTTAATATAAAGTTTATATAAATTTTCCACTGCTATTATTTTCTTTGCTCTTATTCTGATCTCAGAAAAAAAGCAAAATTGTATTCTCTCTATGCCATTTTAAATGACTAAGTGGGCATATATGTCTTCGTTTTGGTGACACGCCTTGAGGCCTGGGATCATTTCTTATTGATTGCATTAATTTCTTATTGTGGCCTTTGTCTTTCCCAATTTGAGATGTAAACACAATAGGATTGATCAATCCATCCTTCAATGCAGTTATCTTTCAAATGTGTTCCTTCTAATCCATTGTTTAGATGTGAAACCATTCTGGGCAGTGTGCACAATCAACAGGGGCAATTGATAAGGATTTAGGACATAATATTCATCACATAGTTCTAATTATTGGATGACCTTTTTGGTGTGGTTTTATCTCGGTTATGTAGTGTCCATACACATCAATGTTAACAATGCATGGTGTGTAATGCAATTCGATTGAAGTTGTATGCTTTTAGATCCAAGAATGACCAATAGTCACGTTAATGTTGGTTGATAAGTGAATGTTGATTCTCGCGTCTGAATGAGAAATAGTATGCATGGCTCATGGGATTGAGGTAGTAAGAAAATACATGACATTGATAGGTTTGATGAGATGGCAATCAATTAAGTAGATTCTGCAGCTTGATATGCATAGGCAAATCTTGCAGTTGGGATAAGGGTACTTCAAGTTTAAATATTTTGGTTACCAGCAACATTGAAAAATATTGGGAGAATCCAACGGCCATTATACATGCCTTGATGTGTCATGATAATGGTAAATTATTGACCTCATTGTTGGTAGATTTTCTGGCTAGATCTTGTAAGGATGATTGTTGAATCTCATGGCGTGAATTTAATGCTTAGTTTTTATAGGTTTGCTTGTGTTATAAATTTTTGATCAGTTTGCCCATTTTGAGTTGTTAAATTGTGGGTCCACCAAGTTTCTTTAAAAACAACTTGACCTGATTTGTTTTAGACCGTCCCATCTTTAAATGTATCGACCTATATAGCTATACTTTCTTCCTAGATTGATCCACTCTAGTACCTAAACCTAATAAGGCACAACCAAAAGAAAATTCCTTTCTCATGCAATCACAATTGCTAGATCCAGACCTATCATTGCGTTGAACGAATTGCCCACTTTTGGCTGGTTTTTTGTTACATTTTACACTTTGTTAATAATATTTTGTTTCAGTTGAATTATTATGGCGTTAGAGTTTTGGAGAACAAGAGAGAACAAGAGAAAAAGAGATTAGGAAAAGAGTGATGTATTAGATTAAACAATTACACCCAACGATATATATAGTCATATAGTACAAAGTACTTGTTAGATAGTTTCTATATTAGACATAAGTTAATTGGTCTAGGGTAATATTGTAACTACCTTAATATTACTTAGTTATAAATAGAGAGTGTAGGGTAATCTAGCCACTACACACTAATTATTCTCTTTTCTGTCTTCCTCTTGCTTCTCATTATTCTTCTTCCTTACAAACCCTAATATAATCTTTATAACTTTAACTTGGTATCAGAGCACTAATCCGGCCTTACATAATGATGTCGTTTTAATTTAATTTCTTATAAACCCTTATTCCTTGTAATAGATAAAATGATGTTGTTTTGAACTAAGTAAATCAAAATGGCATTGTACTAAATTACCCTTTTTGCTTCAAAACCTTACTGATGCAAATACTCCTTTTTTTTTTTTTTTTTGGGTGTCGGGACGGGACACTTTCCGAAGCAAATACCCAATTATTTGCTTTGGCTGGTAGTACTGAAGCAAAAAATTGATTATTTACTACGACATTCAGCCAAAGCGAAAAAAAAATCTGACTCAAAAGCCCAATTTTCTTATAGTGTTGTTTTACATATGATTTCTTGCCTAACTGTGAGAAAAGAATATAGTTTACATTAGTGCTGTCAATGTTCAGATGTACGATAAACCCCGGTGAGAATGAAGCGTTGGTTCGATATGCATTGGATAAATACAAGTTCCTCTCGTTGGCTTCACAGGTTAGTTTGAGAAGTTTACATCAGATTCTATGTACATTTTCCATGATTAGGGATTGAATAATTAATGTTTCAGGTTAAGATGTATGCAAGTTGAGTGTGTGTGTTGTTGAAAAGGATTTAGTTTCACTTTCAGTTTCTCCTTGCCCCCATCTTCCTCTATTCTAAAGTTTTCAAAGGCATCCTTGTCACTTACCTACAAGAAAGGCTGTTGTCTTCATTGGCAATGTCATTGTCTTCATGATAATAAGATCCGAAAGAACAAGAAAGGCTCCTTCTTAATTTATCATAGCGTAAGAAGGGCAAAATTGGAACTAAGAAACCATTGACTTATTTATATACAGATTAAAATCCTTAATGCTGTAACTACCTGGAAAAGAATAGGGAAATAATAAAAAGGGTAAATTACATTCACACCCCTTGAGGTTTGTCACTTAATCAATTAGGCCCCTTCATATTTGACAAATAACATTGAAATCCCTTCAAGTTTGTATGCTTGCTACACTCCCCTATTGTCAGAGTCCGTTTAAAGCACTGTCAAAAGTTATGTGATGTTAGCCTAGTTTTAACAGAAAATTCCCAACTTACCCATTGCAAGACCCATGAGACAAAACCTTTTCATCCATATTATAAAACAATTTTTTTTTCCTTTTCTGGTCAGACCATTAAACCAAGTTAAATCACACCCAAAAGAAAACAATTCATGCCAAAACATCTTCCATGCCAGTTCCAGCCCCCAAGTCGAAACCACTGCCAGCAATTTCCATGCAATTTCTAACTACTCCGTGCAATGTCCAACCCCTAAAATGATTTCTAGCAACCACCATGCAATTTCTGCTCCCAAAACCACTGCCAATCCAGCACCTAAAAACCCCCAGTAACCCACATATCCACCTTTGATAGAAACCACCGCCACCACTATGACTGAAACCACTGCCACTACCTGTTACAAAAACCACCAGCACCCCCACTTCTGTTTTTCAACACAAGTTAAACCACAAGATCGAGCAACCAGTCATTGCAAACAAAAATTTTCACCCAAAACAATATCAAACACCCATTGAATGTTAATTTGTGATTTATCTATAAATTAACAATCATAAACAGTAGCACTCAACAAATTAACAAGTGAAAAATTAACACCATCACAAACCCCATAAACACCATCACTGACAATCCAACACACAATGGATTTGAGAAAAAAGGGTGAAAGAGAACAAATACATAAAGAACGTGTTGACTCTCTCTTTTGCTCTCTATACATATATATAGTATTAGCAAGAGATAAAGTTTGGTCATGTAGGTTTTTATGGTCGGGGTGATTGTTGTTGTTCTTGGGCAGACGCCCGGGGGTGGTGGTGGTGGTGGTTTGCAGGGAGCTAGTTTACCAAGAGGGAACGATGAAGAGAAATAAAGAGGGAAGATATTTATGGGTATCGGGATTGGGTCGAGTTAGGGCGGGTTAGATTCGGGTATGTTACATGTGATTTGGGTTAGGTTGATTTTATTTTTTTTACATCAAAGGGTACAACAGTCATTTTATAACTTCTGTTAGGGCTGTTAGGTGACTGTTTTCGATAAGGGGTGTCCGTGTAATATTTCATACCTGAGGGGGTCTTTTTGATTAAGTGACAAAACTCAAGGGGTGTGAATGTAATTTACCCTAATAAAATTTATGAATCTGTTGATTTATAGTGCTTCCAATATGCCCGCAACAACTAAACAAAGTTAACTACATGGTGCAAGTTTGGTGATAGAAGGTGCATTTTCTCCGAACCTGAATTATGTAAAATTGAATACTGAAAACTTAATTCTATTTATACTCCACGTTTTCTTGATAACCAAATAGAAGACCAGGCAAAGTGCAGGCTTTCCCATACCAACCATAGTTCAGCTATTAAGACTTTTGGATTCCTTGTAGGCAATGTTGATATTCTGAATTGGAGAAGGAATCTGTTTCATTTCTATCCATGTCTCTTTGAGAAGAAATGAAACAGATTTCCAGATAGACAATCAAGGAACACATAATGAATGTTGATGTGTGGTAACTAATAGACTGGTTTTTTGGTGCTTAAGTTTCTTTCTAAGTTCCAGCGAGTATTATCCACATCCAATGCGAATGAGTTGTGAGTTATTATGTTGAAGCTATTCTTTTTGATTTCCATAATGCATTTCAGCATCCACGAAGTGGGGGACCTGGCCTTGTTGGTGGTTGTGAATTTCCCGACGGACATATTGAGTAAGTAAATGTATTGGATTTTACTGGGAGATCCTAATATCCTTTTTTGTAACTTGATGTAAATGTTCTACACACGTGGTTTCTGCATGGGAACATTGATTATGTTGCTAAATTCTTCTTTTATTTTAGTAATTTTTTAATAGAAGTTTTTTCAGGCCATTAATCTTCCTTCTGATTTCATGTTCTGAATGGTAATTGCTTGTCCAATATTCTCATATCTAAGCTCAATTTTTTTTTTTTTGAGCCTTTTCTTAGGCAAAAGTTGTTGGCTCACTTTGTTGTAACACCCTAACCCAACTTCATATAATTCAGAGTGCTTATTACCACAATAACATGACCAATTCCCACAAATATAATGTTCTATAATTTACAAATCTTTTTTGGAATAGAAAATTAGATCAGTTGAAATAGTAAATAATAATATTAGGGTTAGGAAAAAAGGGAAGAGAGAAGGAGAAGAGGCAAAGAAGATATACATAATTAGTAATGTAGGGTAGGTTGCACTACACTCTCTTATTTATAACTAAGTAATATGCACTAATTATAATATTACCCTACACTAATTAGCTAATGTATAATATAGAAACTAAGAACTCTAACATTCCCCCTCAAGCTGGACAATAACGATAAAAAATGTTCAGCTTTGAATATAAACTATTAAAGACAGGTCGAACTAATGGCTTAGTCAGAATGTCACCCAACTGATCACTAGACTTTATAAATGGAGTGATGATCACCTTTCGTATCTATTGATCTCAAATAAAATGACAATCCACCTCAATATGTTTGATACGCCCATGAAATATCAAATTACTTGCGATGAAGATAGCTGTTTGGTTGTCACAATGTATCTTCATAGGAGAAGACACATCAAGTCCGAAGTAAAGAATGAACCCATAAAATTGCACAAGCAGTAAATGTCATAGCACGATACTTAGCCTTTGCACTAGAAAATGTAACCATGTTCTGTTTTTTATTGCGCTAAGTAACAAAATTACGACCAATAAATTTATAATAGTCAGAATTACCATGATTACTTGTCTAGTCAACTTTAGAAAAATCAACAACAGTTATGGATGATGATTGACGATATAATAATCCTTTCTCAAGGGTGTCTTTCAGATATTGAAGTATACGACAAACAACCTCCCAATGAAGCTTATGAAAGGTGTGCATGAACTTACTAACCACACCAACGACATATAAAATATCGTGACAAGCAACTGCAATATAAATCAGTTTACCTATTGACCTCCGATAAGGCCTTATATCATCAAAAGACTTCGCCACTCTCAAGATCTAACTTAAATGTGGAGTCCATAGGCGTATAAATTGGATACACATCAAGAGTATCAGTTTTAGATAGTAAGTCGAGTACATACTTCGTTAGCATATATTGATACCCTTTTTTTATCAAGTAACCTTAATCCCTATGAAATATTGAAGAAGACCTAAATTTTTAGTATGAAATTCCTTCCCCAAGTAGGCATTGAAGTGAGCCATACCATCTGAGTCATTATCACTAATGATAATGTCATCGACATACACAATAACAATAATGTCTATAAAAGGCCAACGAATGAAATCTGAATGACTTGAGGTAGAGCGCTAAAAACCAAACTAAAGTNCTATGAAATATTGAAGAAGACCTAAATTTTTAGTATGAAATTCCTTCCCCAAGTAGGCATTGAAGTGAGCCATACCATCTGAGTCATTATCACTAATGATAATGTCATCGACATACACCATAACAATAATGTCTATAAAAGGCCAACGAATGAAATTTGAATGACTTGAGGTAGAGCGCTAAAAACCAAACTAAAGTGCCATTGTGTTGAACTTGTCAAACCAAACATGTGGCTGTTTCAAGCCATACTGTACTTTCTTCAAAATGACACCGTAATTGTTCACGTTCTGAATCGACATAACATGAAAGTTGAATCATATATACCTCGTGTAGATTGTCGCACCCCAACTCCAAGGACATGATCNCGTAATTGTTCACGTTCTGAATCGACATAACATGAAAGTTGAATCATATATACCTCATGTAGATTGTCACACCCCAACTCCAAGGACATGATCGGCCGTGAACCATAGATCCATAACCTATAGAACACGTAAGTCTAACAATAAACTAATAATATTGGAGTGGAAACAACATTAACACTAAATTGATCTCATGTCAATATGTCAAGTCAACATACCTAAACCTGTTTGCCACAATTATCCAAACAAGTAAAGATGGCTATACGATATATGCTACGGAGGTCACAACACTATTAGTCCCTAATCAATTCCCTGAGTCCGCTATTGACACTCTAATCGTTTACTTAAAAAAAATATTATTTTGAAAACATGAGCTAAAAAGCCCAGTGAATGGAAAGACATGCAAATTCAAAGTGGCTGAAAAACATATTTAGCATACGACATATAAATCAAAAGTTTGAAAAAATAACTTCATTAAGATAACCAATTTCTCGAGAATAACACAATCGGATTCTAACAAGAAATCATATCACAATGGTGAATCATATCATAATGGTGGAGACCGTATGATATCCAATAATCGATGAGNAGTTGTTGGCTCACTTTGTTGTAACACCCTAACCCAACTTCATATAATTCAGAGTGCTTATTACCACAATAACATGACCAATTCCCACAAATATAATGTTCTATAATTTACAAATCTTTTTTGGAATAGAAAATTAGATCAGTTGAAATAGTAAATAATAATATTAGGGTTAGGAAAAAAGGGAAGAGAGAAGGAGAAGAGGCAAAGAAGATATACATAATTAGTAATGTAGGGTAGGTTGCACTACACTCTCTTATTTCTAACTAAGTAATATGCACTAATTATAATATTACCCTACACTAATTAGCTAATGTATAATATAGAAAATAAGAACTCTAACATTCCCCCTCAAGCGGGACAATAACGATAAAAAATGTTCAGCTTTGAATATAAACTATTAAAGACAGGTCGAACTAATGGCTTAGTCAGAATGTCACCCAACTGATCACTAGACTTTATAAATGGAGTGATGATCACCTTTCGTATCTATTGATCTCAAATAAAATGACAATCCACCTCAATATGTTTGATACGCCCATGAAATATCAAATTACTTGCGATGAAGATAGCTGTTTGGTTGTCACAATGTATCTTCATAGGAGAAGACACATCAAGTCCGAAGTAAAGAATGAACCCATAAAATTGCACAAGCAGTAAATGTCATAGCACGATACTTAGCCTTTGCACTAGAAAATGTAACCATGTTCTGTTTTTTATTGCGCTAAGTAACAAAATTACGACCAATAAATTTATAATAGTCAGAATTACCATGATTACTTGTCTAGTCAACTTTAGAAAAATCAACAACAGTTATGGATGATGATTGACGATATAATAATCCTTTCTCAAGGGTGTCTTTCAGATATTGAAGTATACGACAAACAACCTCCCAATGAAGCTTATGAAAGGTGTGCATGAACTTACTAACCACACCAACGACATATAAAATATCGTGACAAGCAACTGCAATATAAATCAGTTTACCTATTGACCTCCGATAAGGCCTTATATCATCAAAAGACTTCGCCACTCTCAAGATCTAACTTAAATGTGGAGTCCATAGGCGTATAAATTGGATACACATCAAGAGTATCAGTTTTAGATAGTAAGTCGAGTACATACTTCGTTAGCATATATTGATACCCTTTTTTTATCAAGTAACCTTAATCCCTATGAAATATTGAAGAAGACCTAAATTTTTAGTATGAAATTCCTTCCCCAAGTAGGCATTGAAGTGAGCCATACCATCTGAGTCATTATCACTAATGATAATGTCATCGACATACACCATAACAATAATGTCTATAAAAGGCCAACGAATGAAATCTGAATGACTTGAGGTAGAGCGCTAAAAACCAAACTAAAGTGCCATTGTGTTGAACTTGTCAAACCAAACATGTGGCTGTTTCAAGCCATACTGTACTTTCTTCAAAATGACACCGTAATTGTTCACGTTCTGAATCGACATAACATGAAAGTTGAATCATATATACCTCATGTAGATTGTCACACCCCAACTCCAAGGACATGATCGGCCGTGAACCATAGATCCATAACCTATAGAACACGTAAGTCTAACAATAAACTAATAATATTGGAGTGGAAACAACATTAACACTAAATTGATCTCATGTCAATATGTCAAGTCAACATACCTAAACCTGTTTGCCACAATTATCCAAACAAGTAAAGATGGCTATACGATATATGCTACGGAGGTCACAACACTATTAGTCCCTAATCAATTCCCTGAGTCCGCTATTGACACTCTAATCGTTTACTTAAAAAAAATATTATTTTGAAAACATGAGCTAAAAAGCCCAGTGAATGGAAAGACATGCAAATTCAAAGTGGCTGAAAAACATATTTAGCATACGACATATAAATCAAAAGTTTGAAAAAATAACTTCATTAAGATAACCAATTTCTCGAGAATAACACAATCGGATTCTAACAAGAAATCATATCACAATGGTGAATCATATCATAATGGTGGAGACCGTATGATATCCAATAATCGATGTGAACCGAATACCAAATACAATAACTGACAACAAGAAAATATGTATGGTATATGATAGATAATCATAAACAAAGCCAGTAAAAATGTTATGACAATAACAAATTATATCATCATCTCATACTGGTAAGGACTTGTACGATATCTGGGAACCATACCAAATGCCAGAAGATCTGAAGGTTGGATCCAACATTCATACTTAGGGTCACCATGGGTTGCCACCCGGGAACTATTGCCTAAGACGATCCGGTGAAGGTTACCAAGACGCACCAGACATTGTTCCTTCAACTGTTGAGCACTAGAGTCGCCTCAGCCTCCCCCGGGTTTGTTCCCTAGTGGCCAGGGTCACCCGCACACAAAGGAATAATTTTTCTAGATTTTTAACCAAATGCCAAAATATATCTCAGGGTTGGATCCAACATCGTACTTAGGGTCACCACAGCCTCCCCCGAGTCTATTCTCTAAGGCGATCCGGTGAAGGTCCCCAGGATACACCAGACACTGTTCCTTCAACCGTTGAGCACTAGGGTCACCTCAGCCTCCCTGGGTCTGTTCCCTAGTGGCCAGAGTCACCCGCTCACAGAGGAATAATTTCCCTGAACTTTTAATTTTGGTCCCATTCACCATCACTAAGTCTTACCATATAAACAAGTGATTGAGTCACAATATTTCACAGAAGAATTCATCTATGTAAGGGGAATTGTATGCCACAAGTATTTAGACACTTAGTAAAACATTTGTATAGGTAATAATAAACAAGTATTATGTATCATTTTTAAAATGTTAGGGATATGAAAAAATACGTAGCATGTTAAACCACTCACTTCAAGTCCAAAAGAAATGATTTGTCATCCGATGTTGATTGAGAAGTTGCCGATCCCTTACATTGTTCTTTTACGGTTTCGTTTCTTATATGAAGTATCCAACCTTCCTTCTCTCTCTCTAGTGGGAGGTCACCAATGTGTTTTTCTCCTAATTCAATAACCAAGTCCCTTATTTATAGGCTTTCAGGACTCCTAGGAATATTCTAGAATGTGGACATGTGTTATTATTTCCTTGGTGTGGGGAACTTTTCTAGATTCTCCCTTCACTTTCTTATTTGGAACTTTCTAGGTTCCAATTGTAGATATTTATACAATGGTCAGTCCTCCACATCTCTAGAAGTCTCCATACTAATCTAGGACATTGATGAGTACTCTTTATCTCTCTAAAACCTTCCGGATACTTCTGGAATGCTCTAGGTTCCTCGATGTTCTAGAACCTTCTAGATCTTTCTTCAACATTTTACATTGTTTTAGACTATTCTAGGATATTCTTGAACTTTTTAGAATCTTCTCCAACATTCTAGATTCTTCTAGATTATTCTAAATTCTTCTTTAAAATTTTTTTTATTCTTTCTAAGATAATATTCACTAACTAGTTCTTTGCCAAAATGGAACGGGGTATTACATAGATCTCCGTGTAAGAATATATTGTTTTTGACTAGTTTATATAAGGGTTAGTTATAACTAACTGCAATAAAAATAAGAATTCTAACAGAGTTAGGACGAGCAACAAGGGAGAAAGTCTTATAATAATTTACACCATATATTTAGGTCTAACCCTTAGCAACCAATCGTGCCTTTCAATATTCAATAGAACTGTTATGATGATGTTTTATAATATAGTTTAGTGTTATTTAAGGCGTAAAGCAAAACGAAGCGACCAAAGCTCGTAACGCTTAGGTGAGAAGTGAGAGGCAAAGTGAAACCGCTTCATCGTAGTGAAGCAAACAGTAAAAAAAAAAAAATATTTTAGTTTAATTACTTCTAAATATCCAAATTCTAATTTTACAAATACTAAGTATTTAAATGCAAGCAAAACTATAAACATTTAAATTCAAACAAATTCTAATAATATCCCAAATACTAATGTTTAAAACATAAGACACATAATTCAAGCAACAAAACATTTAGTCTATGCTCCACAAATCTCAAGGACCTAGAAATCAATCCTTATCATTAAAGAAACCATCATCTTTATTATCCTTAGATTCATATCCGTAATGTATTCTCCTCCTCTGCCTCATCTGCAATTGTCATTTCCTCTTCTATAAGTTTAGTCGACGATCTTATAAACCTCGGTGTTACCCTACAAGATGGTGTTTATCTAGTCCGTTGACTACTTTTCCCAACTCTGGAAGTTCGAGCAACATCACCCCAAGTCAAAGTATCATCACCAAACACGAGCTCATTATCTTTATCTGATTCTCCATCCATTCTCCTGAACAACCACTCATTGTTATCATCAATATCCTTTAAAGTTATTAGATCAATTGTGTCATGGGATTCGTATCGGCGTCTCAAAGCTCTATTATACTTAACAAACACTAAATCATTGAGATGGGATTGCTCTAGTCTATTCTTTTTTTGGTGTGAATCCGCAATAGTTTATTAACAATACATTAAAATTTATGATGAGATTAAAAAAATGGAATTGAAGAGATTTGAGGGTGATACTTACATGCTCAAACACACTCCAATTTCGCTCATAGCTGGATGTACTACAAGTAAGGCTTAGAACTTTTTTTTGCAAAGTTTTGCAAATTCGGAGTTGTAGACCCGTATGCACCCCACAACACAGCTGTGAATATCAATTAATTAACAAACATCTTTAAGCAATGATAATAAAATTCTCTTATGTTGCCCTGCTATATAAGGGGTCTCTAGTATGTATGTTTGGTTTTATGTTCTGGAACAGGCTCTGCCTTAATAAAATTCTATATCTTTCTTGTTTCTTGGATCATATCTAACACCTTTGTCATAAGATTTCAAGAGTTGCAGTCTCTTTCGATCGCCTATGGATTTCCTTCAACAACTTCTGAGGAATAGGATGAGAATCTAACCCTCGATGCATTCCTAAGTACCTCTGCTTTGAGCTTTGCATACCTNTATGGATTTCCTTCAGCAACTTCTGAGGAATAGGATGAGAATCTAACCCTCGATGCATTCCTAAGTACCTCTGCTTCGAGCTTTGTGGCCTGATCTTCATTATCAGAATCGTTCTCCAATGCCTCACTTCCAATATAATCAGAAGCCTCTCCTTCACTTATAATTTCCTCAAAACTCAGAATAGCTAACAATATTATTAGACTCTAAAACAGATAATGTTTGTCTCCCCTTTTAAATTTCCTCAGATAGATGTTTATTTCCCACCTTTGCCATTGAGATCCTCTCCACAGAATTTAACTCCATTGTGTCCTTGGGTGTAGAAGTATGTGCAGTTGGAGAGCACTTAACCTCCTTGACGTGTTCCTCTCCCCTCCTTCGGGACTCAAGTGAACAGCCTCTATTACCACTATTTATTTTTCATTGTGTACCCTTAGTTTGAAGAGTATGGACAGCAGATGAACCAACTACCTCCAATGCGTTTCCTCTAACATTTCCATCCTTTTCCACACTGCCTATCTCAGTACTATGAGAATAAACCTGCACTGAGGTCTCCCCCTCCAATTCACGAGAGTTCAAATTACTCTCTGAATCGTTTCCAGCAGTTGATGTTACATGAGTATTGTTTTGTTNGTCTCCCCCTCCAATTCACGAGAGTTCAAATTACTCTCTGAATCGTTTCCAGCAGTAGATGTTACATGAGTAGTGTTTTGATTATTTGCTTTCTCCATTTGGTACGAAGCATGAGAATCTTTCCGTTCCATTAAATCCTTGGACTCTCCCATCCCCGTCACTGTGAATTCTCACATCTTTCCCTTCCCCTTCTCTTCTTTCCTCTTAAAAATCTTCTTTTGAACACCCAAATTGTGTTTTTTCTGTTGAGTACCAACCTTGGCCTGCTCATTGGTGTTTGAGATACCCTGTTGGGACTCCACCTGTGGCTGCTCATTACCTAAATCACTGTCCACAACCCCTGAACCTTTTTGCCTCTTCTTCCTGCATTCCATATCGTCATGCCCTTGCTTTGAACAAATCTTACAAAAACTTTGATCCCTTTCATGGACAATTTTCTGCCAACGACCCTTTGAACCGTCCCTATCTAACCATATTTTATCAGGATTATCCTTCAGCAAATTGATTAACACAGACACTCTTGCAACACTTGGGCATGACAACGAAGCAATGGATCCATCAATAGCCAAAACTTTACCTGTGGGACTCAAGAGTTCCTCCAAATACACTTTCTGAAAATGATTTAGAGGTAAGGCAGGTAAGGATAGCCACATTGGTGTAACTGAGGGTTCAATTCCCAATTCGAAATCTGGAAACCATTTGAAAAAAATGAAAGAGATGACCATTAATGTATGTAGCTTCCCTCATTAAAACTTTGATAAAGTCCTCATAATGATTAAACCGTTGAAGAACGTGGCCAGGATCTAATGTTCCCATAGGAACAAAATGCATTGAAAGCCCATTTGGAACTGATATACTCTCGGATACTACTAAAAAAAGGGCGGCCATAGGAACACTTACCAATGATTGCCATCTCTAAAGGTTTATATGATTCAACCATCTCCTCTTTCGTCCATGTTACATTTGTTACCCCTTGATTCAAAACCACTTTCTTTACAGGTTTCAGGACAGCAGATCTGGGGGGATCTGACCCTTGAATTGCCGGAAGTTGCTTCTTGAAAACAGCAGCATATGTAGGGAGGCCCTTGGTGAAGGCTCTTCAGGCTTGTGCTTCGAAGTTGTAGTAGGCATTGGAACTATTTCCCGAGCAGTTCTTTCCTCTAATTCAACATCTTTTTTTGAAGCAATTTTATTAGTTGCAACCACAGACCAGACGTGTGTGGAGTAGGGATAGAATCTGTAGTTGGCCGCTGCAGATTTTGAAAAGTAGGAAAAATGTAAGGTTGATTAGGAAGACTTGAAATAATAGTGAGTGAAAAGGGATATTGAGACTAAGAGTAAAGCCTTGTATATATAGCCAAATAATAGTACAAAGTTACCTAAACATCCTTGTGGTCTAGGTAAAATATAAAAGTCATAGTAAGGATAAAAAAGAAAAAAAATAAACTAGAAAAAACCCTAATAAATTAGACTATACTCCAACATTCTCCCTCAAGCTAGGCGCAAAAATATCAACTAAGTCAAGTTTGACAACGGAGTTCCGGAGAATGGAGAGAGTGACAGGTTTGATGAAAACATTCGTAACCAGATCACTGGTCTCTACAAACAATGGAGTGACAATACCACAACTAACTTTCTTTCGAAGAAAGTGAACATCGATCTTTATATGCTTTATCCTCTTGTGTAGTACAGATTAAGAAGTGAGCTGAATAGCAGATTGATTATCACAATATAATATAGATGAAAAAGTCACTGGAAAATTCAAATCGCTAAGAATCAATCGTAGCTAGATAATCTCACGTGTCAAGTGCTAATGCCTCATACTCTGTCTCTGTTGATGAGCGAGAAACAATTGACTGCTTTTTGCTCTTCCAAAAGATGAGTCTCTCGAAAAGCACAAAAGTTCGTAGTAGATCAATTGTCACACGCTCCCCCGTAATTTGAATCTGAATAACTGGCTAGAGAATCAATCTGAGATCCTGCTTCATAGAATAACTCAAGTTCAGGACAAGACTTGAGGTATCGAAGAATATGATAAACTGGATCAAGATAAGGTTGATACGGTCTGTGCATAAACTGACTAACTTGGTTGACAACGAATGAAATGTCTGGCCTAGTGTTGGCTAGGTAGATAAGTCTACCTACCAATCTTTGATAGATAGTTGGATCTCTCAACTCCTCACTTTCAACAGTAAGCTTTAGGTTTGGAATCATGGGTGATGATGTCAGTTTGTATCTTAGCATCCCAGTGTCTGAGAGAAGATCCAGAACATACTTTCTTTGAGAAAGAGCAATACTCTTGCTACTTCGAGCAACCTTAATCCAAAGAAAATATCATAGTAATTCAAGGTTCTTTGCATCAAAGGCCTTCCCAAGGTCTACCTTGATCTGCGCAATCCCTGAACATCATCTCCACTAATAATAATATCATCCACATATACCAAAAGAATGACACACTGTCTAGAAGTATTCTGTCGAATGAAACAGGTATGATCAGAATGACATCTAGTAAACTCTAAACGTACAACTGCACCACTAAAGCGAGAGAACTAGGCTTGTGGTGATTGTTTCAGTCCACAAAGAGACTTACGTAGTCGACATACCTTTTCAGCATACTCCCCCTCACCACGAAAGTCCAGTGGTGCATCCATATAAATAATTTCGTCTAGATCATCGTGAAGAAACGTATTCTTCACATCTAATTGATGAAGAGGCCAATAGTACTCCACAACTAGAGAAACAATCAATCGAACAGTAGTCAATTTTGCCACGGGGGCAAAAGTAGTATCAAAATCACGACCTGGTACTTGAGTAAAACCCTTCGCCACAAGCCTAGTCTTGTAACAATCAATAGTACCATCGGCAAGAAACTTTAGGGTGTAAACTCAGCGACAGCCAACAGGCTTCCCCCCTAAAAAGTGTCTATCTCCGTTTACATGGCAAGAATCCATTGGGGCTCCCGTATAGTCTCTTAACAGAGCGAGGAACTGACGTATCTGATAAGGCCAAATTATAAGCTTGAAATATAGGAGACAGATCACTATAAGAAACATAAGCAGAGATCAGATATAAATTCTGGCGGTCCAACCATAATGAACAACTGGACGACGATCATGTTGCGGATAACAACGCCCTAAATCATCATCCTCTATGGATAATGTCTCATTAGGTAAAGTAACTGTCTCAGTACCTACAATTTCATCAATACTAACAATAGGTGTATCAATATGTTTAACGAACTGAGAAATATTACTTGTATCGCTTGTGGTAGAGGGGACATCAGTAGGAGATGAGAGCAAGAGCGAGAGCGACGAATATAAACCTGCAAAAGAAGAGAGACTGGTGATTCTGTACTACAGAAACGAGTGGCTCTGGAGGATGAGAGATTGATGACTTTATAGTGATATTGACTTTGTGGTAACATAAAATCAGAGAGAGTATCATCAACTTGAGGGATAGACACATGACTGAAAGAAAAATAAGGAATATGTTCAAGAAATGTAACATCTAGACTATGATACATACGACGCTTGATAGGATCATAACACTGATACCCCTTAGACTGATGACAATAGCCCACAAAGACACAACGAATCGTTTTATCATCAAGTTTATGGCGAGTAGAAGACCGATCCTGAACAAAACATGTGTAGCCCAAAACACGAGGGAGGACCGAAAAAAGTGTCTGCTCAGGAAATAAGACCCGTAAGGGAGCCCTATGCTGAAGAACACGATTCGATGTATGATTGCACAAAAATGTAGAAGTTAAAACAGCAAAATGCTAATATGATTCTGGTACCCCCATACCTCTTAACATACAACGTATCATCTCTATCAGACTTCTATTTTTTCTTTCAGTAACTCTATTTTGTTCAGGAGTATATGGACAAGTGAGTTGTTAAAGGATACCCTAAGAAGAAAGGTAAGACACTAAGACATCAGACACATATTCTTTGGCATTATCCGAACGAAGAGCACGAACAATAACATCGAATTACGTCTTAATCATCTGGAGAAACGGAGTGATGACAGGGAGTACATTAGACTTCCTATGCAAATGGTAAACCCAAGTTTAACGAGAATGATCATTTATAAATGTCACATAATATCGAACACTTGCTAGAGTAGTAATATGAAAGGGTTTAAAAATATCAGAGTGTACTAGGTCAAATGGTTTAGGTGACTGGTGTATGCAAGGAATATAACTGGTTCGAACATGTTTCGATAAGGAATATATAACGTAATCAAGTTTACCACCAACACAAGCATTGCTCAAAGCTAGAAATAACATATAAATATTTAAAATTTGTATGCCTAAAGCGGTCATGTCACAACTTAACAGTTTGTGATGAAAAATTATAACAAGTACTAGGTAAAATACAAGTGTGCAAGCTAGGAACAGATAAGCAGGTGCAGGTGATGGAGGTGAAGAAACTGGTGAAACTAGAGGTAGATTACCTAGATAATATAGTCCATCTCTCTCATGTCCCCTGATAATAATCCTCCTGGTACTCAGGTCCTGTAAATAACACGAATCAGATAAAAATTCAACTGTTTTTGGCTAACTGATGTACATATAATAGATTCATGACCAGCTTTGGCGCATGAAAAATTAAATATAATGTAAATTCATCTGGGAGGTGGACTGTACCCCTACTAATAATAAGGACATGTGCCCCATCTGCTAGCTGAACCTGTGTATGTAATTGCTCATCAAAAGTGGTGAAGTGATGGGCCTCACCTGTTATATGACCATTCACACCTAAGTTCAGCATCTAAAGGGGAGATGGACTGACGCAATCATGAAAAGCATGAGGTATACCAGTAGTGGTGACAGTAGCACTAGTCGAACCTTGAGAAATCACAATAGACATAAGTATATCCAATCGGGAAGTGATAGCGTCCATATTATTCTGCCAAGGAGGAGCAGTAGTAGAAGTAGTGGCAGTAGGTGGTGGTACCTCAGCAATAGCAGTAGTACGTCCACGAGGAGGTGGCTTAAGCTCCGGATGGAGCTTTCAGCAAGCAGCCCTGAGATGTCCTAGTTGGCCACAATAATTACACTAACGAGAATCTTCCAGTCTATGCTGATTTGGGGCACCTTGACAGCGTTGGCCCGAGCGTTGCCCACCCCTGATTGAGGATCTTGAATGAGATCCTATAGCAACTGCTAGGGCCATCTGGTTAGCTGGAAGAGTCAAGGCCGCAACTGGAAGTGATGTAATACGGATGCAGTGCTCATGCTGTTTAATCATTGTATACACTTCATAAAGAGAAGGAAACCTCAACATTGACAAAGAGCTGGGAACGAGGCTCCTTAAACTCATCACGAAGTCGTATAAGAAACTTGTTAATCCTATCCTCTTGCTTTTGAGTATGCAAGAATGTTGCTCCCCTGGGCACTATTCTCAGAATAGTAGTAAGAGGACGTAGAGTCTCATACTTAAATTAGCGCTGAGTTAAATAGTTATAATAATCCTGAACGGTCATATTTCTCTACCGAACATATGAAAGTTCTTGAGAAAGCTCATAAACACGAACTCTTCGTCTTGTCTAAGAATACATCTCTAATAATGCACTTCAAAGCTTCTGAATAAGGCTATGAAACTGGTGAATCCTGTAAACACGTGGCTCAGTCGAGCCAAATAACCATCCAAGAATGACATAGTTCTCAGAGAATTATGCAGAATATCCATGGTCGTCATCAACTGGTTTTAGGTGAGATTCTGTCAGCCAACCAAATTTTCCTACATGGCTTAAGAAAAGTTGGAATGTGCGAGACTACTCAGCAAAGTTACGGTCATTTAACAACTGTGTCGTAACTTTCTTAGAGATCATGCTCGACATTGCTGGTAATGTAACTGTGTCAGCAGGTACTGTATACCAGTCAAACATAAAAGTAAAAGTACTAATAGATGTTTCAACAGTAGAGGTCTCAACGGTAGATGTGTCAACAGTAGAGATCTTTAGTCCCTCAGTAGTAGCCATATCATCAACAATACTAGGGCACCCGTGACAGAAAAATAACTCTAAGATAAATAGAGGGATAAAATAAAGAATAATATACCTCAAGTCAAACAATAGAGACATATAAACAAGGTCCAAAAAGCTGCAAAATAATGAGGTCACGATGCTCAAAAATTTAAGAAATATATAAGTGATTTACTACATTAAAAGTAGACCAACTGAGAAGAGGATTCGATTCCTCTTAAAAAAGTCCTAGATACTGCAACCTTGGGAAAAAAGGTGGCACAAAAAGATGGCGGCACTGTGACGAAGAGTGCGAAGGATGNAAGAAATATATAAGTGATTTACTACATTAAAAGTAGACCAACAGAGAAGAGGATTCGATTCCTCTTAAAAAAGTCCTAGATACTGCAACCTTGGGAAAAAAGGTGGCACAAAAAGATGGCGGCACTATGACGAAGAGTGCGAAGGACGAAGTTACAATGAAAATCGTGACCCGACAGCGGGGCTGATGAGTGGGCTGGGCAGTAACTCAATAGTAGGCTAGACAGCTGGGTTGGGGTGGTTTTGTCGCTGAGAAGGTCAGTGGGTTGGTTATTGGATCAGTGGGTATTGTGTTGGGTTTGGGGCTGGTTTGGGTTAGGTTGGACAGTGGGTTGCTGGTTTAGGCAGTGGGTCGCTGGTTGTCGATTTTGTTGCTCATCTTGTTGTTGGGCTTTGGATGCTGGCTATCGTTGGTTTTGATGGGAGGCTGGGTTCTGGTTTGCTGGGTTCGATGGGTGGGCGGTCTGGTTCTGGGTTCGTTTAGTGGAGTTGGATGCTAGTTTTAGGTTCGCTGATGAGGTGGTTTGAGGTTGTCACTAGTTTTGGGTTCCTTTGCTCGTTTGAGTGGGTTGGTGGAGTGGTTTTTTTGTTGGTAGGTGGTTTATGTAGGTTGGTAGGTGATTGGTGATGAGGGTTGCTGATCGTCGGTGAGGATGATGGAGAAGGTTGGGGTTAGGGTTAGGGTATGTCCCTGATACTTACTTGGAATAATAGTGAGTGAAAAAAAATACTCAAACTAAGAGTAGAGTCCCGTATATATAGCCAAATAATAGTACAAAGTGACCTAAACGTCCTTGTGGTCTAAGCAAAATATAAAAGTTATAGTAAGGGTAAAAAAAGGAAATGAATAAACTAGAAAAAGCCCTAATAAATTGGACTATACTCCGACCGGAAGAAAATGAGGAAAAATAGGGTAAAGTTTTAGAGATTTAGGATGAATTTGGGAAAGAAAACTAGTAGAAGACATAAGAGAAAAAAGTAGAGAGAAGTTGGAGCTTTTCTCTCTTGACCATCACCATATCCAACAAAAACACATAAGGTTGAACGAGGAGATAGTTTAGTACGAAGGGCATAAGGAAGCACAACAAAATAGACACCCAAACACATATAAAGAAAAATAATTAGGTGGTTTACCACACAATTTTTCAGATGGAGAAACTCAAGAAGTGAGTAAAGTGGGAATGCAGTTAATTAGATGAATTGCTTCTCCCCAAAAAGAACTTGAGATATTAGCAAACAACAAGAGAGAGCGTTATGTCTTTATAATTTGTTGGTATTTGTACTCTGTTACACCATTTTGTTCAGGTGGGTTAGTATTGATAGATTGTTAAATAATGCCATCATATTTTAATAAATCACGAACAGAAATTAAGTGAATATTCACCTCCTTGTACACATCGAAAATATTTGATAACAGATGAATATTCAGTACGTATTATTGCACAAAAAACAATGAATATAGAAAAGAATTTTGGATGATGTTTCATTACGTATACCCACAGTACTTGGCATAGTCATCAATGAATGACACATAATATTTGAACTCTCATTTGGTGGGAATATGATCAAGACCCCATACATCATAATAAATAAGATCAAAAGGTGCAAGAGTCAGTAAACTACCGGTTAAGACAAAAAAACCTTGAACGAGAATGAGAAACATGAGCTAGTCAAAAATGCCACACAGAAAAATTAGAAGATTGGAGACTCAGATGAAAAGAAGACAAATAAACAGTAGAGGCATCTCTATTTGGAATATGCAACTTGTCCAACACATATAACCCTCCCTTTCTACAGTCAGTACTTCTTGGAATGTGGAACCTATACAAAATAACCAAGGAAAAGTGAATTGACAATCTATAATCAAATAGCTAACTAATTGAAATCAAATATAAGATGAGTTGTGGAATATAATAAACATCAGGAAGTGTTAGTTGAGAAGAAANGGAAAAGTGAATTGACAATCTATAATCAAATAGCTAACTAATTGAAATCGAATATAAGATGAGTTGTGGAATATAATAAACATCAGGAAGTGTTAGTTGAGAAGAAATAATAGATCCAACACTAGTCAAGGGATATTTGAGTACCATTGGCCGCAAGCACCGATATAGATGGAGGAGAGAACGTAGATTAAATAAGGAAGAATCACTGGTCATATGAGGTGTAGCACTTCTATCAAAGATCTTAGCAATTCGAAGTATTACTTGTAGAACCAAAGTGAATGAATCTATGGAAGGGGAGATCGAGAGAAAATTAGGATATTGAGATGAGGGAAGCTTATGCTACTGATCAACAGACATAGTCAATTTTACATTGATGTCATGAAAAGAATTAGATTTTCCACTTGCCACAATTGAATAGAAGATAATCGAATAACAACAATCAAATCATCTCACTGAAATCAGTATAGATNAACATAGTCAATTTTACATTGATGTCATGAAAAGAATTAGATTTTCCACTTGCCACAATCGAATAGAAGATAATCGAATAACAACAATCAAATCATCTCACTGAAATCAGTATAGATTCAATTTACCTAAATCTAACACACAAAATTCGAAGCCCAATACAATGGCCAGAAACCAGAAAAATCCAAGGGTCCATAAGAAAATAATAGTCCAAAGCGTAGTATAAGCACCCATCAACCAAATTATAACTTCCAAAACTAGAAACCAGGAGAAGTAAAACCAAGCAAAAACGGCCCCCCAAGCAAAGTAGCCCAAAGCTCAGAACTAAGCACCACAACCAACTGGACTAATAGACCAAGTAAAATAGGCCCACATGCAAAGTTACAACAAATCAAAGTCCAACTATAATCACAAACCTGTTTTGCAACCAGCAACAAATTGCTAACCTACTGGCTTGTTGAATAGTCTAAGGGCTCTAAAAATCCTGAGGTTGAGCAACAAATTAGACAAGAAGAAAAATAATCAGAAGAACGTCTATCAACCACAGAAGAACGACAGAGAGAAAAACCAATGTGAGGAAGCTCCTATGCAGGTCAACCAACAAAAATTTCAAACCATCAAACTCATGGAGTCAATACCCCAAATTCCACAGCCAGCATTGATTCACAGAGCAGAGAACATGTCCGCTTGTGTCTTTCTCTATTGCGAACAGCTTCTGGCCAAACCAAGAGTGGCAAAAAATCCTTTAAAATCTATTACAGCTGCTTCAATTTCTTCAATCGAGTGCAAGAAAACCTCAATCACACCGCTCAGCAGTGAATCGAAGTAGCAACCTCAAGATAAATATGCATGAGATGGCATCAGCATGACGTCATCAACCAACAGCTCTTGATACCACCAACCTGTTCGATTGTGTATGGGCTTCAACATGGTGTAGTTTGTTTATGATTTGGTAGCTTTCTGGTGTTGAAAACCCTAAACCTGTCCCAAAGAATGTCGAAAATTACTGAACCGGCACTATACTAGGTTGAAAATTTTGATATGGAATTGAACCGTGATGAAAACTACCAAACTAGTACCAAACTAGCCCCAAAAGCACTGAATCGGTACTATATAGGGTTGAAAACCCTTAATTGGATTTGAACCAATGTTACCCAGATCGTGGGTCGCTTTGGTACGTAGTACGGGTACGGGTAAATAATACGACACTTTCTTAGGTACGCGGTACGATGGGAGTAAGTTTAGCTGGTACGATGTTTTGGGTTGCAATTCGTTTTGGAACTCTTATGTAGATCGTTTTCATTACTATACAACATTATATAGTACAGAACATTCATAAACACTAAGTTAGTTATTATTTATCTTATAATTGTACTTGATTTTTTATTATCTAAAACAATATATAATTATAAATTTATATACATTTAGTTAATTAATATGTATTTTATATTTGTGCTACATGTTCTAAAACGAATTGATTTAGAGTTAGTATTATAATTTGGGATCGTCCATTTCGGTGATTTGGATTGTGAACCCATCTTGTTTGAGATCGATGTACCAAGATCGTGGGTCGTTAAGGGTTTAGTGAATTGTGGTAACCATGATTTGAACATAATGAAAATCACTAAACCAATACCAAACTCATTTGAAAACCATCAAACCGACACTACACTAGGCTAAAAGCATTGAATTGGAATTGAACTCGATGAAAATCATTAAACTACATCTAACTTGGTTAAATATAATTGTGACACTAAATCGAACTAAAAACACTAAAATTTGCTCCGATGATAGAATCAACAATCAAAGAACAACTGATAAAACTACCGACTACGACTTAATGTGTGTTGGGCCTGTCCAACCACTAGGTGAGTGAGGCACTCACTAGGGTTATGCCTCACTCACCCAAGTATCTTGCTCTGATACCAAGTTGAAACTTGAATAATTGTTTGTTAAGGTTAGGCAAAAGAAAGAGGAGAAGAATAGAGAAATAAAGAGAGTATGAAACAATATTTAGGTTGTATGTTGGCAATACCCTATCACCTATTTATATTATATTGATATTGAAGATAATTACAATATTAGGAAAGTAGAACATAATAGGAAAACCATGTATTAAATGAAGATCCAAATTTGTTTGATGTTGATAAGACTAAGTGTTTTCCTTGACATCTTGTTACTAATAAGCAAGTTCCGAAAGGTGTTTCCATGATATGGAAGTGCTATTTTTTCTCCACCAATTTGCATGTTTACTGACTTAATTCATTTAGTGCACGCAAGATTGGGATCATTATAAAGAGACAAGATATTGTTTTGTCCCAATGTGATTTTCAGTACAACTCTAGAAGAGTGTTTTTCTCAGCCAGTGAAAACAAATTATGAACCTAAAGGAGTTGGATGGAACTTAGTTTGATTATGATTGGTTATATTACTCTTTGTTGGATTAGTTAATTAGGAAATGTTTATGTGACCAGGTATATTAGTTTAGTAGAAAGGGTGTTATTAGGAATGTAATCTAGTTTTTTGTCGGACAATAGATTATTAGAGGGATAATGAAGTTTATTGAGAATTTGGTTGACTATTTGTATATCTTAACCTAATCTTTGCAAGAGTTGAGGTAAACCTCTTTTTTACGATAACTCTCATTTTGCACTTAGGGATGTGCATTGTTTTGATGGTGAATTTGTTAATATGTACCTTTGCTCTATGCGTAATTTAAAAGACAAGTATTACTATGATCTTCAGTTTTTGTGTGTCTTCAATGCTTATTGGTAAAGGTATTCTGATAATTGGCATAATTTTGTGTCACACATGAATCATGTTAGGTGAGTTTGAGGTTTAACATGTTGAAGATTGAAGAATATCAAGTCAGATGACATTAATATTACTTAAAGAGATTGAAGAAGATCAAGTCAGATGACATTAAGATTACTTAAAGATTGGATTGAATATTTATGAAGAATTCCAAGCAAAACTTAATGTCAACCAGACACTAGTTATGTTGGGTAAGTTGACCTATATACCTTAGTTGACTATGATCTCAATCGTTAAGATTGATTTAAGAGTTGATTTATGTGATGTATACTTAGCATCATATTTTGAGTATGAACAATGTGCTTTTTAATGCAATTCAGGCTTAGGTATAGATCACAATCAAGCAATGCTTCAGCAGGCCCGACTTAGGTCATTTGGACTGAGTTCGGATGGGTTTCAATTGTTGGTGCTCGCTTGGTGCTCAAGGTTCGCTTGAGCAAGGCTTATAGTAACAGGATTTGATAAACTGTTGGGGCTTGCGCTTGGCTTTTGATCACTTGCCATTAGATGCGTTCGAGCGATTGTGGCGTATCAGAATTCTAATTAAGCTAGGAAACCTTCCAAATTCGGATTTAGAGCTTGTCATTATGTATATCTGATTGTAAGCCATCTTTTGATGACCTAGAAGCCTTTATAGAGATTAAGGGACAGACGTAAGAGTGATCTAAACTTAGAGCACACTTTTTGTTCTTCAAACTTTCAAATCTAAAAATGTTCTAGAGATTTTTAACTAGAATTTTGTGTTTTAAATCTTGTGAGCTTTAAATGTTTTAGAGATTTTGACTAGAGGTTTTTTATTAGAGATCTGGTGTTTTAGTCACTCCATAGCTTCAAAAGAATGGGTTTCTTAAACTCTATCAATCTGAAAATTGCCTTGAAGTTTTCTAGAGGAATTCAAGGATCAAAGGAAGACAAGTCAACAATCGTTTTCAGGAAGGGAGTGTGATTTGAACCTTTACTAGAGAAGCCAATGTTCTAGGAGTTGAATGGGAAAAGCGAGTTCGTTGGGAAGAATACGAGACAAGAGGATAGCTTACATTGCCCCTCTTGTTTTTACCCTAGTTGAGGTTTTCCATGTAAAAAACCATGATGCCTTTCTTGCTTGCTTGTCTACTTCATATTGTGAATTTGTGATTGTTTGGTGAATGTTTGTTTAGGTCAAGACTTTTTTTGAATTGATTGACAAATTGAGATAAAACCTATTCACCCCTCCCTCTACCATCTAGGTCGATTTAGGGTCTACTAATACATCAATCCGTGCAATCTCACTTATCTGTTCTAGGGAATAACAAGCTATTAAGTATATTGGAAAAGAAAATTTCTGATTCTCTTACCTTTGTTCATCATGTGCTAGAATACTTGCTCCTATGTTGACAATCCATATAAGCCCATTGTGTACCTTCGAATCTTTCTTCCTATAAATGCCTACATTTTGTTAGTGATGTTTTCTTTAAATGGTAAGAAAGTAGTAGGATACATTTTTGTTTTAAATTAAAACTATCTTATGTTTAATTTCGTGTGTTTTTGTCAGAGATGAATTGTTTTAGTGTTGACTCATGTTGATTATTGATTTCCCAGGGATTGGTTAAGACCTGGTGAGGAAGATCTTGTCCAGAGGTTTGACCCATCGTCTCCACTTGATACAATTGGGTTTTTCATAGCCAAGTTCGATGTTGGACCAAAAGAAACCTGACTTACTTTCAGAAAATATGCAAACTTTGCTTTGGGGCTGCTAATTTTTGGCAATGTTCCCTGGTAGAAAAAGTATTTTGGGAGTATGATAAAGCTTCATAGTTTCAGTTTTAGTACTTCAGGTTCTGGTGAAACTCACCTTGTCATAGGTGAAGCTGTCTTTGGAAAGCCAAAACTTCAGAGTCCTATTAACTCTTTTAAACTATTACTAATGTTTTATGTATTATTGTGTGATCAATTTTAATATATTGTGTAGTGCAAGATTTTTCACGAACAGATTGTTCAAAAGCTCAAGGATCGTTGTTGTTGGCAAATGTTGTTCAACCATTTTTTATCCTGTTTCGATATTTGTCTGCAATGTTTGTTTGAAACAATAACTTGACATATGGTAAAATTACTATTGCTGTTAGAAGCACAGCACTGCTTGGTCTTTTATCTTCAAATTTAATTGTATGTTTTGTTTGGTCATATTATTTTATTGTTAACTGCACAGGTGGAAGATATCCTCGTGATTGTCCAATAGTTACTATGGCAATCAAGTTATATATTATGATGGCTGAATTCCTTATCTGATGCCTTGGAATTTTTACAGGCCTTGAACTTTTGACTTCCTGCAGAAATTTTCCAGGTCAGTCTTGACACACTTTCTTATGTCCACGATTGTAATATTCTTCTTTCATTTTGGAATGCAAAAATGGAAATTGGTTTCCTGTCATGCTGCTTGTGTTGAGACGTGTCCAGGTTCATTGCGACTGCCAAAAATACTTGGGTAAGGAGAGGGAAGGAGAGCTTGGTTTCAGAAATCAAAAGTTAGGCGTGCTTTGGGAGGGAATTCTCAACAAGTTGTGTTAGCAAGCGCTATCGCAACGGGACCGAATAGGTCGGTCAAATCGGTTGAATCGTGAATTCAGACCTAAAACAGTTCAATTATTTAGATTGCTTAAGGAATTAAATTGATTGGGAATTGTGAAATCGGTTGGTTTTGGACGCGAACTGTGAATCAGAAGGTTGGGAATTTAAGTCAAAAAAAATTAGAGGTAATCTGTGCTTAAAGATACGGTGTAATTTGAATGATTTTAAGATGGATGTTAGTGGCCATTCGATGAGTATATTTGAAATCGTCAGATAGATTTATTAAAGTTTGTATTTTTTTATATTGTAAAATATTCTTTTTAGGTATTTTTCCTAGATCTGTAAATCAATTCGTAATTTAGGCTGTTCAGCAATCAATCAGGCGATGAGTGGCAGCTCAGGCGACTTTCTCCACTTGATTTCTCTCACATCGTTTCTTTGATTTAAGCGAGAAACAACCTTGAAGGCATAGTTTCAGAGGGAGAGAGAGAACAAAGAGCCAGTGGAGTTTCAGAGGGAGAGAGATAAAGACAATGAGGCGATGGAGTTCGAGGGACGAGAGATTTGTCTTTGAAATTTGGATTGCATAGGTCAAGTTAAAATCAATCATAGCAGTTCATCTAGGGTGGGGGTGAATCAAATAGGTGGCGGAAATTAAAAGACAAAGCAAAATTTGAAAATTGAAATAAATGTTAATTTTTTGGCAAATTGTATGTATTGTGAACATATTTATATATTTTTAGTAAAATTATTTTGTATTATAATTTTTTTTTTTATTATACGACCGGTCTGATTAGTTGACTTAATGATTGAACTAGTGAATTATTGATCTAGATTTTTTTCCGATTCAATATCTGGTCCAATTCTAATAACTATGGTATTAGCATACGAATTTGTCTTTCAGCATACAAGGACGTTATTTCAAATTGACAAGTTCTTTCTAATTTTCTGAGTAATTTAGAGAGGCTTCTATACTTAAAATTCTTTGAAGACACAAACAGCTCGTGTTGAAATTAAAAACTCCAAGTCAACAGCATAAAATACTGTTGTTTCCTCATGGAGGTTGCTGCTCAGCATACAAATTGAGAATGGTCATATTCAAAGGGAGCTAAAAGAATGCTGACTATAGTCCCAAAAATACCCCTCAAAAGCTTAAGCCTTTCATTTGGTCTCTTCAAAGCTTAAAAATCTCATGACCCTGACTATAGTCCCAGTCAACGTGTTTTTTTCCTCAATTTTACCATAATTTTTTGAATAAATGGCCAAAAGGGGATACAGTATTAGAATCTATAAAAGTTCACGGTCAATATAAAGAAGGAGCACCTTCCGAAAAAAAAAAATATAAAGGAGCAAAGTGCAAATGTTATAGAAAAAAAACATCCAATGCCAGAAACATACCCCCCAATCAAAAAAAAGAAAAAAACTTGATCCCATTAAGTATACCCATTGAAAGTGTAAGTATGCGTATATTTTTCTAATTTTTTTTTCAAGAATTATTTACTATTTTCATAATCATCATGATCCAAGTTTGAGTTTTAGGATCATAAACATGATATGATGGTACCCTAGTTTTGTTTCTTTTTAATGAATCAAAGAATTACATGGTTAGTTGTCCTGCCACAAGCCACCATAAGCTATTTCGTCCGAGGAAACTGCATAGTAGGCATGAGAATACTCTTCAAGATCACCCAATTCGTGCATTTCAACCATCTCCTCCATGTATGTACCTGGGTTCCCAACGGTCGGTTCGTTGCATGGCATTGCGGTTGCTATTTTCATCATCTCTAACCAATCGAAGTCATCGACACGGGTGTCAACTTGCTTCCAATAATCACAAGCCTCCATGGTCGAATCTGGCTTGACGCCAGCTTCCACAGACTGATCCGTGAAACCAAATCCGTTATCCTCCGTTCCTACCTCCGGCCCTTCAAGTAACTCCCTAAGTAGGGCTTCATGAAATTCTGTAATTTCAAGCTCTTCGAAGTCACCAATATTAGTAAAAGATTCAGAATCTCTAGGCAATTGTGAGGCCATTTTGTTAGGAAAAACAAAGAAAAAGGGGAAGAAACTGAATGGCGAAGGGCGCGAAAACAAGGGAAAATAAAGAGAGTAAAGCAAATGTTTGTTGAGTAGAACGTGTGGGAAAGGATATGGTTTATAGCAATAAAGTTCATGAAGCATAGGTCTTAAATAAGCACATTGTAATTGCCACGAGGATAAAATATGAAAAAGAAATGTACCTAATTTTGCTGAAAAATAGTACAAAAACATAAAGGCCGTGAAGCATCAACTAAAGCTTTGAATGGGCTAGGAAGTTTTACTTATCCGGCACCACTTGTAGCATTGAATATCGGCCAAAGTGATACTGATACACATACAAGTAGGGTATGCTTCTCTCTTTATGGCATCGTAAGGGATAACGACATGTTTGGTTACACATTTTATTGTGTTTCGCGTACAACACTGAGTATTCATTTTTTTTAGTTACTTATTTTAAATCGGTATAAAATTACCTTTAGAACTGATATATGAGTCTGATTTGCCTATAACTCACACTTACTAGTTTTTGAATGGTTGCTTTAACATGGCATCACATTTGTGAATCTTTGAAAATTCAAGCCTAGTCTTTGTTGAAGATGCCCTAATTTTGTTTGTAGATAGCAATGCACACGTTCATATTTTATGTATGCATATCTATGTGTTGGTTTGTACCTCCCTATTCGAAAAAACAATGGTTTTAAATAAAATTTTTTAAGCAACTTGAGGCTTCAAAAAAAGTGAGACTTACACCTCGAAATTTGTAAGACTATGTTTAAATGCGTTCTCCTCTGTGAGGAGATTAACTTGGCATATTTATTTGTGATGAAAAATTATGTCTCAAAGTGACTCATTTGAAGTGATGAAATAAACTAAAATTGGTGTAATGGAATAAGACTTGTCCCACTTTAGAAGAAGATCAACACTTTGGTGAGTTAATATATTCCTAGTTGGCTTCATTACCTTGATTACCACACGCGCGCCGCCTCGCCCCGACCATGGCCCGGCTGGGCTTGGGCTTGGACCAAAAAGGTATAATTTTTTAAGACAAAATTCATTTGGTGCAGCACGGATTGTGAGTCAATTCGAACGGTCCAGTCCACGGATCGGTCTCTGCCTTCCAAAAAAATTTAAAGTCCAACCAGATTTTAAATTTTATTCCCGTTAAATTTAAAATTGGCGCCGAATTGAAGAAAACTATGTATTTGTTCCAAAAAAGTACCTTCTATCTTTGTGGTTGATCGGATTAAAAGAGTATATCTATTCAATCCAAACAATGACAATCCATGTCTCTTTAGGCAATCTCAACAATCACCGAGAGTCTATAAGTAGACAATCTTTTAACTATTTCAATCCATTCCAAAAATCCTGCAGTCTTTATTTAGATTTTTCTACTTTCTATCTTCTTGCATTACATTTTTGTAAAATTCATGTATAAAACACAAGTTGTGTTCACTTGTATTTGGAGATTGAAGTGCTACTTCTATAAAGACGTAATCCGTTCTATTTTGGAAGGTTAATTGCTCATAAACCTTGAGCAGCGAGAGGGAATAAATCTATTTTAAGAATATTATGTTTCACAAGGTTGAGATTGAATATTCTGATTTTCTTATTTTACTATTCATGTAGATTTGCATTCGTGTGTGAATGTACTGTTGTTGGTTATTATACATTCTATTTAAATTAATGCATAAGTTAAATTTTATAGGGTTTAATATTATCAAATTATATATCTATTTGTCGATAACAGTCCCTTCCATGGATGTGCAGGGGTTGGAGACCGAGAGACGGGTGCTGACAGCATGATAACATTATAGACTCACTTTCCAATAACAGCTTGAGCTTTTTGAGTAATTGTATTCTGACATAGTATCCAGTAGGGCTTCCGAAGGCTTGGTCAAAGTTTTTTTTTTTTTTTGTTTGGGAGAATTATATTTAAGCCCCTAAACTTTGTTACTTAATTATTTAGATTTCTTGACATTTAAAATATTACATACAAATCCCCTGAAGTTTGTACGCGTATAACACGTAGACCTCTGTTTTGTAAATATATCACTTAATAAATTATATTTAGACCCCTTGAAATTTGTAAGTATATAATACTTAGACATTTTAAGTTTAAAATATTATACTTAGACAAAAAATATTCTAATAAAAGATAGAATATCAAATATTTTAAATTTTACAACCAAAATTTGTATTCTATTGTATCATTTATTGAAATAAAATTAAAAATAAATTTGGTCATAATTTAATTTGGTCATTTAAACGACCAAATTAAAATACCAAATTACCCCAATTAAAGATAAAAGATATTGTGTCTATTACAGTTTGACCCATTGTTTAATTTTTTTAGTTTTATTCTAATAGATAGTATAATTATATATTAATTATGATTTTTTTAAAAAAAATTATATTTTTAATTTTGATTTTATTTCAATAAATGACATAATAGAACATAAATTTTGGATGTAAAATTCATGTTCTATTATGAATGACTTAGACCCCTTGTTTGATTTTTTAGTTTTATTCTAATAGATAGTATAATTGTATACTAATTATGATTTTTTAAGAAAAATTTAAAATTTTATTTTTAATTTTATTTCAATAAATGATACAATAGAACATGAATTTTGATTATAAAATTTAAAATATTTGATATTCTATATTTGATTGTTGTATTTTTGGTATAAGTATAATATTTTAAACTTAAGGGATCTAAGTATTATATACCTACAAACTTTAAGAGGTTTACGTATAATTTATTAACTATATATTTAACGTGCGCACAAACCTTAGGGAGTCTGTGTATAATATTTTAAATGTCAGGGAGTCTGTGTGATTAAGTGACAAACCTTAAGGGACCTGAGTATAGTTCTCCCCCTTTTTTTTTCGGTGGGAATTCTATTAATTGAGTTTTCTTATTTATCTTATCTCTAATTCTATCTTCTGATTCTTCTATCTATCTAACTCTATGTACACGTGGAATCATGACCGAGAGAATTATTAGAGAAATCTAATATCAAGATAATATTATCGCTGTGTCCGAATCAATTTTGAATTGATGCTTTAAAATGTTTATCTAATCAAATAACGTTGGATAGATCGCCGGGACATGAGAATGGAGAAGTGTTGGGTAAGGGCAGTACGTTCGGCTTTTTGCAACTGTAGGAAGCCTGTTGAAACAAACATTGCCGATTGTTTAGCACATGGTGACACTGGAATTTGGTGGCACATGCATGTGCTGTGCCGTCACATGTTTCACGTTGCATAATTCTTCGTCTCTACTGTATACGGTTCGGCAGATATTCGTCCTTCAAAATTTCCTAACAAACTAATTTGGCAAATTAGTTGGGTAATTGTACCAAAAACTTAGAATTAAATCACGTTTTTTATTCTTCCCGAAACAAGATTGATGAGACATTTCCAAAATACTCCGAGATGAAGACACGTGTTCTCGGTGTCATTAATCCTTGTTATCGAGATCACGTACCCATCGGATCACAAGTCCCCTCTCCCCCGAGGTACTGATCATGGGGATCGAGTGGCATCCAGTACGTTTATATGTACCGACACGTACCCTCGGTCTGATATGGTACATCGGTCGCTAGGTCTCCCCCTCTCGGATTCAAGATGTACTTATTCCTCGGCTCCGAGATGCACCTATTCCTCGGCTCCCAGATGTACCTCTTCCTCGGTACCGAGATGTACCCCCCTCACCCAGGATGAAGTTCTCTGCTCCAGCAGAGACTATTGATGCACTAGTCACTAGCCTAGGCTAGGCTAGATTAGCTATCATGACCTCGTCTTACTCAATTGGTGTCAGAAGACACAGGAAGGCAGGGGTCACAGCCAATGAGGAATGGACGCGTGGCATATTGTGTCACATCAGAGACAGAAAGACCGCATGACCTTGTTGACACGCAACTTGAGAAAACAAGCATTTAATTACATCATTCCCTTGATGAGACTGCATTCAATGCGGTAAGGCTCGGAAGTAAAAGACAATAAATGTCTCTAAGGTTGGACATTTATTGCATCCTCCCCGAGAGGAACTCATTGAACCGTTGGCAGGCCGATGACACAGTCTTGATTGGTCGGGGTCCCGAGTAGTTAAGAGAGAAGACATTCCTCATAGGAATCAGTGCGCACGTTGCATGTATCTAATGATCACCTACTGACCACACTGACAGCAATTATGAGTATTTGAGGTATAAATACTCCTCACTAAAGGCAAGGAAAAGGAGGTGAAAATTTTGCTACAAATTATACTCAGTGTTTTCTTCTTCCTCTCTCTCAAAAACTGACTTGATCGTCAGAGGGGATACGCCAAAAAATACTCCGGCGCCCTTCTAACTTGTTCTTCTTTGTTTCAGAAACCTTTCTTCAGCCTTACTGGATCGTTCCTTTGATCCGCGAGGGTCTCCCATTACCGTTTCAGGTTACCACCGGATCTNACAGAACAATGGCTCAAACACTGTGCCGTGTATATGGACTCACAAGATACTACATTTTGGATTCCTTCACCTTCAGTTGTAATTTGGTTGGACAAGATAATACAAGAAAGAGACGCCTCAACAAAGTCTTTGAAGGTTCAATTACACCAACGAAATTCTACAAAAGTACAANAGGAGAGACATGTTCTCATTTTTATATTGTGCAAGATCTAGCACGCACAATCTGGCACCGTCTGTAGAAAACGACTAGTTTTCCTAGTTTTTTCTCTATAAATAACAGTGACCATGGTGAACACTCGACAAAAAGGGAAAGGTCCCCACCAAAGAAGTCTCGAATTACAAGCTCCCTGTCACCATGAAGGGAGGGATCACACTGATGGGAATAAAAATACCTCTACTCAGTCAAGAGGGGTTACCCCTCAAACCAGTATGGGAATCAGGTCAGGGGGATCAGCCCCCTTGGCTCGTCAACTGGCGGAGGTGATCGAAGAAAAGTTTGGCGATAGATTACGACAGCTGAAAAAGGACAATATAAACGTCCTAAGCCGGCTCAACGAATTTGCCGCCTCCGGCGAAGGGTCTAGGGACTCATTCCTTTCTCGTGGGTTCCCCGCCCGGGATGCGAAAACAAAGGATCTAAAGAATCATTTAAACAACATGGCGGAAAGCTCCAAGGCCCCAAAGCGACCGAGAGCCAACGAGCACCCTCCTAACAACCATTCAAGGAAAACAAGACCATTAGCCCTGGATGACCTCCGACAAGGATTGTCTAGACGGAGGAAGGGAGATGAGTCCGAGGAGGATTCTACCCTATCCACACGGCGCCCAGGAAATGGGGGGCCTATTGATGAACTCAAAGACTTCAGAAGACATCCCGTCAGGGAGAAAATTGATCTCAGAGACCGGTTGGAATCCAGGAGAAAGAGTAAGGCTGTCTAGGATGAGGTCAAAGACGAGGTCATACAAACACCCTTTACTAGGGAGATCGGAGAGATGGAGGTTTCAAGAAAGTTTGTCGTGCCGAGGTCAAAACTTATGACAGACGGTTCGATCCTGAAGCCCATCTTAGGCAATACAAGCAGATGATGTCCTTCTATCATTCGGACCAACGGTTCCTCTACCGAGTGTTTCCTATGAGCTTGGGGGACTCTGCGATAAAGTGGTTCGAGGCGCTTCTCCTCAACAGTATTGGATCGTGGAAGGAATTGACGAGGCAGTTCCTGGCTCGATTCATTACGGGGAGTAAGCGGCCCAAAGACGTTGGATCATTGCTAACGCTCAGACGTAGGGAATTCGAGACCCTTCGCCAGTATGCCATCCGATACTGGAAAGAGGTTAATGAGGTAGAAGG
>CAUOFW020002813.1:463062-519845 GCA_963454935.2 Ilex paraguariensis
TACTCAAGGATCGAGGACGAGATGGGAAGCAGCAAAGGCCGAACCCTCCAATCTAAGAGAAAAGAGAGGGAGCGGGAGGATACTCCCTGAAAGGGATTGCTACCCTCTTCAGGGGGTTCGTCCAAAGGGGTTCATACTATGTTCAATGAACCCATCTTCAAGTTGCTCCATAAAATCAAGCATGAGCCGTTCTTCAAGTGGCCGCCCAGGATGCAGAGCGATCCCTCCACCCGTGATCAAAAGGTTAGGTGTTCCTATCATCGGGATTTCGGACATCGCATCGAAAGCTGCAGGGTATACAAATCGTTCTTGGAAAAATTGGTCCGAGATGGATACTTGAAAGAATACATAGAGCCCAGGCCAGAAGAGAGACACACCATTGCCCCGACCGAGGAACCGGACAACGTCATAGATGTCATCCATGTATGTCCCCTAGATCGCTCCACGTCTAAGGAACTCGAGTCCGACCTCAAGAGGGTAGCTTTTACAAGGAAGGTAGCCGAGGATAATAGGGGGCCACCCAGTAAAAGGGCCAGGATTGGTGAGCCCAGCATCACGTTCTCCGACACGGACTTGACAGGCGTAGTGATTCCTCATAACGACGCCCTTATCATAACCCTGAAGATAGGTAAATTCGACGTAAAAATGGTGTTGATAGACTCTAGAAGTTCTTCGAAAGTGATGTACTCCAAGAATTTAAAACGGATGGGTCTTGGCCTTAAGGACCTCACCAAGGTCAGGATACCCCTCATCGGATTCAACGGCTCGTTCGCCCTGCCCGTAGGCAAAATCACATTGCCGGTTGTCACGGGTCCCTTCATCATCAACATCAAGTTTGTCGTAATTGATACGGACTCTCCCTACAACGTGATCATGGGACGNTTGGTGAGCCCAGCATCACGTTCTCCGACACGGACTTGACAGACGTAGTGATTCCTCATAACGACGCCCTTATCATAACCCTGAAGATAGGTAAATTCGACGTAAAAATGGTGTTGATAGACTCTAGAAGTTCTTCGAAAGTGATGTACTCCAAGAATTTAAAACGGATGGGTCTTGGCCTTAAGGACCTCACCAAGGTCAGGATACCCCTCATCGGATTCAACGGCTCGTTCGCCCTGCCCGTAGGCAAAATCACATTGCCGGTTGTCACGGGTCCCTTCATCATCAACATCAAGTTTGTCGTAATTGATACGGACTCTCCCTACAACGTGATCATGGGACGAACATGGCTGCACGCGTTGGGAGCGGTGCACTCCACTTACCACCAGAAACTAAAATTTGTCATGCTAGAAGGTATCATGGAGATCCAGGGGAACCAAGCGTCCGCAAAAAATTGTTTTTATTCAGCTGTTAGANCTCGAAAGTGATGTACTCCGAGAATTTAAAACGGATGGGTCTTGGCCTTAAGGACCTCACCAAGGTCAGGATATCCCTCATCGGATTCAACGGCTCGTTCGCCCTGCTCGTAGGCAAAATCACATTGCCGGTTGTCACGGGTCCCTTCATCATCAACATCAAGTTTGTCGTAATTGATACGGACTCTCTCTACAACGTGATCATGGGACGAACATGGCTGCACGCGTTGGGAGCGGTGCACTCCACTTACCACCAGAAACTAAAATTTGTCATGCTAGAAGGTATCATGGAGATCCAGGGGAACCAAGCGTCCGCAAAAAAATGTTTTTATTCAGCTGTTAGAGCTAGGGCGTTCACCCAAGAAAAGGGGCGAGCCCCGGAAGAGATCATGGAGAAATAGCAATCACAGTCCAGGTGTCCAGGAATGGATGACCCTCGGATAGACCCAACTGAGCGGTCGGTGGAGGACCTCCGGAAGGTGCCCTTGGTGGAGGGAGAAGAAGAAAGATATTTCTTAGTTGGGACCACGATGCCCTCAGTCGAACAGGAGGAGATGATTGAGTTCCTAAGGGAAAATGCAGATGTTTTCGCTTGGAACGCAATGGAAATGACGGGGGTAGACCCCGAGATAATCACGCACAAGCTGCATGTTGACCCGGCACACAAGCCAGTCAAACAGAATCCATGACGCATGGCCCCGCATCACGCCTGCGCGGTCAACGAAGAAATCGACAAACTCCTGAAGACCAACGCCATTCGAGAGATACAGTTCCCAGAATGGCTATCTAACACAGTTTGCGAGAAGAAGAAGGGGGGAAATAGCGTGTCTGCGTAGACTTCACGGATCTAAACAAAGCATGTCCCAAGGATGACTACCCCCTACCAAAGGTGGACCAGCTAGTGGACGCCACTGCCAGATATAAACGCATGGACTTCTTGGATGCCCGAGCAGGATATCACCAGATCCCTCTCCATTCCCCAGATCAGGAAAAAATGACGTTTATCACTCCGAAGGGAGTTTACTGTTACAAAGTGATGCCGTTTGGACTAAAGAACGCCGGGGCGACATACCAAAGACTGATGAATCGAATGTTCAAAAAGCAGATCGGCAACACCATGGAGGTCTACATTGACGATATGCTGGTGAAGAGCAAACAAAGTTGTGATCATCTGGCAGATACCTTCTCCACCCTCAGGGAGTACGGGCTGAAGCTGAACTCGGTAAAGTGCGTTTTCGGAGTGGAATCGGGTAAATTTCTCGGATATCTGGTCAGCCAACGAGGAATCGAAGCTAACCCGGATCAGATTCAAGCAATCTTGGACATCTGGAGCCCCCGAACTGTCCGAGAAGTCCAAAAGCTCACGGGGATGCTAGCAGTACTTAACCATTTCGTCTCACACTCCTCAGACAAATGCAAACCCTTTTTCGGAGCAATCAAGAGTGCTAGGAAGGATATGTGGAGCCAAGGGTGCGAAGATGCCTTGGCTGGAATCAAGGAATACCTAAGGACTCTCCCGACCTTATCCGTCCCTATCTAGGGGAAATGCTCTTCTTGTACTTGACCGTGTCTGAATTTGCGGTAAGCGGGGTACTTATTCGTGAGCATGAGCACCGCCAGAAGCTGATTTATTACATAAGTAAGGCGCTCCTAGATGCAGAGACAAGATACCTGCCCCTAGAGAAATTGGCTCTATCCCTGGTCACCACTGCAAGAAAATTGAGGCATTATTTCCACGCGCACCCAATTACCGTCCTTACCGATCAGCCCTTAAAGGCCATTTTGAGGAAAGCGGAACTCTCCGGGAGGATTTCTAAGTGGGCAGTGGAACTGGGGAAGCACGACATTCATTTCAAACCTCGAACCGCGGTAAAGGGTCAGGTATTGGCGGACTTCATAGTTGAGTTTTCGAGAGAACATCCCATCCTAGAAAGACCGCCTCCTCCCGACATAGCGTCTCCAACGAATTGTGAAGGATCGCCATGACTTTTGTGTTGTGTGGATGGTTCGTCAAATAGTAAGGGGTCCGGGATCGGTATCTTGCTGATTTCTCCAGATGGGATGCTCGCAGAGCAGGCCGTTCGGCTGGGATTCAAAGCGTCAAATAATGAAGCTGAATACGAGGCCCTCATCTCAGGACTTCGGTTAGCTGAGGCAACTAGAGTTACGGACTTGATCGTGTATTGCGATTCCATGNTCAGATGGGATGGTCGCAGAGCAGGCCGTTCGGCTGGGATTCAAAGCGTCAAATAATGAAGCTGAATACGAGGCCCTCATCTCAGGACTTCGGTTAGCTGAGGCAACTAGAGTTACGGACTTGATCGTGTATTGCGATTCCATGCTGGTAGTCAACCAAGTTAACGGAGAGTTTGAGACAAGGGACCCTAGAATGAAGGCTTACCATCACTAGACGACAGCTGTAATCCGAAGATTCGGAAGGGTTGAGATCAAACAAGTGTCCCGGGACAAGAACACGCATGCCGACACTCTGGCTTGTCTAGCCTCGGCAGTGGAGTCCTCTCAGTCGCGTAGGATCACCATAGAANGTAATCCGAAGATTCGGAAGGGTTGAGATCAAACAAGTGGCCCGAGACAAGAACACGCATGCCGACACCCTGGCTTGTCTAGCCTCGGTAGTGGAGTCCTCTCAGTCGCGTAGGATCACCATAGAATATCTTCCCGCATCCTGTATAGACCATGCTCCTGAGGAAATGGCCGTCCAGGAAGCACACAAGCCGCTCAGCTGGATTGATCCCTTTTTCAGGTTCCTAACAACAGGAGACCTCCCGGAGTGTCCAAGGGAAGCAAGGAAGATAAAACTCAAAGCCCCGAGATTTTGGGTCTCTCCGGATCAGAAGCTGTATCGGAGGTCTTTCTTAGGACCGTACTTATTATGCGTCCAAGAGGACCAGGTGGAAGACCTTCTCTATGAGGTGCACGAAGGAATATGCGGGGGGTACTCTGGGGGGCGATCGATGGCACACCGCATCATGTCTCAAGGATATTGGTGGCCGTGAATGCAAAGGGATGCGCGCGTATATGTCTAGAAATGCGACCAATGTCAGAGGTTCTCCCCTACAATCAGGCAACCCGCGGGGGACTTGCACCCCCTGACCAGCCCTTGGTCGTTCGCCCAGTGGGGACTCGATTTAGTTGGACCCTTGCTTAAGGCTCTTGGAAACAGGAAGTTCCTCATTGTGGCCACAGATTATTTCACCAAGTGGGTTGAGGCAGGGCCGTTGACTCACATCCGTGACATAGATGCTAAAAAGTTCGTTTGAGAGAATATAGTCATCAGATTCGGGATTCCCCGGGCACTGGTGTCAGATAACGGGACTCAATTCACCGGCGGCCATTTCAAGTCTTTCTGTGAGCAACTCAGAATCCGTAATTTCTACTCCACCCCTGCCTACCCCAAAGCCAACGGGCAGACAGATGCCTCCAACAAAACAATTATCAATGGAATCAAGAAGAGGTTGGAGAAAGCCAAGAAAAAATGGGTACATGAGCTATTAAACATTTTATGGGTGTACAGAACCACCCCTCGGTCCTCGACAGGAGAAACCCCATACTCCCTGGCTNCAAAGCCAACGGGCAGGCAGATGCCTCCAACAAAACAATTATCAATGGAATCAAGAAGAGGTTGGAGAAAACCAAAAAAAAATGGGTAGATGAGCTATTAAACATTTTATGGGTGTACAGGACCACCCCTCGGTCCTCGACAGGAGAAATCCCATACTCCCTGGCTTACGGAATGGAAGCAATCATACCTCTCGAGGTAGGGCTCCCGACCATAAGGATCCAAGCTTTCGACGCAGGGGGAAATGACCGTCAACTTGGACTGGTTTGAATCTAGTGGAAGAAAGAAGGGAGACAGGCGCCTTGAGAATAACAAAGTATCAGGAAAAGATTTCCCAACTGTACAACAAAAGGGTCAAGGCGCGAGAATTCTGAATCGGCGATCTGGTCCTCAGAAGGGTAACGACCAATACCCGTGACCCAACAGAAGGGAAGATGAGACCTAACTGGGAAGGGCCTTACAAAGTGATATCTATCGGAGGCGCCGCGTCATATAGATTAGAAGATATGGATGGAAAACTTGTAATGCNGATGGGACCTAACTGGGAAGGGCCTTACAAAGTGATATCTATCGGAGGCGCCGCGTCATATAGATTAGAAGATATGGATGGAAAACTTGTAATGCGACCGTGAAATGTGATGAATCTAAAGAAATATTATTTTTGAGTATTATCTCCCTTAGTGCCNAGAAATATTATTTTTGAGTATTATCTCCCTCAGTGCCTGCCTCCGAAACAAACACAGGAGCAAGCCTCCGGGAAGGGCAAGGCCTTGGGGGCAGAGTTCAAGGACTCCTGCCCCTGAAGCAAACACAAGAGCAAGCCTCCTAGAAGGGCAAGGCCCTGTGGGCAGAGTTCAAGGACTCCTACCCCCGAAGCAAACACAGGAGTAAGCCTCCTGGAAGGGCAAGGCCCTGAAGACAGAGTTCAAGGACTTCTGCCCCCAAAACAAACACAGGAGCAGACCTCTTGGAAGGGCAAGGAGAGATTAATAATGAAATATTAATTTTATTTAAATTTTCAAAGTNTGGGCAGAGTTCAAGGACTCCTACCCCCGAAGCAAACACAGGAGTAAGCCTCCTGGAAGGGTAAGGCCCTGAAGACAGAGTTCAAGGACTTCTGCCCCCAAAACAAACACAGGAGCAGACCTCCTGGAAGGGCAAGGAGAGATTAATAATGAAATATTAATTTTATTTAAATTTTCAAAGTTTAAACTATAGATAAAGTCCAAAGAATGTTGAAAGGCTCAAATCTAATATTTAGATATTTGAAAACATATAAATTAGGAAAAGAGAGAGAGAAAGAGAGAGAGAGAGAGAGNTAAATTTTCAAAGTTTAAACTATAGATAAAGTCCAAAGAATGTTGAAAGGCTCAAATCTAATATTTAGATATTTGAAAACATATAAATTAGGAAAAGAGAGAGAGAGAGAGAGAGAGAGAGAGAGGGAGAGAGAATGAGTTTGAGATAGAAAATAGGGAGATACACAGAGAGAGAGAGAGAGAGAGATAATAATGAAAAATTAATTTCATTTAAATTTTAAACNGGAGAGAGAATGAGTTTGAGATAGAAAATAGGGAGACACAGAGAGAGAGAGAGAGAGAGATAATAATGAAAAATTAATTTCATTTAAATTTTAAACTGTAGATAAAGTCCAAGGAATATTGAAAGTCTCAAATATAATATTTAGATTTGATGAACACTAAACACTATTTTTCTNTTAAACTGTAGATAAAGTCCAAGGAATATTGAAAGTCTCAAATATAATATTTAGATTTGATGAACACTAAACACTATTTTTCTTCTTCCTACAAGTTATTTTCATTTGTTATGTATTGGTAAACTTTTAGATAAAGCTAGGGGTGAAATTTTTAATGAAGTATAGTGTCTATTTTTTATCCCTTCTTGTTTTTCATTGCATAAATCATTCTTCTTGATTGTTTCTCATGAGAGTTAGAATTTTTTTTGTTCCACATAACTCTTTGATTCATTGTTTTCTAAGGTATGACGAATGCTTAGAGTTCCTTGTGAACAAATAACTAGTTATGTATGGTTTTGATCAACCTAGAAGAAGATTTATGATACACAGTTGATTTATTTCTATTGAGGATCATGATGCATTGTTGATTCCAAGCACATTGAATGTTTGGGATTCATATTCGAATAAAAATTCTCATACGTGTTAATAGATCAATTATACCTGTAAAATCCGGATAAATTTAAATTTTTTATGAAAAAGTGTAAAATAGTAATTTGTCACTACGGTACAGATTGTAAACTTGAAATTTTCTAGAACTCGGATGATGAAACAGACTTTATCGTTGGATTAGTCTCGCGAAATCTAATTATCCCGTCAAATTTCATTGAATTCCGAGATAATCAGATTTTTTGCATTTTACGAGGTGGACGAGTCTCGGGTGACCCCAAAACGAGATTTTAATAAAAATTTGAAAGTTGAAAAATAATTTAAGAAAAATTAAAATAAAAATATTTTGGACTTAAACCGGGACGAAATTTAATTATTTCGGGGCGAAAGCGGACCCAAAAAAAAGAGGGCTATGTGGCATAATGTGAGCCAAGTAAATGGAGGGTATAAAAAGTGGAAAAAATCTGATTTCTCCCTCACTTTCTTCAGCCGGTTTACGTGAGAGAGGAAGGGAGAGAAAAAGAAGGAGCTCTCCACTTCTCTCTACAATCTACGAAATTCTAGCGGTCGAATCCGTTCGAGCCAAGAGGGAAAGTCGTTCTCCTCTTCAAGGGCTACGCATACGTACCAAAAATCGAAGAGTTTACCAAAGTTCCAAAAACGGGGCTTGAGGAAATCAAGGGTTTGAGCTTGATTGAAGTTCTTGAAGGTCTTCTACGTGTTCTTTACACTTCAAGAGGTAGGGTTTCTTCCTACTTGAATTTATTTTACAATCTAGGGTATTTATATGAAATGAGTAGTTTAATAGAAACTTATATCATTTACCTATATTTGTGAAATTAATGAAATGGGTATATGATGGTTTAAAATAAATTCATAACATGGAATTGATATGTGATAATTACTTGTGTAACTCTATGAAAATTGGTGTTATGTGGGCATGCTATGTGCTTTTATTATACCTTGTGAAAAGAGTGTGTTATTAATATNTTGATATGTGATAATTACTTGTGTAACTCTATGAAAATTGGTGTTATGTGGGCATGCTATGTGCTTTTATTATACCTTGTGAAAAGAGTGTGTTATTAATATATAATATGTAATAACATGCTTGTGATGTATGGTTGGATATAAAAATATTGATTTATGCTTGTAGATATATCGACATTGTGATGGAATTGGTAATTATATGCTTGGATATAAATTGCAATGGAATAAGTTTAAATGTGGTTAATTTTGCTCATGTGACATTCTTTACATATGGGCATGACATTGAAATAGCAATGGTGCAATACATTGCATTTGCACGGAGGAACCGCATCCATAGCCATGAGTGGGGATATGTGTGTGCATGGTTGATATCAAACACCAAATAGGTGGATGATGGTGGGCACATGAAAGTTGCATCGAAGATCCGACTGAGTTGCATGGTGGTATGGATAAAGAATTAGGTTGAGGTTAGCAAGAAGAGTTAGACTACTTCTCGGGTGAGAGACCCGGTAATCGGATATGCATAAGAGCCCGTAAAGTGTGTTGGTGTACGCGGAACCGTTGGTGGAGGTCCATGAATTCCGTGTCAGTTGGGTTCCATTGGTGTAAGTCCATAAATACCCACCCCAAGAAAGATCCGGAATTTTTTTTATAAATAGTCATTGGGTGTGTAACGCCAATGGTGGGGCTGAGAAAGCCGATTTTTATACTCATGACATACATGGGGGAAAAGGAGCCAGGGAGTGCTCGGGTTGAATTGCATGAGTGAGTCTGATCTCATTTTATGGCATGACATTTTTAAGATTCCAACTTTTAATAATATATTCTTGTTGGGATGTTGTTGTTTGTTAAGTGTTGCATGAACAATCATATGCATTTAGGTTGGGAAATAACCTCGGTAGAAAATACTCTATAGAGCGTGGCTCACCCTATACGAAAAAATATTTCAGATGTAGGATATACATTGGTGCAAGGCCCTCACACGGGACTCCAAGGGTGAAGAAAGCCGGAATNTAACATGGAATTGATATGTGATAATTACTTGTGTAACTCTATGAAAATTGGTGTTATGTGGGCATGCTATGTGCTTTTATTATACCTTGTGAAAAGAGTGTGTTATTAATATATAATATGTAATAACATGCTTGTGATGTATGGTTGGATATAAAAATATTGATTTATGCTTGTAGATATATCGACATTGTGATGGAATTGGTAATTATATGCTTGGATATAAATTGCAATGGAATAAGTTTAAATGTGGTTAATTTTGCTCATGTGACATTCTTTACATATGGGCATGACATTGAAATAGCAATGGTGCAATACATTGCATTTGCACGGAGGAACCGCATCCATAGCCATGAGTGGGGATATGTGTGTGCATGGTTGATATCAAACACCAAATAGGTGGATGATGGTGGGCACATGAAAGTTGCATCGAAGATCCGACTGAGTTGCATGGTGGTATGGATAAAGAATTAGGTTGAGGTTAGCAAGAAGAGTTAGACTACTTCTCGGGTGAGAGACCCGGTAATCGGATATGCATAAGAGCCCGTAAAGTGTGTTGGTGTACGCGGAACCGTTGGTGGAGGTCCATGAATTCCGTGTCAGTTGGGTTCCATTGGTGTAAGTCCATAAATACCCACCCCAAGAAAGATCCGGAATTTTTTTTATAAATAGTCATTGGGTGTGTAACGCCAATGGTGGGGCTGAGAAAGCCGATTTTTATACTCATGACATACATGGGGGAAAAGGAGCCAGGGAGTGCTCGGGTTGAATTGCATGAGTGAGTCTGATCTCATTTTATGGCATGACATTTTTAAGATTCCAACTTTTAATAATATATTCTTGTTGGGATGTTGTTGTTTGTTAAGTGTTGCATGAACAATCATATGCATTTAGGTTGGGAAATAACCTCGGTAGAAAATACTCTATAGAGCGTGGCTCACCCTATACGAAAAAATATTTCAGATGTAGGATATACATTGGTGCAAGGCCCTCACACGGGACTCCAAGGGTGAAGAAAGCCGGAATGTGGCTTTATTTTGAGTTTTGTAAAACAATTATGAAATTTCTATTTTGGTATGTAAATACATTGAATTGAATGTAATAGAACTTGTATCGACCTTGTATTACATGAAAAACTTCATTATACATGAGTTAGATGGAAATAATATGCTTATAATGAGTTGGAAATGAAAAGTAGGTGAAATAGGCAAAAGTGGGCAAAGAGTACCGGTACAACGTGGTCCAGTGGGTTAACTGTACCGGTACTACCTTATCCAGAAGGCAGAGCGTACCAGTATGGATTTTCTAGAAGGCTCACAGTACCGGTACTCTTTCCAAAATTTTGAAATTTTAAAATTACTTCGCTAAACATTTGGGCTATGGGTTCTTTGGTTCCAAGGATATGAATGGACTATAATGAAGTATGAAATGTGGTACGTTGAACGATGATTTGATTAAATGATAAAATGTACACGGGTTACATGTGTGAGTTATAATCCCAGTTAAGGGAGATGTTATTGACGTGACGTCGAGTTGTGTAACTATCACGAGTACTTCCACGGGTTGATGGGTGGTCAACGGTTCACAAATGACTCCCGGTTTTTAGGGGCGTCACAATACCTATTAACATTGATTCCTTAAAAATCACCGTTATATATTCCGATTAAGGTCACTATGTAGTTGATTCTCGATTGAGTTATAAATTTGGATAAAAGACGGGTGTTATACATTTTTTAAAAGTGGATCCCCAATGCTTTAGTATTTACTAAATATTGTTTTAATCCTTCATTTATCTATTTTACCAGTAAGAACACTCATATTTTTCCAAATATTTTGTTTAAATGTTTGTGTTTTAAGTTCTACCACTCCATGTGGATCAACCTCGGACTCTCGAGTATTTTATTACTTAGCGATGACCTACACTTGGGTGAGCAACCTTTAAATTGTAGCAAGGATTGACTTGGCCTTGTTTTTGTCCACCTTGATCCTTTTTTTACGCATCAGGAACCTAGAAATTTTTTAGCGGTTATCCTAAATGCGCACTCCAAGGAATTCATCTTCAGTTAGTGGATGCCCATCCTTTCGAATACATTCTTTAAGTTGTTTAGGTGGTGTTCCATATTTTGAGTCTTGACTATGATATTGTTAATGTATACTTTAACGATTTTGCTAATCATGTCATAGAAGATGGTATTCATGGCTCTCTGGTAAGTTTCTCTTGTATTCTTTAGTTCAAATGACATGACCCTCTATTTGAATGTACCTATCAATTCAAGCCATCAAAATTCAGTCTTGTGTTGACCTTCTTTGGCAATGAAAATCTAATGATGACTCAATGTTCCCATCCATGAACGACATGATGAAGTTCATGGCCGCAGTATCCACTAGCTGGTCGGCCATCGACACAACATACTCATCTATCGGGGTGGCTGCATTATGGTTCCAATAATCGCAACACTCCCTAATCTTGCCCTTTTTCTTGTTTACATGCATAATATTCGAAACCCATTCAACTCATCACACCACGTAAATACATTTGGTTTGCATGTGTCGTTCAATCTCCTCTTTAACCAATAGAGTTACTTTGTTGGACATCAGCCTGGGAGCTTGTTTAACTAGCCTATAACCTTCCTTGATCAGTAGCTAATGTTCGACCAATGCAGAGTTCAGTCTTGACATTTTCTCATAATTCCATGTGAAGCAATCTCGATATTCTCTAAGCAGCTGTATGATTCGTGCTTGGAAGTTCAGCTCGAGTAACTTATTGACGAACACATGTTTGTTTTCTTCAGGCCTTCAAAGATTAACTTCAAGTAGTAGGTCTTGGACCTCGCTAAAAGTTATCAAGCTTGGCTGAGGCTACACCTATTTTGTCAAATTCAATGAGATATTGTGAGGGTGGAGACCTTACCTTCCTCTTCAATACAATCCAACATATTGATGGCATCTTGGTGCCTACTGGCCACGTGCAACATTGGGTTTACAACAAGCTTATTGAGCTAAGCGAATGTAGGCTGGTCATAAATCACCTTCTTTTAACCTTGTTTTAGGCAACTGGGGTAGACTTCCATCATTAACTAGCCTGTTGGTTGTCTCCTTGTTGTCTGGCCTTACCATATTTGTGGGCTAGATGACCTATTCCTCTACTTGTTGGACTTCTAAACTCTTCAGATTGGGCTGAAAGATGACCTCCTTGGGCCTCTCATACTTATCTTGTCCCTAGAGCTTCATTAGTCCTATCCTTTTATCATCGGCTATAGGTAAGTTAGCTACAAAAATGGATATTATCAGCTACCACCACCTCTAACTCATTTTGGATCCATAGTACCAATCGTTAATGGAGTGTGGAGGGTATGCATTCATTCAGGTAGATCCAATCCTGACCTAAGAGTGCATTGTACGAGGCCATTGTGTCCATGACAAAAAATAATATCATGTTGGCCTTGCTTCCTATCACCAACTCAATTGGCTAGACCCTTTTGATCTTGTTAATTCCACCAGTGAAGCAGCTAACTATCAAGTCAGTAGAAATTATGTCCTTTTCCCCCTTCCCAAGCTTCTTTGTCATTGCAATGGGCAAAATGTTAACAACACCGTTATCTACCAAAACTCGAGTGAAGGGCCTGCCCTCTAAGTGTGCTTGGATATATAGTGGCCTAAGCTGTTGAGTCATTGGTCAGGAATGCTTTTCAAACATAGCCCCAATCAGATCATCTCGTACCTTTATGCTATTATCCCTCAACCATTTTGTTGGGCTGATTTTAGAATTATATTCTGGTTGGCTTTCTACAACCCAGGTTATTTTATTTGTGAAGGTGGAGCCTAGCGTCTCTATCTCTTTAACATTTCATCTAGTGAATCAGGTTGCTGACCCCTTGGCTAGAAGGTTGGTAGCAGCATGCACAATGCGTTAATGGAAATCCAGTGTTCAAGAGTCCCAAATTGGATAGGGTTTCCATCGTTGTTGTTCTCTCTACTACTTTTCTCTTCTTTTTTACACCCTTTGCAGGCTCCAGTGGTAAATTCAAGGTGTCTTTTAGGTGCTTCATTACCTTGTGCACCACACACTCCTAGATGTCCTCCTCTAGTTGAGATTTTTGGGTCTACCTTCTATTTGTCTTTCTTGGTAGTTGTTGCTCTTGTCGGTGCTATTGAATATTGTCAAGGTGGGGATGACTCACTTTTTGGTTTGATCAAAGACTAATCTAGACCACATCCAAGCAAAAGCCACCCTTACTTGTTCAGCTTCCCTTTCTTGCTCGGTCTCCCATTCCCGCATCTGCACTTGGATGCATTGCCATCTTCTTTTTTAAGTTCTTATCATTGGTGGCGACTAGTGATATTGTGAGAATTTGGGATGTCGAGCCACATACCATCTTCCTTCCACAGGTTTTGTTGGTTTGACCATCCTTCAACAGTCATGGCCTATTCAGACATCATCTTCATGGTGAATTCTTCATAGTTCACCATGATCTTGCCCTTTGGGAGCTCCTTTTTGGCTTTGCCGTGTTTCCACTGGCTTGAGCTCATGAACTTGTTAGGCTAATCTTTGGTATCCGACCTTCAAGGTTGCTCTTTGTCTAGTCTATCCTAGATGGTGTCTTTACAGTGCCATCTCTTCCGTAGTCTTTCTCCCATTTTCTCACGTACTTCTTCCTCAAGCATGAGCCTGTAGTACGCCTTGCACCTGGGGCACATACGTTTCTTCACCATTTTCAGTCATTCCTATACAATGGCAAGTATCTGAACTTTCTTTGAGGATCGTTGTTGGACTCCTTCTCCTTGGGAAATGTTTCTTTCTCCCCGCTGTGCGTGTCTCCACGACTCCTTCTACCATCTCTGAGGTCCACCTTATTTTGTAGGGTTTTTGACTTCACTTGCTCCATCATGTTGATATTAGTGCTTTTCTAAAAAGGGTCTTTGTCTACTCCCATCTCCTACTTTCCTTTATTGCCGAAGATTAAATGTCCCTTATTCAGGACATCCTGAATGGCGTTTTGAAAGATAACATAGTTGTTGGTAGAGTGGCTCCACAAATTTTGCCACTTGTAGTATATGTTTCCTTTGAGCTTTGCGAATGACGGAATTTTGTGACCATAAGACAACTTGATGATGTTGTTAGCCAGAAGGTGGTCAAAAATCTGATGATGCCAAACTCATATTTTTGGCTAGCCGAGCTCTATGTCTAGCATTGCTCATTCGAAATCTTATCAAGTATCTTACATACATATGGTCACCTAACCACAATCTCCTTAAAATTTACCTCCAGGCCCTAGTCTTGCTTGACCATGAGCATTTTAGTGCCTGGGTTGCGATAGTAATTTCCCTTCAAAGTATTCTTTTGGTCCTGCTCCTTTCGCAGGATCTGTTTGTGTTGTGTAGGCCAAATCTCCAGCTCAAACATATTGCTAAACTTTTTGCCCTCAAACTACTTCTAGAGTTCATAGACTAACCCATTTTACGTGATGCACACATACTTCATTTTTGGCAAGGTCAATTTACACTTGTTCCTAGCCTTTTTGAAATGAGCAATATACTGTTTTGCCATTTCACCAATCATTTGGTACAATCTAGGCAAGTCGGCCATGGCTGCTTTAGGCTTTGTTTGATAAAATTGTGCATGAAACTTGTCTTCCACTTGCTGCCATCTTAACACTTAGTTAGGCGACATTTTGATGTACCATCGAAATGTTGTTCCCATCAAGGAGTTTACAAACAACCTTAAGCAATAGATCCCTCTAATTTGATTCGTTCTCAATAGCCATGAGATGATCATCTTAGGGTAATTCTTTTGTTGATGGATGCTCCTATTACACTCGTAGTCATTGAAGGATGAGAACCAATTATGTAACATATACATCAAGAATTCAAGTATTGTATATGTGATTAGTCCGATACTTTGTAGGAATTACCCGTAATAACGAACTTGCAAAATAGATCAATTTATCATTTTGTCATTCCTGGCCCTGCTTCATAAAAACGTTGCAAAATGGTAAATAAAACAATTGACACAGTTTAATTCCTTAAGTCTATTAGTAGAAACTCTACAGTCCACTTTTTCTCCAAACTACGAGTGAAAGGGAAAATATAAAGACTACCATTAAAGCACTTCAATATATCCATGTGAATTATGTCCACTATCTCTATACGGAATTTAATCAAATTAAGTTCATGAATTTTCCTCGATCGGTTTATGGGCCAATAAAGGATTTATATATTTGAAACCCATTGGAAAGGGTAGTGCACAAGAAATCATACAAAAATGATAGATTCTTTGGATGCCTTGAAAATACAATGAGGTACTCGAAAATAGTCGAAGTAGTTGAATAGGATGATCACTATGACTATAGCCCTTGGTAAATTAGACCATGAGTAGCTTATAAGTTTTTTCTTCTTGAACGAATCTGTAACCTTCATTAGTAGATTCATTTTATGTGGTTTCCCCGATCAAACTAGAATTTACCAAGGAACCATGTATAACACTGAATATGGAACCACTAAAAACACCAACCACGCCTAACATGTGAAATGGGTGCATAAGGATGTTGTGCTCAGCTAGGAATACAATCATAAAGTTAAAAGTATTAGAGATTTAAAGCGGCATACCATCATAAAAACTTGCTTGACCAATTAGGTAAATCAAGTCAGTAGTAGTAGCAACTATAACAAGAGCTGAATATGCAATAGCAATCCAACGTCGCATACCAAAACGGAAACTAAGTTCCCAATCACGACCCATGTCACAACAATTAGTTCATAAGGACCACCATTGTATAACCATTCATCAACAATGCCGCTTCCAAGATTGGGTAAAAGTGCAAACCGATCGCTTCAAAAGTAGGAATAATGGCACTAGAGAAAGTGATACGATGAGATAAAATGCAATAGAAACAAAGACAGGGAATGAGTTATCTATTCTTAACAGTCAAAGTGAGCCCTTTTATTCTTAATTAAAGAATTATTTATTAATCAAATCTCCCCAAATAGGATTCGAACTTATGATCAGTTAGTTAACTACTGACCGCTCTACCACTGAGTTGTTGAGGAATAACAGGAGAATATATCTCATAGATTTCAATTCTCGTTCTCAACCCATGATCAATATGAGCTCGAACCTTCCTTCGTAACTCCCGGAACTTCTTCATAGTGGCTCCCTTACATGCCTCATTTTATAGGGATCCTCAAAGTGGCTGGATGGAATATAAATAACAACTCTATGAGGAATGTTTTTATATATGTGGTGCTAATGATTTAATAACTATCTTTGTAACTCCAGAATTTTCATTTTATGCACCTACCTATTATCTGGATATATCAAGAAAGATGTAAGGTCTAATGAGGCTACTATGAAATATTTAGTCATGGGTAGGGCAAGCTCTTCTATTCTGGTTCATGATTTCTCTTGGCTATATGGTTCATTTGGGGGAGAGATAAGGCTTCAAGAAATAATGAATGGTCTTATCAATACAGAAATGTATGACTCCTCAAAAATTTCAATTACGATCATATTCATTACTATAGGAATTGAGTTCAAGCATTCCCTAGCCCCTTCTCATTAATGGACTCCTGACGTTTACAAAGGAGTGTGATTCATTTGATAAACTTCAATAACTTATTTGCATCGGCTTTACCACATTGTACGGTGAAAATTCCCAATATGTTCCACAATTGATTAACTGTCTTCTCCTGAGAACATTGCGAATACAAGAACTTTGTAGTCATGTGGATATTAGTGCTCTTTATCCATTCAATCAACCTATGCTTTCGATATGGTGGCCTACGGGGCCGACGTGTTCTTGGATTATCTCATATAGCTGATCTCTATTCATGCTCACCAGCTGTGCCGCCGGAATAATAATTGAAGACTCTCTTCCCTTACCTCGAGAATGGGCAGCATATCCTCCTGGAAAAGAGGATTATTATTTCTCCATGAGAAATTCCTAACTTGTTGCGCCCTTGATAACGACAAATGTAGAGGAGGCAATGGTTGTGCCTCCACTGGTGCAACTGTTGGGGGTAGCAGTTGTTGCCTTACAACCCTTATTTGTTCAAGGTCTCGAATAGTCTCTCCAGTGCTTGTTTGGTGCGGCCATACTTTTCTCTTATCAAATTTCTTAGGCCATTGAAAAATTCTGATACTTGTTGGGAAACATCAAGGGAAAGTGTCTTGATCAATTCCTTTGGCTCTAAGTCGGATTCTTAACTTTTTTGCCACAAGGTGAAGGCAACTCCTCTTGCAGGTTGTGAATGTCAAACCTGCCTTTTTCAACTATTTCGTGCTCCCAGAGGCAAATCGGCTAAGCCAGACTTGGATTTTCCTTGAGTTTGTGCCATGTTCTTGCGATGGATCCCACTGGGCATGCAAAAAAATATGCTTGGCGTATTTTGGATTGGAGATGTGCCAAAGTTTGAATAGACTTAAAAATTGCAAACACTTACAACCTTATCTACTCGAACTGGGGTGAAGTTCTGAAATCATGACCATTCAGGTGATTGAAACAAAACGTAAAGTTACATCTAGATTCTTTTCTCTGTCTTGGAGATCAAGGACTTAAACTATTCCCTCTAGGAGCAAGCTAAAAAACTGGAATTGAAAATAGCTTGGAATTGGAATGAACAGTAGAGTAAACAATAAAGGAGAATCGTTGCATTAACCATTGTACTTGAAATTAAATGGAAAGAAGTCACCGGAGTGATGACAAAGAATTATAGAGTAAAATGAAAAGCATAAACTAAATAGAGCAGAGGAAGGCTCTGGTGTGTTGTTTGTGTGGGTGTGATCGCGAGATCCCCTCTTTGTTGCCTCTACCTCTGCATTTATAGGTAGTGACTTATAATCGTTGGAGCCATATTTTTCGGTCATGAAACTAACACTCATGACCTCTCCTTGTAATAGCTACGATTGTGCATTAAATTGCCTATAATTGACGGCCCCATGATGTCATAACTAACACACCACTTTGTTTTCTGAGATTCTTGGATATCATCTCACATAACAACCTTATCTCACTTGGACCTTCTCTGAATCGATTATAACCGTTAGATCTTGTCATGTGCCATTCTCAAATTGTTTTTTATGTATGCTGATATTTTAAAGTAGTATAGATTTAGGTGTAAACAGTCGCAATGTTAAATTAGATTGTCAGATTGTATAATATTGTTGTTTCTAGGNATTGTTTTTTATGTATGCTGATATTTTAAAGTAGTATAGATTTAGGTGTAAACAGTTGCAATGTTAAATTAGATTGTCAGATTGTATAATATTGTTGTTTCTAGGCGGGTGGGTTGTTGGCATAGGTATTGCCGCGTTCAAACATTCATATTACAATCCTCGGAACTTTTGACTTGGTATTTCAAGTCACCCGGACAGCTCTTACATTTTCGATTAGAAGTGTTGAGATATAGCTATAACTTTATATTGTAAAGGCATCGACTTAGCAACATAGTTATTTATTTGAATTAAATAACATTATAATTTTCAAATTTTTTTACATTAAAGAACTATGGATGATTTCTTTAGTGGGTCGCATTGCTCTCACTTAACATCAGATGATTGTGATTATACAATATCATTTGATGCAGAAAATTTGGTGCAATGAATTTATTGGAATTTGACTATGAAAACAACCAATTCATGAAATAAAATCAAAAGTCCAGTTTGTACCAAATCCACTCTTCTAGTATCTTTATTAATGGAATGTACTTCTTGTGGTGCATTGTTGACTGAGTTCCAAAACTTCTGCTTGTAAAAGTGGTATACATTATAGCTTTCTTCAGATTTGCTTGCTCTTAGTGTNGTCGCATTGCTCTCACTTAACATCAGATGATTGTGATTATACAATATCATTTGATGTAGAAAATTTGGTGCAAATGAATTTATTGGAATTTGACTATGAAAACAACCAATTCATGAAATAAAATCAAAAGTCAAGTTTGTACCAAATCCACTCTTCTAGTATCTTTATTAATGGAATGTACTTCTTGTGGTGCATTGTTGACTGAGTTCTAAAACTTCTGCTTGTAAAAGTGGTACATTATAGCGTTCTTCAGATTTGCTTGCTCTTAGTTTTAGCTTTTATTGATTCAATCAAGATCAATTTAATTGGGTCCAATTGACAGGGTGTGGGGCGAATAATAATTCAATAGTGGATTTAATAAATTTAACGACGAATGATTGAATTAGGCTGAAATTTTTTTTAAAAAANTCTTCAGATTTGCTTGCTCTTAGTGTTAGCTTTTATTGATTCAATCAAGATCAATTTAATTGGGTCCAATTGACAGGGTGTGGGGCGAATAATAATTCAATAGTGGATTTAATAAATTTAACGACGAATGATTGAATTAGGCTGAAATTTAAAAAAAAATAAAATCAAATTGAGTGTATCGAAATCTACATTTTTTGTGTATTTGTGTAGCAGGGAGGCCTGTTGACTTGATCTAATTACTCAAATGGATAAGAAAAAAGAAAAGAAAAGAAAAGAAAAAAGTTCCAATTCCTCATAGTTTCTAGATTATTGGATTGTTGGCATTTATACTTTCTTTGAATGGGTTTTTTTTTTTTTTTCCAGTAAGTACCTTCATTGAGAGGACCTTTTTCTATTCCATCTTGTACCACAAACATAACTGTTCTGTTGACTTCTTCCCTATACATCATTCTCTATCTTTTTATTCTCTTCATTGTAGGAAGTTTTTAGTTTTATCGACTTTGGTTTGGTATCATAGAATGGTTCAATCCAGGTTGCGGTATCAACTACTAATNTGTATTTGTGTAGCAGGGAGGCCTGTTGACTTGATCTAATTACTCAAATGGATAAGGAAAAAGAAAAGAAAAGAAAAGAAAAGAAAAAAGTTCCAATTCCTCATAGTTTCTAGATTATTGGGTTGTTGGCATTTATACTTTCTTTGAATGGTTTTTTTTTTTCCAGTAAGTACCTTCATTGAGAGGACCTTTTTCTATTCTATCTTGTACCACAAACATAACTGTTCTGTTGACTTCTTCCCTATAAATCATTCTCTATCTTTTTATTCTCTTCATTGTAGGAACTTTTTAGTTTTATCGACTTTGGTTTGGTATCATAGAATGGTTCAATCAAGGTTGCGGTATCGACTACTAATTNTCTATCTTTTTATTCTCTTCATTGTAGGAAGTTTTTAGTTTTATCGACTTTGGTTTGGTATCATAGAATGGTTCAATCCAGGTTGCGGTATCAACTACTAATTGGAGGGAACAACGGCTCATTGATTAAGGCGACACAGAAATGTATCGGGTCATACACACAAAATACTAGATAGAATTCAAGTCATATCTTGGTATCTTGGAGCATCTTAAATTCTTACTTTTTTTTTAACCTAAATTTAAACTTGGATAAAAAACTCTTAAAAATCTTTTTCAATGTTAGATTCATACTCATATTAAATGAAGGGAGACTTTTTTTTTTCCCCTCAAATCACGACTTAAATGGTGAGATTTCACTTTTTTTTTTAAAGATCCTATGGTTACCCTAATTTAAATTTGAATTTGTCATCATTTAAATTTAGGGTTGTCATCATTTAAATTTGAGTTTCTCTCCCTCTAAATTTAAATTTCTCTATTGAAGTGTATAAATTTCCATTTGAAATAGTCATATGGAATGATATGGGCGATGTCGAGTGAGACTCATGGTTTATGGAACCATGATCAGATGACATCAGACGTGTTCTGTTCTCTCTTATCTTTGACGGTTAGTTTAATGAGCTTAATTGGCCATTCTTTTGTCAGTTTATATCTCCATTCATATCATACCTGTCCTTTTGTCTCCATTTGAAATTAATTAACTAGCCGGTTTTAATCCGGCATCCGTTAGATTTCCTATGTTCTTTTTCTTGTTTGTTTTGCAATTCACTCGTCTACCCCATTGTAACATTGATTTAGCAGAAATTCAGCACTATGAGACTCACTCAGAAGGAGACCTCAAGCAATGTTGTAGACTTAGCCTCCTCCTCTTCATCTCCAAAAAACAAGAATAAGAATTTTCATATCCACCATGAAGATTATCAGCATCGCAACCCAAAACCAATTGGCTCTCAAAATCGAAATACAAGCATCAAGTTACGAATTCGCGAGAAGGGTCCTATATGTAAATCCAGAAAGAAGACAGCCGCGGTTTTTCCTGTATCCGAAGAAGAAGAAGAAGATGGTGATTATACTAAGCAGTTTGGGAAGGAAGGATGGCTTNAAATCCAGAAAGAAGACAGCCGCGGTTTTTCCTGTATCCGAAGAAGAAGAAGAAGAAGATGGTGATTATACTAAGCAGTTTGGGAAGGAAGGATGGCCTGATGATGATAAGTGTATGTGGTTATCTTCAGGAAGTGCATCTCCTTCGTCTTGCTTTGACAGTTACAAATTATCCTTTTTTTTGGACCTTTCGTTCGATGAGTGGTTAGTTTCTTTCCTATCGGATCTCTTTTTGGGTAAGACGATTTCTTTGTTTGATGGATCAAGAATAAATCCAATAGATGAGGCATCTCTGGTTCTCGAGAAAACTTCTGTGGATGAAGAGAGAATTTTGGAGGAAGTTTTGAAGGAAGAAGAGGCAGTTACTTGGCTTGTTAGCTCCATTGGGAATGAATTAAAGGGCTCTTCTGTTGTGTCTTCTTTCGGGCTGTCCAGGGAGGATTCATCGAGTTCTGATAATTCCTCGTCTGTGTACCTCGCCGATATTGATTCCCCCCGGATTTTGAATATAAACAGGACAGATTTCTGGGCATCTTTGGTGAATTTTGATGGAGAGGACACTCAATCAGACTTGGAATGTCAGAGCAATAGGGGTTCTGAAGTCCAATCTTGTTTTAATTGTAGTGTTTTTTCTTCACTGAATCAAATAAAACAAGAAGAATCACAGCTTGTTTCATGTTCAGGTCCTGATTATATATCACAAACTGTGGATTTGGATAGTTTCAGCACTGATGAACCACTTTTCTGGCCATCGGATAAGAAATATGATTCGGGTGCGGAGGCTACATGGGAGTTGTTTACAATGTCACCTCGCAAGAGCAAAGTTGGATCACCTGAGAATACCTTCATCAATTCTATTGAATTAACACTCCAAAACAGGAAATTGGATTTAAANGTTTACAATGTCACCTCGCAAGAGCAAAGTTGGATCACCTGAGAATACCTTCATCAATTCTATTGAATTAACAATCCAAAACAGGAAATTGGATTTAAACGGGGAGTGGAAAAGAAGGCTTGTGTTTAATTCAGGAACAAAATCCTCAAAAATTCGAGATAAACAATCGGAAAGTTTCAATAAGGATGTTGGAAGGATGAACAGGACACCTTCAAGATTGAAGAAGTCCTCCAAACTGGCAATGAAAATTGTACCTCTGAATATGAAAGATGATACCACAGAACAAACATATGAGAAACTCGTTGAGTACGGCAATTTGTTGGAGGAAGATTTTGTTGCAAACGAGGAACTTCCAATTGAGACATTGTTAGGCCTTGATGAATTTGATGGTCATGAAGGGGTAGAGACAGAATTTAACCAAGATAATTTCTCTCTAGAGGATTCTTTTTGAAGGTAGATCTTGGAGCAGTAGCAAGGTTGTTAAATTGTTACGTAGACGTCACGGGCTTGAGTAACGAAGATAGTCTCTTTGTGCGCGTAGTAACGAGAGTCTTGCACACTATGTTGTACCATTAAAAGTATTTTTGAATACAAGCAGAATTTGAGTGTGCAGAAATGAAGATAAGTTATATGTCAGCCTAATTTTATTTTTGTAGTTCTCAGGTTTCTTATAGTTGGATCTTTTTGATACTTATGCTATTTATAGAGAAGTCCTGGATAATCTACATGATTCTGATTTTTTCAATGAGAAAAAAGCCGAATTCCCTTTTCTCCAATTATTTTCATTAGAATGGTTCACATCTGAGATTATTGTAGCATTGAATTTTTGCCCATATAAGTAGCGAAAAAAAAATAGCATGTTTGATACGTGAAATAACGTAAATCAGTCACCGATAACTTGCATATGTGCGATATAATATGCATATATTCATATTTTGAAGGGGCATGAATGAAAAAATTATTCACACCTTTTGTTTCTCAGTTAAATACTTGAAGGGAAATGACCAACCGGAGAATTTTACAATAAAATGAAATTGGAAGGACCAAACTTTTACAATAAAAGTTGAGCTATCAGATACTTGGTGGACTCGGTGTGTTCATGCGTATAACCTCAAAAAATGCCAATAAAGTGAGCAACTGTGGTGAGGAGAACATGAAACAAAGCTTGAAAAACAAGTTTAGACATCGCTGTCAATGACATCTTTCTTGTCTGATTTGACATCGGTCGTATACCTCGACCAGAACCCATGTTTCTTCCATACAATCTCCATCTCTTCAATCGGAGTTCCCTTAGTCTCCGGCAAGAAGAAGAATACAAAGAGGTTCATCAATATCACGAAGACCGCAAAGACGATGAACAAGAAGAACTTAAGGTGGCAAAGCATCATCAGGAAACCTTGAGCAATGGCAAATGTGAAGATCATGTTGACTGAAACATTAACACTCTCAGCAGCAGATCGGATTTGGAGTGGACAAGGGGGAGTATTACAGCATATAGAAATCCCATGATTTTAGCAATCCCACAAATTTAGCTAAACCATTTGTTATAGAATATTTGACATTCATTTGTATAGATTTCTTTTATTTTATTTTCATGTAAATCATAGCCGTGTATAGCTATATAAAGCATACTGCTCAATGAGAAAAGATACAATTGTTTTTTTCTACCAATTTACTTCTTTACATGGTATCAGAGTCAAACAAAAATCCTGACATACCTTCGCCCAACATCCTCATGGCTTCAGATGCCTATGCTTCCCAATTTTCTTCTCCCTATCTTCTACACCCTTTTGATTCCCCTAGTCTTGTTCTTGTATCCGGCCATTTCACCGGAGATAACTTTCCCAAATGGCAACGCGCACTTCGGTGAGCCCTCAATACAAAAAATAAATTATGCTTCGTTGATGGCTCCCTCAAAGCACCAGCCACAACTTCTCCTGGTTATGCCCAATGGAACAGGACCAAAGACATGGTCCTCACTTGGATCCTTAATACCATCACTCCCTCCTTAGCCAATTCCTTGGATTGCCATGATGATCCTCGTGATGTATGGCTTGATCTTGAGTCACAGTTCTGCCATGGCAACAATGCCCGTCTATTTCATCTCAAACGAGAAATATCCAATCTTCATCAGAACCAACTTTCCACCCCTGATTATTACAATAGCATCAAGCAACTCTGGGATGAACTTGGCAACCTCCAATCACCCACCGATGCTAGTACCTTGGAGAAAAGAGCTGAGGATGAGCGCGTGTTCCAGTTTCTACTAGGTCTCAATGACTCATTCGCGGCCCTTCGAACCCAAATACTAGCCACGGATCCCCTCCCACCCCTCAACAAAGTTTTCTCCATTCTTTTCCAAGAGGAGCAACAACGTCTCCTTCATGTCTCTCAGTCACCCTCAGAAAACCTAGCCCTTGCCGCCAAGTCCACCCCCAACAACCGACCCCCTCTCAAATGTACTGAATGTGGAAAAAATGGGCACTTACGCAATCGGTGTTGGCTTATCATTGGCTATCCTCCTGGCCGTGAACCTCGCAGCAATCAATCATCCATACTTGGAAAACCACCGGTTGCTACTGCTGCTACTCTCGTCGGTGTCACCTCAAGCCCCATCTCGGGTCTATCGCTGGAGAGCTACCAGCAACTGATGATGCTGCTTCATTCCTCTTCTCTGACTGCTAATTTCGTGGGTAACTCCTCCACAATGCCTTGCTCCTTCGACCCACACACCGAATGGATCATCGACAGTGGCGCTAGTGACCACATGAGCCCTTGTCGATCCTCTTTCTCCAGTCTAACTTTGCCTTCCATTGCTCGCACAGTGAGGCTACCCACGGGAGAGACGATTCTTGTTGAAGGAATTGGATCTGTGATTTTATCTAACCATTTGATTCTTCATAATGTCCTTTATGTCCCCTCTTTTTATTATAATCTCCTCTCTATCCCTCAGCTCACTAAAAACTTATCTTGTGTTGTTTTTTTCTCATCTGATAAATGTTTTTTTCAGGACCCTCCATCGAAGAGGCTGATTGGAGCGGGTGAGGCATGCAATGGGTTCTACCTCTTTCGCCCCCAAAAGACCGTCGCATTCTCTGTTCATCATCTTAACAATAAAACTCTATGGCATCAACGCCTAGGTCATCCTTCTAGCTTTACCATTCCCAAAATTTTTGATAATCCATGTATTCTCTCTCATTGTGATGTTTGTGAGCGTTCAAAGCACACGTTTACCTTTTCAAATGCATGCTAATAAAAGTACGATCCCTTTTAATTGTCTTTATTGTGATATTTGGGGTGGCTATTCTATCTTGACTATTGTTGATGATTTTTCACGCACTACATGGATTTATTTAATGCGTTTTAAATAAGAAACTTTTAGTCACTTAATGCATTTTTTCGCTCTTGTTAAAAATCAATTCAACTCATCGATTAAAATAATTCGCACCGACAATGGCCAAGAGTTCCTTTCACATAACCTCCAAACCTATTTTCACACTCACAACATCATTCATGAGCGTACTTGTGTTGAAACTCCGCAACAAAATGGCGTTGCAGAGCGTAAACATAGGCACCTCCTGAATGTTGCTCGTAACCTTCATTTTTAGGCAAACCTACCACTCAAATTTTGGGGAGATTGTGTTCTTACCGTTGCTTACCTAATCAATAGAACCCCAAGTCACTCTCTACAAAATCAAACCCCTTTCCAACTTCTTCTCAACACCCCCCCATCATACACTCACCTACGTGTGTTTGGTTGCCTTTGCTACGCTCAAACCCTCACCGCTCATTGCGATAAATTCTCACCTAGATCATCTCGTTGTGTCTGACTTGATCCGAAATATGTACACCCAAGTGCAGGCGGTCAAGTTGTAGTAATAATTCGGTTAAGTCTGGAGTCGAATCCACAGGGAACTATGATTGGTGTTTTAAAGTAAGCAATAATAAAGACCAAGTAACTGAAAATTTCGAGAGTTTGGAGTGGTGGGGTTCTTGAATTGAATAGAAGATTCTTTTCAAGAGTCTTCTAGACAAAATATAAGATTCTCAAAATGTAACAGCCACCCTTTAACTCGAGGATCAGGACATGTAATAGACTATCCGGTTTATTTTGTTTGTGTTTTATAACTCAATTAATTCCCGTGTCAATAACAAGTTAATCGAAAGATAAAGATGGATTGTGAGAATTAAACACATGATTCCGATACTTTTCTAGAAGTTTACAAGAATTGTCTGTGCTGAGACTTAACCCATCTACAAACAAGCAAGTGTTTCTACAAGGCATCCAACCATGGTATTAAGAGTCCATTCTTTGAATAAAGGGCAATAATGGTGGAGATTGAAAGGTTGTTATGAAGAGCTAGCTAGAGTGCTTGCCTTGAACCACTGGGTCTTTCTATGCAGGAGTCATCCGTATCATAGAGGAAGCCCTTGGTTATACAAAGTACCTCAACTTTGCTAGATGAATTCAATCATCCAATAAACAGGTGGAATATAAAGCATTAAAGCATGAAGGAGTTGCACAAACATAGCTTCCGGATAATCTTTATATATTCATCACCTCTTACTAAAGAGTGAATGAGGAACTACTCACTTTTTATGGCCTTGGCAAAGCTAGAAAAGTGAATGCTACTCATCCCTCTAAGTAGAGGAGCTACTAAGTGAAGCAAACTAAACAATGAGCTTATCTTCAATGAAGAATAAGTGAATCACTTTGCACCCTTCACGGCTTGGTAAAGCTCTAGAAAAGTGGAAGAGTTTCACTATTCTAAGAAGGAAGGATGCTCAAGCAATAGAAGTGCAATACATGAACAATAAAAGTAGAAGAAAGCTAATTACTTTTGGAGGATTTTCACCGCAACCAAAAGATGAACTATCTCTCTTGATACTTTGTAAATAAAAGCAAGTACAACTACAAGGGGAGTCTAAGCCTCCATCATGGTTGTTACAACATGAATGTAAAGACTTAGTATAAGTAAATAAAAGACTTCAACTACAAGGGGAGTCTAAGCCTCCATCATGGTTGATATAAATGGCAAAACGAAAACATAAACATGAAATGTTCAAGAACTAGATTACTAAACACTCTCTTACTTTACAAGAAAAAGGATTGCTCCCCCTTTACTCTACAAGAGGAAGAATGCCCTTTAAGCTCCCAACATGGGAGTATTTATAGGTAAGGAAGGGGAGGGGGGGGGGAGGGGTGAAGGAATAGTGTTTGCCGTCCAAGTCCAAGTAAAAAGCCAACAACTCTGCAGCCAGTCAGTGGGAGACGTTCGAATGTGATCTGGCGTTCAAACGTTAAGTCTGTCTTTTCTTTAAGGACGTTCGAAAGTGAGATGCCGTTCGAACGTTGTCTGTGTCTTTGCTTTGAGGGCGTTCGAACGCCAGATGGGGTCTGATTCCTTCCAATCAAGCTGTGACGCACCTAAAATCGAGAGTCATTATTTAATCCATTGACCACCCGTCAACCCGCGAAATTGCCCGTGAGTGTCGCTTGATCCGACATCATGCTGTTATTGTTCCATTACCTGAAATTTTAACTCACACGTATTACCATTGTTCTTTTAATCATTTAATCTGACCAAGCCCAATATACTTTATTTAATGTCTATTTGTATCATTGGAACCAAGGAAAACAAGGCCCAAAAGTATGACAAAATAATTTAAAAATTTCAAATTTTAGGAGACAGTACAGGTAATGTGTACCGGTACGGTTGCCTTCTAGACAGACAGTACCGGCACGCAGTACCGGTACACTTTGTCCAATTTTGCCTAATTCACCTGTTGTCGATTTTTAAGCCATTCCAAAACCTACAATTTTCATTCAAAACATACTAAATCATGTTTTTCACATATAATCTAATATATACAACGTCTAATACAACTCATTCCATACATTTACGTGCCAAATGAGTTTTAAATAAAAGTTTTTACAAAAACTTGTTTCCAAAAGCCACAATCCGACTTTTCTTCATTGTTGATGCCCCGAATGAGTGCCATCCATCGGAGTGTAGTCCGCACCTGAAATATTTTTCCCGTATAGGGTGAGCCAACGCTCAATAGAAAATTTCCTACGAGGGCTACTCCCCCTAAGTGCATATGCAATGTATTATGCAACAAAACACAACCAAAAATTCATTCCAATGCAAGAATTATGTAATCCATGTTGGAATTCACCATGGAACTTACCATGTCATGCCATGAATGAAATGAGATTCAATCCCGCATTTTAACCCCGAGCCTTTTCCCGGCTCCTCAACACATGCAATTGTCAATGCATATAAAACTGAGCCCCTTTAGCTCCCGCCATTTATATTATCCTCTAAATGGCTATTTAAAATCTTTGGGTCTTTATATGGGGTGGATATTTATGGACTTACACCAACGACACCTAACTGACATGGAATTCATGGACTTCCACCAACGGTTCCACGTACACCGACACACTTCTTGGGCTCTTATACCAACGGAGTGCGTATCCAATCATCGGGCCTCTCACCCGAGGGATAGTCTAGCCCTTCTTGCTACCCCGATCCAATTTTACATGCATGCAACCGTGCGACTCAGTGAAATTTTCAATTACACTTTCCCGAGCCCACCATCAATCACCATATGTGGTGTTTGATTAAACTATGCACCACACATATCCATACTCATGCCTAAGCCCATGAATGTGATTTTATAGTATGCTCAAGATGCAATGAATGCCAAATGAGCAAATTAACCATATATCCACATATCCCATGACAATTCATATCATGAGCATATAAATCCCATGAATCATTACAATGTCAATATATCAATGAGCACATATTAACATTTCTTTCCAACACATTTACTAAGCATGTTATACATAATTATGTTATAACAACTTAATCCACACATAGACATTTTGACAAACACCTTCAAGGCAACAATTCATGTTATCACACAAGGATTTTCACCTCATTCACAAAGTATAATATAACACATATAGCATGCTCATATAATCACATTTTCCACGGAATTACCAACCAAGTAATTTCCACATCACAATTTCAAGCTAGAAAAATCTATTCCAACCCATTTACATACTCATTTTTCAAACCCATTTCACCCATGTCATATGCATAAATGAGTGAAATACATATTTTCTTTAACCCACACATTTTATATAGCACTATAATTGAAAAATGAACCAAAGTAAGAGAATCCGTACATCTTGAAGCGTAAAACGACGTTAGGAAGTCCCAAGAACCTAAAACAACCTTGAGTCCTCACTTTCCTAAAATCTTATTTTTCTACTTTCGGTGAAACCCTTCGTTTTTGGTACGTAGGCGTAGCCCTCGACAAGGAGACCGACTTTTGTTCTTACCTCGAGTGGATTTGAGCACCGTAGCCTTGTAGATCGTAGAGAGAAGGTAGAGTTTTTCCTCCTTTTTCCCTCTCTTCCCCTCTTATGTTAACCGCCTGAAGAAAAATGGCCAAAAAATTAGATTTCCCTCCTTTTTATACCCTCCTTTTACTTGGCTCACAATGTGCCACACGACCTCTTTTTCCTNCTTTTTCCCTCTCTTCCCCTCTTACGTTAACCGCCTGAAGAAAAATGGCCAAAAAATTAGATTTCCCTCCTTTTTATACCCTCCTTTTACCTGGCTCACAATGTGCCACACGACCTCTTTTTCCTGGGTCTGTTTTTCGTCCCGAAACGACTTAAATTCGACCCAGTTCAAATTCAAAATATTTTTATTTTAACTTGTATTAAATTATTTTTCAACTTTTGAAATTTTTTCAACTAGGAATTTCATGAAATTTGACGTGGTAACTAGATTTCGCGAGACGAATCCAGCGGTAAGGTCCGTTTCGTCATCTAAGATCTAGAAAAATTAAGGTTTTTAACCCGTACTATAGTGGCAAAATTATCGTGTTGCCCTTATTTACGAAAGTTTAAATTTACTGGATTTCTACACAAGTGGCCTGTGGTCTCTGTGATGGTCACTTCCATATGTCTTGAACAAATTTGACTTTACACTCAGCAACTTGGTCCTCGGTCACTCAAGACAACGTTCGAACATGGAGTGGCGTTCGAACGTTGTACTCAAGTACTTATGTTCTGTGGTTCTTCTTTCTTTACTATAACATGCCAGGTTCCAGTGGTGTAGTCTTCTCAGGATTCCAGAGGACGTTCGAACATGGTACTCAAAGTACCTCAGCATTTTCCATTTGTTGACTGCAACACGCCAAGTTTCAGCAGCTGGTCTTGGTAGGATTTCAGAGGACATTCGAATGTTCTTGCTTTGTCCCAACCTTTTGCAATTTTGTTCCCTATTGTGCTAGTGTTACATTCAAGTGTGATTTTTGTTGTTTTTGAGTCTTTGTTCACTTTAGGACCTGAAATGTCGTTAATTAAACTTCATCAAAGTACAATTAGTCCAAAAAGGCATAGTAAAAAATGTTAACTTTAGGCACGAATCTGTGTCTTCATTGGTTACCCTAGCAATCGCAAAGTTTACAAGCTATACAACCTTGACACCAACACCATTTTTTACTCACGTGACGTCACTTTCCATGAAAATCAATTTCCCTTCCATCACACCACACCTTCCCTTCTCATTGATTCCACCATCATCCCTTACCTATCCCTGAACCCATCTCTCCCCTTCTTTCCTCGGCCCTACCTTAAGAACCCCCACCCACCAACATTATTCCTTCTCGACCTCGTCGCCACACTACTCATCCTGCATATCTTCTTGATTATGTCTGTCCTACTATCCCTACGGAGTCCATTGCCTCCTCAACTGCTGCACAGTCCTTAGGTACTTCTCACCCCTTATGCACTTATTTGTCATATTCTCATTTTTCTCCTGCTCATTATTTATTCGTAACTGCTCTCACTACATCTATTGAACCTACTTGCTACTCAGAAGCAAATCGCCACTCTCATTGGAGTGAAGCTATGGCCTCTGAAATTCGTGCCCTTGAAGAAAATTTCACTTGGACACTTGAAACCCTTCCTCATGGCAAGAAACCTATCGGATGTAAGTGGGTATTCAAAACCAAACTCCAAGCAGATGGCACTATTGAGCGCTACAAGGCCCGACTTGTAGCCAAAGGCTACACTCAAGTGGAAGGCATTGACTATCATGAAACTTTTGCCCCAGTTGCCAAGATGACCACAATACGCTGTGTCCTTATTGTTGCTGCCACAAAAAAATGGGTCATCCACCAAATGGACGTCCATATTGCCTTCCTGAATGGTAAACTTGATGAGGAAGTTTACATGACCCCTCCACCCGGCTACTGTGTTAAGGGGGAGACACGAGTTTGTCGCCTTCGAAAATCACTCTATGGCCTCAAACAAGCTTCTCGGAACTGGTTTTTTAAACTAACCTCTGTTCTTCTTAATGCAGGTTTTGTTCAGTCACAAGCAGATCACTCCTTGTTTACCTTGATCACTGCAACTAGTCTCAATATTATTCTTGTTTACGTTGACGTTATTTTGGTTGTTGGCAATGACCTTTCTCAGGTCATCTTCTTCAAGAGCGTTTTTTCCAACAACTTCAAAACCAAGGATCTCGTCCTGCACCTTTTCCTATGGAATAGAATCTGAAGCTCAATGACATAGATGGTGACCTTCTTCCTGACCGTCGGTTAGTGGGGTGCCTTATTTACCTTACCATCACTAGACCTGATATCGTCATTATAGTGAATATCCTCAGCCAATTCATGCATGCACCTCAGATCCCTCACATGACAACTGCAACACGTGTCCTCCGCTACATCAAAGGGACTCCTGGACAAGGTATTTTTTTCTCTTCCTCTAATAATCTTCATGTCAGTGCTTACACAGATTCTAATTGGGGCCAGTTGTCCTACCACTAGGCGCTCTACTATTGGCTTCTTCATCACACTTGGTTCCAATCCCATTTCTTGGCGCACTAAGAAATAGACTACAGTGGCCCGCTCCTCTACAGAAGCTGAATATCGCGCTATGGCCGTCATAACATGTGAACTCATTTGGTTAAAACAGATTCTCCATGACATTGTCATCTCACACGAAGACCCAATGACCCTCTACTGTGACAATCATTCCGCCCTCTATATTGCTCAGAATCCAGTTTTCCATGAATGAACAAAGCATATTGAGATAGACTGCCACATCGTCCGTGACAAACTCTGTTCTGGTCTCTTCATCACTGCTCATCTTCCATCTTCCAAACAGATTGTCGACATCTTCACCAAAGCATTGGGATCTGACCCCTTTCATCACTTATCTTGCAAGTTGGGCATTACGGATCTTCATGCACCAACTTAAGGGGGAGTATTACAGCATATAGAAATCCCATGATTTTAGCAATCCCACAAATTTAGCTAAACCATTTGTTATAGAATATTTGACATTCATTTGTATAGATTTCTTTTATTTTATTTCCATGTTAATCATAGTCGTGTATAGCTATATAAAGCATACTGCTCAATGAGAAAAGATACAATTGTTTTTTCTACCAATTTTCTTCTTTACAAATCTCACTGGCCACCAACCAACCAAGAGGACCCCATGACCCAGCAAATCCAGCTACACAAATGCATATGAAAACCACCACCACAGCAGCATATCACATGGATAAATCACTAGGGTTCCCATCCATTCCAAATTTCACACCTATGCATATTTCAATGATGATCTGAGCATGAATAGGAATAGAATAAGCATTAAACGCATACAAGTATAATTCCTAAAATATTAAATATATATGTTGTCACTTGATTGATTAAAAGCAAATACTATACCTTGCAGACAAGCTTTAGGATTTCACCTCCAAGGAAAAGTAATCTCCTTCCCCATTTATCGACATTATAGACTAAAACTAAGGTTGCAATTGCATTCACCAGACTCATTAATCACAACAGACATAAGAGAAGCATCACTTCCAAAACCAATGGTTCTAAACAGTACGGGCGCATAAAATATAATCACATTGATGCTGGTAAGTTGCTGAAAGAAGGGAATTAGGAAGGACATGCAAAGTTGGGGTTTGTACTTCCTTCATAGAATAGATTTGTCCAAGGGTCCCTTGGACAAGGGTGCTACACTTTCTTAGATGCCTCACTAGCTGCAACTAAATCCTCATCGATGTTTTCCACACTGCGAATTCATTTAAGTTTAGCTCTAGCCTCTTTTGTCTTGCCACGCTCGATCAACGAGTTCGGTGTCTCAGGAAGGACTAGTGACCCAACCATGATTATGAGGGCCGGGACCATAGCACTATTGAAATTCTTTTTATTATTTTAATAAAATATTCCTGTGACACCCCAAAATTCGGGGGTCCGTTGATTACCCATCAACCCGCAGAATATCCGTAGATACCGAGTAATTCGATATCACGCCATTGTGCCCTATTTACTGGAAACCATAATTTTGACGAAATTCGGGCAGAGTCTCCTTTGTATGGGACGCTCTACCCAAAATTCAACCTGTGCAATCATATAATAACGAGACCCATTCGAGGTCTAATATTCAACAATGACCACACCGGGTCCATTTAAGTAAACATTGGCCACACCGGGTCCAATTATCTATATTTATATCAAAACATGCAAGGTTAGTTTAACAATAGTCTATATAAGTTCTATTACAATTATTTGCAAAAGATTACATGCTCAAAACATTATTTCCACAAATGTTTTATATTAACACAAAATAAAGCCACAATCTGGCCTTCTTCAAACATGAGGATCCAAGTGAGGGCCGTCTACCTGTGTGTATCCAGAACTTGAAATATTTTTCCGTATAGGGTGAGCCACGCCCAGTAGAGTAATTCCTACAGAGGCTACTTCCCACCTAAGTGCACATGCAATGCTCACATACAACATTTCACATTCACATCTACATTCCAAGTAAGAATATGCATTCAATGTTGGAATTTATCATGTCATGCCATGAAATGAGATGAGACTCACTCATGCAAATCAACCTGAGCCCTTCCCAGCTCCTCAACACATGCAAGTGCCAATGTGTATGGAATCGTCATTTATGTTGTACATCAAATGACTTTTACCAACCTAGGGTCTTTGTATGGGGTGGATGTTCATGGACTTACACCAAGGGTCTCCAACCTACTCGAAATTTATGGACTTTCACCAAGGGCTCCGTGTACACCCACAAACTTCATGGGCCAAGCCAAGGGAGTGCGTATCCTAATCACCGGGCCTTGCACCCGAGGAATCTTCTTGTCCCTCTTTGCTAACCCCAACCCTAATCACCATGCAACCTGTGCGACTCGGCCAAGTCTTCGACCAAGCTTAATGGAGTCCACTCGTCATCCATCAAGTGTAGTGTCGACGACAACCATGCACATACCCACATAATGCGATGTTACCGTGCATATGCAATATGATGTCCCATTGCACAATTATAACATATTCAATATGCTATAAAAGACATATGAACAATCTCAACATATCATCGTAAGTTATGTTCTAAGCATATAGATACCATATTTGTCACAATGTCAATATATCATAACATGCATATACCAATAATTACATTTTCAATCATAAATCATGTCATAAGCCTATGATTTCACTTCACCACATCATCCAAGCATATTATAGCATAATCTCATACAATTAACACACTTTATTTCACATAGGCATTTTTTCAAACACCTTAAAGGCACTCAAGTCATATAATCACATAACACATTCCAAGTCACCACATAGTTCAAGAAATCACATTAAGTGATTGTTACACAACCATTTCCACATAATACCAAGTCTCAAGAAAATTACATAAGTAACTTCCACATACAAAACTTAAAGTAGAAATTTATCCAAGCAAATTCTATTCCCAAATCTTCACTTTCATAATCATAGGGAAGTGATATCACAATTTTTTTTGGCTAATAACAAACTTAATTACAAAGGCACAATATAACACATAAAAGCCCATGTAGTAGCCCACATAACAACCCAAAAACAGTCCACTTTTCGGTCCAAAAATAGTCCACTTTTTAGTCTAAAAATAATCCACTTTTTTATCCAAAATTAGTCACAATTTCAGCCTAAAAACAGTCACAATTTCAGTCCAAAAATAGTCACAATTTCAGTCCAAAAACAGTCACAATTTAGGCACTAAACAACCCAAAATCAGCCCCTTAAGATAGGAATAAAATCAAAGTAGGAAGAACCCTACCTCAATAGAAGTNTAGTCCACTTTTCGGTCCAAAAATAGTCCACTTTTCAGTCTAAAAATAATCCACTTTTTTATCCAAAAATAGTCACAATTTCAGCCTAAAAACAATCACAATTTCAGTCTAAAAATAGTCACAATTTTAGTCCAAAAATAGTCACAATTTAGGCACTAAACAACCCAAAATCAATCCCTTAAGATAGGAATAAAATCAAAGTAGGAAGAACCCTACCTCAATAGAAGTGTAGAGAACTTCTATAACACCAAAACAACCTCAAAAATTTGATATTCTCCAAAGTCTTTTCTTTGATATTCGGTGGAACCCACTCTTTTTGGTACGTACGTTTAGCCCTCGTCGAGGAGATGAACTTTAATTCTTGGTTCGACGAATTCCGACCGACGAAACTCCGGAAATTTTGGATTGAAGCTTGAAGAAATTCTTGTTTTTCTCTCTTTTCACTCTCTTCTCTCTATGGCCGGCCAAAGGTCAAGAACATGAGATATTTTTCCCAAAAATATCTAAGTTAAGTNATTCTCAAAAGTCTTTTCTTTGATATTCGGTGAAACCCACTCTTTTTGGTACGTACGTGTAGCTCTCGTCGAGGAGATGAATTTTAATTCTTGGTTCGACGAATTCCGACCGACGAAACTCCGGAAATTTTGGATTGAAGCTTGAAGAACTTCTTGTTTTTCTCTATTTTCACTCTCTTCTCTCTGTGGCCGGCCAAAGGTCAAGAACATGAGATATTTTTCCCAAAAATATCTAAGTTAAGTAGATATTTATAGTCCCAAATGTGTGGTCCACATCGCATCGCATATTTTTGACTTTCGGGTCCGTTTTTCGTCCCGAAACGATTCATTATACCTCGAATTTAGTTCAAATTAATTTTTTTGGAACTTTAACTTAATTTTAAATTTTTTTTAAAAAAATTCATTTTTTGGGGGACTTTTAAAATGTCATTTGCCTTGCAGTCGCCTCGAACGACGTGTAAAAATTCGACTATCTCAGAATTTGACAGGGATACTAGATTTTGCGATATGAATCCAACGGCGAACTCCGTTGCTTCATCCGAGGTCTAGAACATGAGTATTTTAGATACGCATTAGGATGACAAATTACCATTTTACCCTTTCTAAGAAAAAGTTCAAATTTNTCATATTTTTGACTTTCGAGTCCGTTTTTCGTCCCGAAACGATTCATTATACCTCGAATTTAATTCAAATTAATTTTTTTGGAACTTTAACTTAATTTTAAATTTTTTTTTAAAAAATTCATTTTTGGGGGACTTTTAAAATGTCATTTGCCTCGCAGTCGCCTCGAACGACGTGCAAAAATTCGACTATCTCAGAATTTGACAGGGAGACTAGATTTGGCGATATGAATCCAACGGCGAACTTCGTTGCCTCATCCGAGGTCTAGAACATGAGTATTTTAGATACGCATTAGGATGACAAATTACCATTTTACCTTTTCTAAGAAAAAGTTCAAATTTTTTCGGGTTTCACATTTCCTATTGGTCTTACATATTTTAATCATAAGTTAAAAATTACCTAACTCAACTAAGATTGTGTAACTTAATCGTGGGATGTGGTTTCCCTAAAAATAAGGAGTAAAAATTTACCACTCTCCTAGTACTTTTTTGATGGATAGATGACTAGGAGATAAAGTCTTATATATATGTGGTAGTTGTCTCCATTGAGATAAAATTTCAATGCACCTTAACGTATTAGTTTTTTTATCATTCGTGTGCAAATAGAGATTGTGGGTCATTATCGTGAATCATGATTTATAGGTTTGTAAATTTTCTTGTTTAAATATACTATAATTATTAGATTTGATCGTAGAATGCTCTGAATCTGTATATATTAGAGTCTAATAAAACCTAACAAGTGGTATTAGAGCGAGTTTAAGTATTCTTTTAATCAAATATATGAATTAGACGTATTTATGTAAAAGATCAAANCTTATAGGTTTGTAAATTTTCTTGTTTAAATATACAATAATTATTAGATTTGATCGTAGAATACTCTGAATCTGTATATATTAGAGTCTAATAAAACCTAACAAGTGGTATTAGAGCGAGTTTAAGTATTCTTTTAATCAAATATATGAATTAGACGTATTTATGTAAAAGATCAAAATAAACTTGTCTTGGTTGTTGAACGGCTATCAGTTTTACTGAATTTTCGTATGCTGCTGTCACAATTATTGATGCACTATTTATTACTGTTCAAATTTTTGTTGTTCGACTTTTAGCGATTAGCGTTTAGGGTTTTTTTTCCCCAAAATCATGACTCCCTTGGATATGGTCTTCTGCTTGTGGGCCATTAGTTTGATCCCACATTTGTCATGGCTGGTGGTTGTTGCCACTGGTTACGCTTGGGTTGTTACAAACAAGGAGATGAAGTCTCCTNCTGTCTTGGTTGTTGAACGACTATCAGTCTTACTGAATTTTCGTATGCCGCTGTCACAATTATTGATGCACTATTTATTACTGTTCAAATTTTTGCTGTTCGACTTTTAGCGATTAGCGTTTAGGGTTTTTTTTCCCCAAAATCATGACTCCCTTGGATATGGTCTTCTGCTTGTGGTTGTTGCCACTGGTTACGCTTGGGTTGTTACAAACAAGGAGATGAAGTCTCCTGCTTGTAGGCGATTAAAGACCATCTGTATATGGGTATTAAAAGTCGAGACTAACTTATACATTCTAGTGGTGTTTGGATGACAGGATAAAGGTGGATAATACAAGTGGATTGGGTTTATTTTGTCCGGAGGCCCGCGTATCCCAGCTTTGGATACACAAGAGAGCTTGGGATAATTGTTGGGAAAGAAAAAATCGGACTGTAGTAAAANAAAAGTCGAGACTAACTTATACATTCTAGTGGTGTTTGGATGACAGGATAAAGGTGGATAATATAAGTGGATTGGGTTTATTTTGTCGGGAGGCCCGCGTATCCCAGCTTTGGATACACAAGAGAGCTTGGGATAATTGTTGGGAAAGAAAAAATCGGACTGTAGTAAAAGCATGCCCAAATCCCATCTAGACAGGATTCGTGAAAACCACGGAGCAAGTGGGATTCAGCTGGTCCAATTTTTCATACAACAGGATAAAGGTAATTTTACCCAATTACCCTTAAAACAGTACCAACTTAGGGTTAAAGTCAACCTATTTTTGCATCTCTTCCTCACCGTCTCCGCCTACAATTACGTGTTCTCTCTCTCTCTCCCCCCTCTCTCTCACACACACACACAAACACACGCCCACAAAGTCCCGGAGCTATTTGTCTGTCTCTCACCGGACGATCTCTCTCTCTCTCTCTCTCTCTCTCTACACACACATATATGTATATATTTAGAATCCAGAGAGCTCATGGGGTGGAAGATCTTGTTGAAAACCTAAAACAAATTCTCTCTCCAAATTTTCTATATTTTTCTTTCTCAATACTACATTGGGGTTGCAGTGGTTTGGACATTTTATTTTCCAAATAATTGTTGTCTATTTGCTGTGTTGTTGGGACCTCAATTTCTGAGGATTATTCGAAATTCTGACGGGTAAGCCATGTGCGGCGATGGGCTCTGTGGAAATTTTTTTTACCTTTAAATATATTTATTTACTGAATTTTTTCTTTACTGTTAAATATATTTGGGGTAATGGAATTTGTGATGGATTTGGGGTGGTGCAGTCGAATGGTTGAGTCGGTGATAAACTCGGGGTGGGGTAAATTAACTTTATTTTTTTGGTTAGTTACCTTAGACAAGTTAATTACAACGGGTAATGGTGTAACTAAAGGATCAATTACTTAATTTATGGCAGTAATTAATAGGGTTAATTTGCAGTTTATTTTGGAAGATGCACTGATTTTTCAGTCATTGGTTTTCTGCAATTGTCTGGCAGACTGCTCGTGCAACAAGATCAGGCTGGGATGCCTTCTGCAAGGTTGAGAAAGATGGTGGTTTATGATCAGATGGCCAGGAGCTGAACTGTAAGGATTGGAGACAAATGTAGAAAGTTTAAAATGGCTTTAAGCTTCTTGAAGGATTAAAGTCATTTTTTGTATTTTTTCAAAACAGTTTGTTGTTTGATTCTTGTAATCGATTCTTTTTATCAATAAAATTCTCCTATTTTTCTTTAAAAAAAAAAGAATTGCTTAATCAATAGGATAGTTAACTATTGGCTTAATTGATGGGTTTAGTTATAGAAATTTTCTTNCCATTTTTTGTATTTTTTCAAAATAGTTTGTTGTTTGATTCTTGTAATCGATTCTTTTTATCAATAAAATTCTCCTATTTTTCTTTAAAAAAAAAAAGAATTGCTTAATCAATAGGATAGTTAACTATTGGCTTAATTGATGGGTTTAGTTATAGAAATTTTCTTTAAAAAGTAATGATGCTAATTAAGGTGTTAGTTACTTAATTGATGGCAGAAAGAAGCTAATTAGCTTGATTGGCAGATTAATTAAAAGTTAAATTTTTTATACAAAGGGTGTAATGGTCATTTTATTTCCTTTGATTTGAACATGGGCGTGGAGTCCACAAATCAAATGGTTTCTATCCAAAGGTGGAATAAGATTTGATCCATTACATTATAATCCTTCGATCTGAATCACTTTACATTGGATTGGATTGAATTTGGATTCAAATTCAATCCAATCCAATCCTCTCATTTTCATCCAAACACCAACTCTGGACATTACTCTATGACCATTGGGCCATAAATTTCTCGTGAAATCTTAACTAATTTTCAACCAATTTAAAAGGCCAAAGCCTAGTCTAGTGATATTTTAGTATTGAAGGACAAAGTTTTGAGCCTAAGTCAATGGATTCAATGCTCTTCGGCCCAATTGTTGGACCAAGACAAATGTAAGTTGAGAAAAGATTTTTACAGTAGGCTGTGACAATGTTTTTCCTACACTTTAAAGCCGAGACCAATTTTGTATATCGTGGACATCACTTTGAGCCGAAATTATTTGACCAAATAATAATCAGTCACTAATTATTTTTTTGGTTATGAGCGGTCAACATATTGACTAGGTCAAAAGCTACTAATCATTGAATTAAGTTTGTGTTTTGCACAGGAGACTTCCTGTAACAGATTGAGATAGCGATCTTCTGCCTGGTGAACCTGCAACAACCACAAGGTCAGAAAACAGGGACGGGTGATCACCCGACTTATCCCCTCCGAAGCTTAAGTCAGTATAAGATTGGAGGCTTGAGCATAATGTGTAATTTTTCTTGATTTAATGTTGCGTACCTTTGTTTTCTTTTTGGCGAGTATTTATACATGGATTTGTAGCGAGTGCAAAAAGACCTTAAGTCCCATTAGAACGTACAACGCTTGACACTATTACCCATGCGCAATGAGTGTTCTCCACCCAGGTTTTCACCTATTTAAGGCTAGGATGAGGGGACAAGTGCTCGGGAACGTGCCGAGCACCCAAGTTCCTCTGAACAGCGTCTGACACCTACTACTGAGCATTGAATGCTCGGGGAACAGTACCTCGGGGCGCACTGAATAGGTATTCTCGACATATCAGCCATTAATGTCTAGCCATCATGACTGCAAGCTTAGACTTTTGAGGATGTAAGGGTTCATTAATGGCACTGTCTCTGTCACTCATATCGCCATAAATGAGTGGTCAAGTCGCATTAAATGCGGGTGTCAGATTGTCTACTCGGCTCCACTCCTCGGTGTCCTTTGGACTCCATAACGACTACAATTTTATACGTGTCGATCTGGGGGGCTTCTAAGCCACCTAGAGTCCCGCCAACTGCCCCCAGCCTTTGTTCTCTTTGTGGCGTGGGACAGGTGGGGGTAAGGAGAATGGAGGCTTACCGAACACGCCTCATTAATAGGGATGGTTACTTGCACATCTGACTCCGCCTTTTTCAAATCCCCTAATGATGACCTGCATTTTCAATTCCTGCCCCTTCCAATAGGGTATAAATAGGAGATGCTTGAGCTATTTTAGAACTTTTGCACTCTGAATTCTCTTTCAGCGATCAACTCCTGAGCGTTCTTTTTCTATCTCCTGAGCACTATTCTGTTATCCTCTGAGTTCCCTCTTTGAAGATCCTCTACCTGTAAGTACTTCCTTCCTCTCGAGTCTGCTTCTCATATCTTCTACATTTCTTCTATACTTCTTTTTAGAAGCCAATAATGGCTAGAACCCGTAGGACAGTTGAGGGAACACCTTCCAAGGCTAGGGCTAACCGTAAAGTAAGGAGAGTCGAGGTCACTGATGAAAACATCGATGCCTTTAGGGCCAGATACCAAATCCTCGAGCCCGTTTTCACCTTCCCCTTTAATCCTCTCTACCACAGAAGGGACATGAGAAGTGTAGACATGATGCCCTTTTGGACTAAAGCCATCATAGAAAGGGGGCTGATATTTCCTCTTCATCCATTATTGCTGAAGATGCTAATGCAATTGAAGCTCTTCCCTTTCCAATGCGGTGTGAATTTCTTTAGGATAGTCATGGGTGTGTTGCCCTTAATGCTCGGCTGGGGGTAGACTTAGGGGTAGACAAGAATTTATTCGGCTACGACCTAAGGTTAGTTGCCAAGGGCAGGTATTACCTCTAGGCCCAAGACACCTTTATATATCTGGTCACCCACATGCTAAAATCGGACAAGGGGTATGTTGACGATCTGATCATGCTCGGTGGTAGATGGGAAAAGGGGATGAGCCCAAGTTTGACGGATTGTTCTGTCCCAAGGTGCCGAGGGATGAAGGGGTGTTTTGCACAAATTGAGATTTGTTCGGCACCTTATCGTCGTAATTCCTAACCTTGATTGATTGTTTTTGCAGAAAGATACAGACGGGACGTGGTTCAACCTCTCAAATCTTTAGTCAGGTTTGAGGACTTGCTAAAAGTTTGGTCTTCCAAACAGTCTGACCCACTGTCCCGAGCCGCACATGTCCTCCTTGGCTACCGACCGACTTACAACAGATTCTCTCAAGTTCCTCCGCCGTTGGACCCTTCATTCTGGGAGGATCATTCTTCTAAGGGAGAAGAGGAAGAGGAAGAAGAAAAAGGGGATCTTGAAGCCGATTCGGACCGAGAATCCAAGCACACCCCTTCGCCTGAAGACATGTTCAATCCACCACCCATTACCGCTGCAATGATAGCGACTGCCACCGTGGCAAGAAGAGCCAGGCTCTCGAGGCTTGCAGGGCCTTCAAATATTTCTCCATCATCCCGCCGTCAATTTCACCCCGTAGACAACTGCCTCCACTACCGTCATGTCCTCAAGCATCCAGGGAGCCTGTTATCCCATCGAGGGACCAGACCCCAACTTGCCAAGTCCTCCCCCGGATGATCGGCAAAAGGACTAACGAGGCCGGGAGCCTGAGGAGTCTGAAGAACATCGATAGAAGTGCCGACATTATGTCCCAGACCCCGTCACTTCTGTTGAATGGGCTCCCCGGGCAGTCACCAAGAGGGCCCACCCTATCTTGGAGGCGAATTCCATCCTCCAGTTCCTTGACGTTGAGTTTGCCGTCACTGGGACCCTCCAATTTGAGGCCAATATGGCCGTTTATCAAGGCTATGGGGACAACTGGCTTCTTCAAAGCGTTGTCCAGAGCAACATGGTGGTAAGTGCACCGTTTGCCTCAATTTACTTTTGTTTTGTGTATTTGGCCATTCTTGACTTAAGCTTCATTTTTATATTCTTAGGCCTGCCAGCAAATGAGAGCTATCATTGATCATTTTTGGGAGTACAAGTACGTGGTGAAGAACATTGAGCGGGCCCTGACCACCAAGGATGAACACATTTGTGGGGTGGAGAGGATGCTTATTGACCAGACCCGTCACATCACCAAGGTCATTTGTTAGCGCAACGTCGTTTATGTTGACTTGGAGAAAATGTAGGTGGGTGAGGCCGCGACCATCAAGAAGGTCAAGGAGTACGAGCTCCGAGTGTCCACTGCCAAGGTCAAGTTGTAGGACTCTGAGGCCCTTATCAATGAGTTGACAGCCAAAGTTGACTCCTTAACATCGGAGAAGGATGGGGAGCAGGAGAGGCTGCAGCGGGAGTGTCAAAGGGTGTGGCTGGTTATCCAAGATCAGATGGTCCCTACTTTTGAGGAAGTAAAGCAGAATGCTTTCAAGCGATGTTGGGATGCCGCTTTGCACGCCTCCCACATTGGCATAGACTTGGACTTGTTCCAGATGCATAGTATCCTCGAGGAGCCCGATGAAGGGATCCTCCCCAAGGATCAATTGCATTTGGGGCCCCGTCAAAAGCATTCAGTCGAGGGCCCCAATGATCACATCACACTTAGTGATGGTTTCGATCAGTTTTCTCTTGTTCTCCCTTCTTTTCCGCTCGTCGACTAGAGATATGATCTTCCTCCTTCTCCACCCCCATCCTTACGGGGGTATATGACATTGAGCTTGATGAGATACTAGGGGTTGGGGAGGAGCCATTAAGGCGGCGCAGTGGATTTGGCGACAAGGAACCCCGCGGTGATGATCTTGCAGATCCTGAAGGGCCCGGGGATTCTTAACTGTTTTGCTTGTACTCCTTGCTTCTACAATCCCCTTTACTTTTGTATGCTTTAGGGGATGCAAAGCTCCTTTTTGTTCAATGAAATTTCTGTTCCTTTCTCTCTCCATATGTGTTCATCATTTTTTTGTTTTTGTTTTTTTTTGTCCCNTTTGGCGACAAGGAACCCCGCGGTGATGATCTTGCAGATCCTGAAGGGCCTGGGGATTCTTAACTGTTTTGCTTGTACTCCTTGCTTCTACAATCCCCTTTACTTTTGTATGCTTTAGGGGACGCAAAGCTCCTTTTTGTTCAATGAAATTTCTGTTCCTTTCTCTCTCCATATGTGTTCATCATTTTTTTGTTTTTGTTTTTTTTTGTCCCCTACCCTTGCCTCTAGGAGTAGCATGAGATTGAAAACTGGGGCAGCAAAACCTCATGTCGAAACCATAAGGAAAGAGTTCTTAATAGGTAAAAACCAAGCAAACACTTTAACTGATGATCTTCGTTGTTACCGATCATGAAAATGTCAAAGTATTTGGGTATTGCACCCCTCAGGGTCGTGCCCCTAACGACCGAGTACTTGGCTCGTGTTGATATTTTGAGAAGGTTGCTCTTAGGGTGGAGTCTGACACCCCTCAGGGGCCGTCCCCCTGACAATCGAGCGCTTGACTTGTTGATCTTTTGAGGGCATTGCTCCAAGAGTGGAGTCTGACACCCTTCGGGGCCGTGCCCCTAACGACTGAGTGCTTGGCTCTTGTTGATCTTTTGAGGGCGTTGCTCCAAGGGTGGAGTCTGACACCTCTTGGGGCCATGCCCTTAACGACCGAGCGCTTGACTCGTGTTGACCTTTTGAGGGCATTGTTCCAAGGGTGGAGTTTGACATCCCTCGGGGTCGTGCCCCTAACGACCGAACGCTTGGCTCATGTTGATCTTTATCACATAACCAGAATCAAAGCCTAAGATCCAATTTAAGAAAAATATTTCTTCAGATTAGATACGTTCCAAGGTCGGATTACATCATTGCCATCCATGTCTTGTAACCTATATGCGCTTGCGCCCCCCACAGTAATTACTTTGTAAGGGCCTTCCTAATTGGGACTAAGTTTTTCATCAGTGGGTTCCCGAGCAGTGTCCACCACTTTGCGTAATACCAAGTCTCCCACTTGGAAACTCCTTGTACGAACCTTCTTCCGGTGTTGTCTTGGCAATTCCCCTTGGTACCTTGCCAGTTTGATAGACGCCAGTGCTCTTCTTTCCTTAGCTAAATTGAGATCTCTGGTAAGCGTCTGATCATTGTTTCCCAACTCAAAGACTTGACTTCATATTGTTGGGAGCCCTACTTCCAATGGGATGACGGCCTCAACCTCATATGTTATGGCGTACAACGTTTCTCCTGTTAATGTCCTCGGCGTGGTTCTATAGGCCCATAGCACGTTGAGCAATTCCTCGGTCCACTTTCACTTTGCCTCCTCGAGCCTCTTCTTGATTCCAGCAAGCACTATTTTGTTGGAAACCTCTACTTGTCCATTACTTTGAGGTAGGCTGGCGTGGAATAGTAATTACGTATTCCAAACCCTAACTAGAATTCTCTAAATGGGCCATTGTTGAATTGAGTTCCGTTGTTAGAGACGATGGCCCGAGGGATTCCAAACTGAGTGATAATGTTCTACCATACAATTTTTTTTGTTTTGACGTCCTTGATACGACTCAGGGGCTCAGCTTCGATCCATTTGGTGAAGTAATCAGTAGCCACTAATAGGAATTTCTTGCCCGAGGGGGCCTTCGGGAGAGGTCCCACAATATCCATCTCCCACTGAGAGAACGACCAAGGGCTTGTCAGTAAGTTCAAATCTCCTGCTGGTTGTCGGATAATGGGAGCAAGTTTTTGGCATTTGTCACACTTCCGAACGTAGCTCCTAGCATCTTTTTGCATATACGACCACCAATATCCTTGGGTCATTGCTCGATGTGATAGAGATCTTCCTCCTGTATGGCTCCCACATATACCTTCATGGATCTCATAAAGTAAAAGATTCACCTTATCATTGGGGACACAGATTAAATATGGTCCCAAAAATAATTTTCTATATAGTTGACGATCAGCAAACATCTAGAACCTGGGAGCCTTGAGTTTGATCTTCCTAGCCTCTTTGATATCCTTGGGGAGCATTTCTTCCATCAGGTATGCAATTATGGGGTTCATCCAGCCTGAGGGTGCTTGCACTTGAGTTGACAATACTTGTTCGGCCTTTGTTTGTTCTATACTTGGGCTTTCTTGATTTTCAATGATGATGCGTCGTGCGCCGAGTTACCTCTGAGGCCAATGCTGAAGCTAGACATGCTAACGTGTCATCATGGGTGTTGTGATCTCTAGAAATCTGGGAGACTTCCACTTTTTCCTAACTTCTCCATTATAGATTTCACCTTCTGATGGTATACCTTCATTCTACTATCCCGAACCTCGTAGTCACCGTTGATCTGGTTCATTACCAGTTGGGAGTCATAGAAAACCCAGAGGCACCTAATCTCGGTCGAGTATGCAATATTGAGTCCTGCCAACAACGTCTAATACTCGGCCTCATTATTAGTCACTTTAAACATTAATTTGATAGTTTGCTCTATGATGAATCCTCCTGAGTTGGCTAGTACTACACCTATCCCTGCCCCTTTGAGTTAGAGGACCCATCAACATGAAGGTCCCAAATGTCGTCATCAAAAGCTTGTGTCTCTTGTGGGGTTCGGATAGAGAGAACTCGGCAATGAAGTTGGCAAAGATTTGCCCCTTTATTGATGTGCGAGGTTTATACCTGATTTCGAATTCCCCGAGTTCCACAACCCATTTGGCGACCATTCTTGACATGTCAGCTTTGTGAAGGATGGGTTTGAGAAGCAGATCAGTCAGGACTTCTATAGTGTGAGCCTGGAAATAATGTCTAAGTTTCCTCACCGAGACTATTAATGCCAGAATAAGTTTCTCAATTGGAAAGTATCTTGTTTCGGAGTCAAGTAAGGTCTTGCTTATGAAGTAGACGGGCCTTTGTGCCCTTCGCTTTCTCTCACGAGGGCCCCACTGATGGCTCCTTCTGAGACAGATAAGTAGAGATCAAGTATTCACCTGCCGCCGGGACATATAAGGTTGGTGGACATTTCACATATTCCTTAATCCCTTCAAGTGCTCCGGCTCTATTCCTCGTCCCAAGTTCCTTTCGCTATTCCCTTCAACTTGGCAAAAAATAGCTCGCATTTATCAGAAGATTTGGAAATAAATCAATTGAGGGCTGCTAACATCCCCGTTAACTTCTGGATGTCCTTGATAGTTTTAGGCGCCTGGATGTTCTGCATAGCCTGTATCTGCTCGGGATTGGCCTCAATGCCTCTATGGGTGACTAGATACCCCAAAAACTTTCCTGAGCTCACCCCAAAAGCATATTTTGAGGCGTTAAGCTTAAGATCGTATTTTCAGAGGATGACGAATGTAGTCCCGAGGTCTTAAAGGTGATTGGCACTCTCCTTGCTTTTCACTAACATGTCATCAATATACACTTCCATAGTCTCACTGAGCTGTTGTTTGAAAATCTTGTTCATCAAGCGCTAGTAAGTTACCCCCGCATTTTTTAACCCAAACGACATCACCATGTAGCAGTAGATCCCTTGGGGCGTAATGAACGCCGTTTTCTCTTGATCTGATTCATGCAACGAAATTCGGTGGTAACTCGCCCGAGCATCCATGAAGGTGATACGTTTGTGACCCGCGGTTGCATCCACCAACTGATCAACCTTTGACAGTGGATACTCGTCCTTGGGGCATGCCTTGTTCAAGTCTGTGAAATCCATGCAAACCCTCCTTTTTCCTTCCTTTTTCTTAGCACACACCGTGTTGGATAACCATTAGGGGAACTGCACTTCCCTGATAGAGGCTGCCCCCAACAACTTGTTCACCTCTTCATCCACGACCTTTGCATGATGAGGTGCCATTCTTCAAGCCTTTTACCTTACGAGTATGAAGGATGGGTCAATATGGAGCCGATGGGTCATCATCTCGACACTTATTCCCTTCATCTCGGTTTGGGTCCACGCAAAGACGTCAGAGTTTTGGCGTAGGAACGAAGTCATGTCAAACTTCTTGGCATCATCTAGCGACGCCTCTATCAAAAAGTACCTATCCTTGTTGTCTAGGCTCAGGAAAATTTTGACCAAGGCTTCGGTGTACCGGTCGGCTGGTTTTATAATGGGTTCATCCACCCTAAGTCGATCGAACTGTGATTGGTATTTGGCAACCACCACGTTGGGATTGCACTTCTGATCTCGACTACTGACCCCAATCTTTATCGCGATGTAGAAACAGCTTTTCAACGACCACTAATCACCACAGATCTCCATTATGCCCTTCAAAGTGGGGAACTTAACCTTCTGATGGTAGGACGAGTGAACCGGCCTCATCGTATGCAACCATGTCCTACCTATAATGGCATTGTATGAGGAATCAAAGTCTATTACTATGAATTCAATTGAGATAGTGACGATCCCAACACACACCATGAGAGTGATTTTCTTAAGGGGAAGGGCACTAGAACCATTGAAGCCTATGAGGGGGATCCTTAGAGGTTCTTAGTCCCCCTGAGAGAACCCCATTTTGTGAAAGAGGTCGTCATACATCACTTCAGACAAACTACCTGAGTCCACTAAAATCCTTTTGACGTTAAACTTGTTGTCCTGTAAGGTGATCACCAATGTGTCCTCATGAGGGAGCACTAACCCGCCCAGGTCAGTGTCAGAAAAGTGAATGACCTCGGCATCGTGCCGCGGCTTCTTGGGTGATTGCTCCTCGCACCTGCTTTCCTCCACCTTCTTCACTTGTGAGACCCTTTGCAACTCAGTGCAGAAGGAGTTATACGTTGGCCTTTCGATGGTGCAAGCATGTATAACGTCAATCACGGGTGTCGTCTCATGAGACACCTCAACCCTTTTCCTCACTGAGCCCCCCGGGAGCTCCCCTATCAATGAATTCACCTAAATGTCCTTCTCAGACTAGCTGTTCGAGGAAGGACTTATACACCCTATAGTCCTCTGTAAAATGCCCTATGTCCTTATGGTAGGAACATCGAGATGTCGAGTCCCTCATTGACGGGTCTCCTTGCATCTTGGGGGGCCATTTGAAGTAGGGCTTGTCCTTTATCTTCTGAAATATTTGTAAATGGGCTCCTTGAAGACCGTATTGACCCCTTGGAAGGACAAACGATTCAGGGGGTGGCACGAGTGCCGCCTTCCTTGATGGCGGCTCCTTCTCCCATTTTTTTGGCAAAGGGGCCCTATTCTCGAGCATGGTGGATTCTTCCTCCACCCAGGCGAATTTGTTTATCCGAGCCATCAAGTCCTTCATATCCCCTAGAGCCCTCTAAATAAGTGATTTGTAGAGGTTGGTGTCCCAGGAAAATCCCAGCCAAAATGATGCCGCGACCATTGCCTCTGAGCACACCTCGACCTCATTAACCTCCTCATAGCATCGGATTGCGTATTATCGAAGAGACTCCCACCTTTTCGTCTGAGTGCAAGTAACGCGATGATGTCTTTTGGCCTTTTATCGCTGGAGATAAATAGAGCTACGAAGAGCTCGGTTAATTGTCTCCAGGACCGGATGCTCTCAGGGAGAAGGTTTTCGTACCATTTCATGGCAGTGTCCCCCAAGCTCATGGGAAAAACTTAGCATAGTACCTTTTAATCAGTGTCGTAGATGGACATCAACTGCTTGTACTATCGCAGATGACTTTTCGGATCCATCCTCTAATTGTAGACTTTGAATCGGGGGACGGTGAACTTTTTTGGTATTTTAATCTCCCGGATTACCAGTATGAACAGGGAAATGATTTTCTCAACCTTGTCTCCATCTCCCTTGGGTTCAGGCCTCCGGTGTCTATCTTCAAGGAGTGCCCGAGGGTCCCCTCGGGGTCTTCCTTCTCTTGGCACCTTCGCCGTGGACTGCACCAAGGATTTGGTTGCCAAAGTGTCTCCCGATATTCCTCTGCGGAGATCCCATCGGGATAGGCCCCCCGTAGAGTGATCCCACTCTGATCCCTCCATGGAAGCTAGCCTCTAACTTCAAGGGTTATGCCTCTCGGGCGTACACCCGTACAAGCCCCTCCCGGGGCATTTTGCCTTGCACCCCTAGAGCAGCCTCGACTGAGACTTTGGTTCTTCGGTTCATAGCTCCGCTAACTCGCGTTACTGCTCAAATCCATCAAGCCGTTGTCGAACCTTAGCGTTTTTCTTCTTGAGTTGCTTGATGCGCTTGCCCATCTGCTTCTCAACCATCTCGACGATATCACGAGCTAGAAGGCCCTGCCCTCCAAAGCCTTGGTCCACAGGGAACGTTTGTTACAAGGATCGCTCCCCTCCGCCTGACTGGCTCAAGGGGCCTGATTCCGTAACTACAGGGAGTCGGGCAGCCTCCGCGTTTCTCACGCGCAAACTCCCTCCCCCTTCACCTTGAGATCGTGTGTTCACCATGGTATAACTACTACGGGGAAACATTCGTGTACATTCCCATAGATGACGCCAAATTGCATAGGAGATTTCCTGCTACAGATTGAGATAACAATTTTCTGCCTGGTGAACCTACAACAACCACATGGTTAGAAAACGGGATTGGGTGATCACCTGACTTATCCCCTCCAAAGCTTAAGTCAGTATAAAATTGGAGGCTTGAGCGTAGTGTGTAATTTTCTTGATTTAATGTTGCGTACCTTTGTTTTCTTTTTTGGTGAGTATTTATACATGGATTTGTAATGAGTGCAAAAGGCCTTAATTCCCATCAAAACATACAACGCCTAGCACTCTTACCCATGCGCAATGAGTGTTCTCCACCCAGATCTTTACCTATTTAAGGCTAGGACGATGGGACAAGTGCTTGGGAATATGCCGAACACTTAAGTCTATCTCCAGGCACCCAGGTTCCTCTGATTGGTGTTTGGCACCTACTACTGAGCATTGAATGCTCGAGGAACAGTACCTCGGGGTGCACCGAGCAGGTATTCTTGGCATATCGGCCATTAATGTCTAGCTATCATGACTGCAGGCTTAGGCTTTTGAGGATGCAGGGACTCATTAATGGCACTATTTTTGTTACTCACATTGCCTTAAATGAGTGGCCAAGTCGCATTAAATGCAAGTGTCAGATTGTGTACTCGGCTCCTTCGAGAGTATTATGGTAAGATGAATCATGATGGTATAAATCATGGAGAGTTTGTGGAGTATTTAAAGGAACGAGACCAAGTTATATAATATCGAAATAAAGAAACTCGACTCTAGGACCATCTCTGGATATTTTATTGGATACCCCGAAAGGTCCTCAGGTTATAGATTTTATAGTCCATCTAGAAATATGGAAATAGTTGAGACCAGTCATGCTAAGTTTTTTTGAAGATGATCATGTCAATGGGAGTTCGAAACATAGGAAAATTGGTTTCCATGAAGATAGTGGGAGTATTCCAATTTTTAATTTTCTAGTAGTTTTTCCAGCTCCTACAGATGTTTCGATCCCACTTATAGTTGAGGAAGAAATAGTATTGCCTTCGATTCCTCAACATCCTGTTGCCCTAGAGGTGGAGCTATGTCCTTTATGGAGATCTACTAGAGTGCATAGCTCAGCCATACATGATGAGTATAAAATTTACTTACAGAAGGATGAGTTAAAATGCCTTGAAATAGATGATCCTTTGACGTTTGAAGAAGCCATGGAAAGTAGTGAATCTCAACATTAGAAGGCTGTGAAGAAAGTAATGCGGTACTTGTAGAGAACAAAAGACTTTATGTTAGTCTTTCATAGATCAGACAAGCATGAGGTTATTAGTTGTTCAAACTCAAATTATGCAGGATGTTGTGATAGTCTGAAGTCTACTTCTAGATGTATTTTTATGCTTGCCCATATAGCGATTTCCTGGTGGAACTCCAAGCATTCTATTGTGACCGATTTGACTATGCATGTCGAGTTTATCGGTTTTTATGAAGCCACTCACCACGTGATGTGGTTGAGGAACTTCATAATGGAACTGGGTGTTGTGGATTCTATCCAGAGACCATTGGTTATATACTATAATAATGAAGTTGTGACTAAATATGTGAAGAATGAGGGGATGACCAAAAGCAACAAACATATAAATATCAAGTACCTTGTTGTTTGTGAGAAGGTTTGAGAAGGAATCTTTGAAATCCCTTATGTGGATATCAAATTGATGGTTGCTGATCCTCTCACAAAAGGTTTACTAGCAAAGTATTTTAAAAAGCATGACAGTCGTATGCGAGTAGTAGAGACTTTAGATTATACTATTTAAAAATAGGATTGTGTCCCATTATGTTTCAGTTATGATTTAAATTCTACTCTTGTTATTGAATGCTAGCAATAAAGACAATAGTGCTTTTATTTTTCATATTATACCTGATATTTATTTATGCATATGCTATGAGGTTATAATGGTTTGGGAATATTTGATGTATTCATGAGATATGCTTGTGTGAGATATGATTAGGTAACATATCGGTAAACCTTTATTCTGATAGATTGGTGATGGTTTTCACATAGCAGTATGCTGTAATATATCAGGATAACACACTACAAGTGTGAAGCATGACAAACATATGAAATGTAGGCTTTTAATTGTATGAGGTGTGTACATTCTTTATTATCCACTTCTTTATCAAAACCACATAAAGTTAAACTCTCAATTTTGCTAATGACATTAGCTTTGAGAGCATGAAACTATCTTGGAATCAATAAATTGAACTTCAAAACATTCATGATCCATGTTATTGTTGTTTTTAGTATTGGGTGAAAGTTAAGGCCATTGTTTTTAAAATTAAAGAGTGGCCACTCGATTTTAAATGTAATTAACTCATGACACAATTATAATTTTACATGTGAGGACCAAGTGGGAGATTATTGGAACTTTTTTATTATTATAAAACATTCATACTGGTTCTACACATGTCGTATTTTAATCATGGCTAAAAGGTTATCTAACTCAACTAAGATTGTGTATCTTAATCGGTTATATGTGAGGTGTGGTTTCTCTAAAAATAAGGTCTACTATTCTCCTTGAACTTCTTTGATGGATAGATGACTAGGAGATAAAGTCCTATATATATATATATATGTAGTAGCCATCTCCATCTCAATGCACTTTAATGTATCAGCTTTCCATCACTTGTGTGCATCCGAGATTGGGGTAGAACACTATATTCTTCTATTTAGCTAAAGAAGGAGTCGTTATCATGATTCACTAATTATAGGTTTGTCAATTACCTTATTTAATTATGATGATTATTAGATTTGATTATAAAATACTCTAGATCCGTGTTTGGGTTTGATAAAACCCAACAATTGGTATCAGAGCAAGTTTGAGTATTTTGTTAATTAAATCTGTGATGATTAATCTGATAACCGGCATTGCTAAATGTTGAATCAGCCACAATTTCTTTTTAATTTTGTTTAGATAAATTTTACAAAAGAACAAATAAGTATGATGTATAGACGATTGATCCGTAACGTGACGATAAGGCGACGTTCATTGACCAAATCGACCGGTGTTCTAGCCGACAAGAATTTTCGCTTTTTTAGTATACAATTTGCTCATGCAAGTGGCTGCTTGATTCATTGTTGCATGTTCTTTCTTGCCACTGTTTGACGAAGGAGATGATCTCTTGTGTTCTCTTTGTGCCATTAAAATTAGGACTAGTTAAGACTATTTTGGGCCATTAAAACTCAGCCCCAATTAAAAGATTTTGTGTCAATCTTGGTCCACGAAATTGGTCCACTAAACCAATAATCTTCAACCCAATTAGTTGAAACAATATTTTAAAGGGTTCTTTGGAAGTCAGTACACCAAATTAAACTTATTTGACAAAAATTACAAAGAACAAAATATTTTAGAAAAAATTCCACAACTGAGATACAAATACATATATGCCAATTTTAGGGTAATTTAATTCAAAATCTCTTATCTTTAATGCACTTTGATTCATGTGTATTTATTAATATATATATAATGTACCTTGATTCATGCGTATGTGTTTTTGAAAAATGATTGTATTTTCAAATTATATTTATGCATTAAATATTTACTACTATTAGTTTTATAGGAGAATTTTAATATTTCGTTTATTTTAGAATATATCACTTGTTTGAATTTCAAAATTTGTTAATTTCCAAATTTCATACTAGTGTAACAAATACACTGTAACAAAGACAGTGTAACAATACACTGTAACAAAAACAGTATTCAGTAGTTTTGTGCATGTGATAACAAATTCAAAACGAAGATGTACTATTTTGAATAAAATTATATGAAACTATATATTTGACAAAATGTAATAGTACAATATTTTGTGTAAATAGCTTGTTACATTGTTACACTATTACACTATTCGGATATTAAATTAATTTGAAAATAAAACCATATTCTAAAAAAAAAAAATGCATGAATCAAGATACATTTAAATATAATTTGAAAATAAATCACTTTAAAAAAAATATGCATAAATCAAGGTGTATTAAAGATAATTTAAAATTTAAATAAAAGATTTAACAACAAGTATATATATATATATGTATAGCGCATGAATCAATATCCATTAAGTATAATTTGAAAACAAAATCACTTTAAAAAAAAAATTGCATGAATTAAGGGAGGACATATAAATATTGAATATTAAAGTTCTCCCATAAAACTAGGAGATGTTTAATGCACCACTTTTGCAAGAAAATACACATGAATCAATAGAGGACCAAAATTTCACAAAAAAATCAGTAAAATTCAAATAATGTACTTAGATACAAATAAGTATAAAAATTAAGGACTTAATTACCCAACATTTTTTTTTTGTGTACTTTTTTATAATTAAATCTAATTTGATATACTCCCTTTAATTTCTCCAATTTTAAACCCAGACTTACTTGTTTGGGCTATTAAGACTAGCGCAACTTAATGCAACAAGATTGTCCATTGGTTGATAATATGTAGTGTTTTCTTTGGAACGAAAGAGGCATCTCCAGTAAAGTAACACCGTGGAAGTTTGCCATATTTTATTGGGCCTAGAACTTGATGATAATTTTGTTGGGTCAAGTGTCTTGTTCCGTTTCATTCCATAGTACTGTGAGACAGAATACATGCATTTCGTTATTGACATGAATGTAAAAATGTTTGTTGCATGAAACCTGTTCCAATTGTGTAACAATTTTGTTAGATGGACATTTATACAATAACATGGACACTGTTTGGATGGTTTAAGTCAATTTTTAACCATAATATTTTGGATTTAACCAAGCAATATCTATCATCTATTTTGGTAATTTTGGGTTCAATTGAGATCCATGAATAGTCCATGTAAAGATATTTGAGAATCCCACATGATAAAATATTTTGTTTATGATTTCATGACCATGTCATCTTGTGGAATATAGATCATATGGTACATGGAATCTTATTTTGACAATTCTTGAGAAATTAAAAATTGGTATTCATAATGTATAAGCATGTCAATTTAAAATTTAATTAGGATGATTAAATTAATAGACTTAGACTTATGATCTATGCCTTTATGGTGACGTGTCCTATCTTGGCTATGGAAGATCCGTAAGGTGGTCGTTTAAGGAAATATAACTAATATCACTGCAAGAAAAATCATTTTTTTGAGACGAATTAAAATGAGTTGCAAAAAGTATACTATCTGCGACGATTTATAATTTTGTCGCAAATTTCTATTTTGATGACTGTAGTAACATTTTTATTGTCGTCATAAAACATAGTAAAAAACCAAAACGACGTCGTATTGGGTCTTTAAAAAAAACTCTTCCCGCACAAATCGACGTCTGTGTGTTTTGCACCATAAAGCTAAAACCCTATTTCCTTCGATTTCCCAGCTCTTCTCATCGTCAGCCCCCTTCTCTCTCTCTCTCTCTCTCTCTCTCAACTCAATCCATACCAACGACAGCTACCACCTCTGGCACCATCAACACCTCATCACCATCTCACACACAAATTGAAGTGAGCGCTAGTTTCGCTAGTTCATTGCCATTAACGAATGAGTCAAGCTTTGGATTCCACTGAGAACTTGAATTAGCATTGTGGAGAATCAAGAACCCGTAGCTTGAATCGACACTGTGGAGAAGTAGAAACCCTAGATTTAATTGGCCAGCTTTGGATTCCAGAGTGAGAGCTTGAATCAAGTTTCAATCTCTCTCTTCTCTCTGTCCTTGTAACGCCCCAAAAACCCCCTTGGATGACATTACATTCTAAAAACCATTCACCGCATGAGAGCATTAAGTAAATCCATCACGACAAAAGTTTCATTCATTCACCATTCATATTTTAAGAAAATTTGAGCAGAGTCTCCTCTGTTCGGGGAGCCCTACCCAAAACACAACCTGTGCAATTCTACTGTAATGACCACACCGGGTCCATTTAACTACCATAAAATCAATCCATCCAATTTACATGTTATCCCAAAAGAATAGGCCAAGTTATGGCCTTTACATTCCCACAAAAGTACTATAATACACAGCGGAATTTATAAAATAAAAACTAGGCTATACAATTCTCCCAAAAGATTATCCAAGTCTATAACAAAAGAAAGGGGGGTCGCTCTAAGCATCCACCTCGGGATCCACGCTCCCTTCTATCGGAGTCTCCAAATATGTCGGCCCCTCGACTCCCAGCTCCTCGTCAAAGGCAAAATCTGAAAGGTGGGGAAGTAGGGGGGTGAGCACAAGGCTCTGTAGGAGGATCCTTCCAAACCCATTCAAGGTTTTGAAATCAAGTAAAACAGGTAGGTCACGTTTCGCACATACATATAAATGAATTTTAAAGTAAAGTAAGGACATTTTAAAGGAGATCTCAAGTTTGTACAATAATAAGGACTTGAACGAGAATAAAA